>CM024765.1:67153101-67622556 GCA_014218235.1 Colocasia esculenta | reverse complement strand
TTTCCCAGGACGTTGATGTGATGGCTCCATCTGGATGACTGGAGTTGAGCTATTCCGCCAGTGAGCCTGGATGTTGAGTGCGACCCCATCTTGTGTGTGCCCCTTGTGGTGGTTACGAGCCGATTTGCGTGGGACCCCTTCTCCACCGTTCGAGTCCGGTGTTAGAGTGTGGAGCCTGAACTCCCAATGTGGATCAATACAGGGGGTCTGGTCGCGGAAGTCGACTTCAGCAGTCAACTTCAGCAGTCGACTTCAGCATTCGACTTCAGCAGTGGGAGTCAACAATCGAATTTTGCATTTGACTTTAGCAGTTGAATTTCTGAAGGCAGTCGACTTCTCAACCCCAGGACAGACGACTTGCATGAATCTGAGTTACAGGCAATTTTATCCTTGTAATCTCGATTATGGCTCCCTAACCTCCCAGTATATAGTAGGGCGGTCTCTCCTTGTATGTATTGGACGATTTTCCCTGACATATAGTATTGGAACTGCTGCTGTGGTCATGGACGTAGGAAGGCTTTGCCTCCGAACCACGTAAAAATATGGTGTTCTTGTGTTCTTCTTCTCCCTTCTTCAATCTCTTCTCCAAACTCTACGTGTGAGTTGTGCGAGAGAGGGCTACCGATCGGGGGGAATGATTCCCCAACATCCGGTGTAGGGGAAAACTAGTCGAGGACCAGACGCGAGGGAGAGCATCTGACTGTTCGCACATGACTAGGGTCGGAGGACTCTTTGGTGTCGAGGCGCCAAGCATAGGCCCTACTTGTCCTACCTTTGTGTGTTTGTGTGCTTGTGAGTGTACTTGTGTGTGCTTGTTGTGCTGTTGCGCCTACGATGTTCCAATTTCTCGGTGCACTTCTATGAGGAGCTGTGTGAGATGCCACCGTTTCTGTGTGTTGGTGTGTGTGGTGTGTTTGCTTTGCTTTACTTTCCGCACCGTTTAGTAGTACTGTTACCATGGGGGTTAGTATCCCTTCTGGGTATCTTCTTGAGACTCACTCCCTTTCCTTTCAGGTGTAGAGGAGTCTTGTAGAGGAGCCTGGACACTCCAGTGCTGGTTCCGCTTAGCTGCTGTGAGTAGTACTTAGCTTTGTACTCGCTATACTCTTTACTTTTGTTGGATCGGCTCTGAGTTGTACTAAATTGAAATATTATCTAGTGGAATGTTTGAAAATTTGTGGTGTGTACATTTTCTTATATGTTCTCCTCAGACGTTCTCTTCTTACCCTTTAGGCTTCGGCCCGTGGGTGGCGGGTCAAGATTCGGATTACTGGTTGGTAACTGGTAATTCGAATCTTGGGCCGTTACAGTTGGTATCAGAGCCCGCTCTGTCGAGACTATAGGAAACTGTTCCAGTAACTCGGAGCATGAAGAGTACAATAGAAGCAAGCAAACCGGAGTTATTTTGTGTATGATGTGTGTGCCTGTCCTATGTAGATCCATTATGGCACCTAGGCGACATCGTGTTGAGAGGTGGCAGAGCAAGCACCTCAGCAGGAGGCTAGAGATGCCCCGCCACCACAGCAGACTCAGCCTGGACCGCAGGACGCACACAGTGGTTTGTACCACCGCCGCCGCCGCCCCCTCCTCAGGCTGTTCAGGGTTTGATTGGACCTGTTTCTTGAGGGGGTGGCTTAAATTGTCACTCAGTATCATGACGCCCCAGCACCTCAGGGAGGATCCGGGAGGGTGTTGAGAGAGTTTCTGCAGTTTCAGCCTCCCTAGTTCTGGGACAGCCAGATCCAGATGCGGCCCGGTCGTGGTTAGATGCCATGTAGATGACCTTCTGTTCCATGGAGTGTGCACCAGAGGAGATGGTTCTATTGGCCAGCTACTAGCTGCAGGTCAGGCACTAGCCTGGGGGACCTCAGAGTGGGAGATCACTTTCCAGTCTTGCCCGCTCAGACAGATCTCATGGCAAAGTTTGTGGAGCCTTTGAGAGAGCTTTTTACCCCACATATGTCAGGACTGAGAGGTTGTATCAGTTCCTGGATTTGACTCAGGGCGAGATGTCAGTGGTCTAGTACAGAGCTAGATTTGTGGAGTTAGGGCACTATGCACCGCAGAACATGGCAGATGTGAGCCTCAGGACCCAGCAATTTATGAGAGGATTGAGGCCAAAGCTCAGGCAGGTGTTGATAGTTGCTCGTGTCACCGACCTTGACACGGCCTATCAGATAGCAGCAGCACTTGAGGCTGATACTTAGTGGACTCGTGAGCAGATCAGGCAGTTCAGCTCAGGTAGGTCTGTCTCAGCAGAGGCAACAGCAGAGCAGCTCGCAACTGACCTCGAGGACCACGACCTCCTAAACGTCCTCTTCTATAGGGACATCGTCGAGGTTAGGGTGGTCTCGGAGGAGGTTCCGACATGTCAGGAGGCAGGTAGAGTAGAGGCAACCATCAGTAGAGAGTGCTCAGCAGCCATTTGGGCAGCCTCAGCAGCAGAGCCAGTGTTCTTTTACTAGTCGGTGTTATCGGTGTGACCAGCTGGGCACATGCGCAGGATTGCCCCTGTTACCTCGATCAGCAGCAGTAGAGTCAGCCTCAGCCCCGAGTGCAGCAGCAGCAGTAGGTTTCTATGTAGCAGCATCAACAGACTATGAGTTCCGACAGGCCGAACCCAAGACTCGTGTCATGTACAGGACTCGAGCAGAGGTAGAGGCAGCTCACCTTGTGGAAGGTACCATGACTATCCTTGGTTCTGCCGCTAGAGTTTGTTTTTGATTTCGGTGCCTCCCACTCTTTGTGTCTGAGGAGTTTTTGGACTCCCTTGAGGAGCTGGACATGGGAGTGTTCAGCGAGCTCGTTGTGGAGCTGCCGACGGGAGATTTTGCCCTTACCTCCTATTATCTTGAGGAGGTACCAGTGTAGATGCAGGATCAGTGTTTGTCAGCCAGTTACATGCTATGCAGCTGCAGGATTTTGATGTGATATTGGGTATGGATTGGCTCGAGTAGTACGGTGCTATGGTGGATTGCAGGAAAAGAGGGTGTACTTTTAGATACCCGGAGAAGCTACTTTCTACTTCTAGGGTATCGTACTCTTACTTCCGCTTCTTGATTTCTGCTTTGGAGCGGAGAGATTGCTAGCTTTTGGGTGTCAGGGCTTCCTTGCCACGGCAGTGCTTGTCGACCAAGTTTCTTGGGGAGTGGAGGACATTCCCATGGTGTGCGAGTTTTCGTGTCTTTCTGGATGAGTTGCCTGGTCTGCCGCCAGACAGAGAGATTGAGTTCACCATTGAGTTGGTGCCTGGCACCGCACCTTTTACGCAAGCACCGTACCGCATGGCACTAGCAGATTGCGGGACCTGAAGAGGCAGCTAGAGGAGCTGCTGGAGAAAGGCTATATTCGCCCTAGCTTTTCTCCTTGGGGGTCTCCAATGCTATTTGTGAGGAAGAAGGATGGTAGCCTAAGGTTGTGTATTGACTACAGGAAGTTGAATCAGGTGACCATCAACAATAGGTATCGTCTACCTAGAATTGATGATCTCTTTGATCAGCTTCAGTCAGCTCGAGTTTTCTCCAGGATTGACCTGACGTCAGGCTACTATCAGTACGGATCAGAGATTCTGATGTGGAGAAGACTATCTTTAGGAACCGGTACAGGCATTTTGAGTTCTTGGTGATGTCGTTTGGGCTCACCAATGCACCAGCGGCCTTCATGGATCTGATGCATAGGGTGTTCCACCAGTTCTTAGACCAATTTGTCATGGTGTTTGTTGACGACATTCTGGTGTACTCTACTTCAGAGGAGGAGCATGCCGCACCTGAGGATCATGTTGCAGACTCTGCAAGAGCACCAGCTGTATGCCAAGTTCAACAAGTGTGAGTTTTGGTTGTAGCAGGTTCACTTTTTGGGACATGTGATCTTAGGTGATGGAGTTTCAGTGGTTCCAGCGAAGGTCGAGGCAATGTTGCAGTGGGAGAGACCCCTGTCAGTGTCAAAGATCCACAGTTTTCTGGGATTGGCAGGCTACTACCATAGATTTATCAGAGATTTTTCACAGATTGCTGCACCCCTGACTCTTTTACGAGGAACGGAGTACCGTTTGAGTGGTCAGAGTAATATGAGCAGAGATTCATAGAGTTGAAGTGACTGCTTATGTCAGCGCCAGTCCTGATGTTACCTTCAGGTACGGAGGGTTTCGAGGTCTGCACAGATGCTTCTGGTGTTGGCTTAGGCAGTATTGATGCAGCATGGCAGAGTGGTGGCTTATGCATCGTGTCAACTAAACCCCACGAGGAGAGTTACCCGACCCACAACCTATAGCTTGCAGTTGTGGTTTTTTCTCTAAGGATTTGGCGTCATTACTTGTATGGAGTGAGGTTTTGGTTCGCACCGACCACTAGAGTATGCGGTATGTCTTTTCTCAGAGGGATCTGAACATGAGGCAGCGTCGTTGGATGGAATATCTGAAGTACTTGATTTCAGTATTGAGTATTAGCTCTTTGACAATTTTGTTTGGCTTATAAAGATCCCCTCACTGGTTTGGTTAACCGCAGTCCCAAGAAAAATTGTAAGTCACCCATCAAGCTCATTTAAAATTCAATTTTCAATTGATTGGCAAATTTAGTGCACAGACTTTTATTTCTGGATCTAAAAATTATGTCATCAACATAATTTAGACAGCAATATTTGTGTATTTACAGTTTTGTGAACAAGGTTTGATCAACATTATCTCTAGAGTATCTTTTCTCCAACAAGAAAGAGCTCAAACAGTCATACCAAGCTCTTGGAGCTTGCTTAAGACCATAAAGAGCTTTATGAAGTTTGAAGACATCATCAGGAATTTTTTCATTTTCAAAGCCTGGAGGTTGTTCTACAAAAACATTTTCTGTAATGTATCCATTTAAAAAGGCACTTTTGACATCCATTTGATAAACTTTAAATTTCAAAGATGATGCAAAAGCAAGAAATATCCTCACAGCTTCTAGTCTAGCTACAGGGGCATAAGACTCTTCAAATCAATTCCAAACTCTTGATTATACCCCTTGGCAACTAGTCTAGCTTTATTCTTACAACCTGACCATTTTCATTCAGTTTATTCCTAATACCCATCTAGTGCCAATGACAGATTGGTCACTAGGTCTAGGTACTAATTCCCACACTTGATTTCTGTCAAATTGATGAAGTTCATCATGCATTGCATTGATCCAATCTGCACTCATTAGAGCTTCATCAATTGATTTGGGTTCAATTTGGGAGATTAGTGCTAGAGGGTTTTCATGGATTGCATTCAAAAAGGATGATCTTGTTCTCACTCTATCATGCACATTGCCAACTACATTCTCAATTGGGTGATCTCTCAAAAATCTGTGTTCAGAAATTACTCTTGAGGTGCATTTAAGTTTGGAACAATATTACCTGATCCACTTGGGGTAGGTGAGTGATTGTTCAGGTTTTCACATAAGTCTTCATTCTCCTCAACCAACAATGAAGTCATCCTCTTCATTATCTTGAGAGTCCCTGCAAGATTTAGAATAGTGAGTTGAGAAAGAATTTTCATCAAAGACTACATGTGGAGATTCTTCAACAGTTTTATTTTTGAGAGTATAACTCTAAAAGCTCTTGAGATTTCAGAATAACCAAGAAAGATGGCTTCATGGACTTTTAACATCAAATTTGTCAAGGTTTTCTTTGTTATTATTATGTACAAAACATTTACACCCAAGACTTTAAAATAAGAAAGAATTGAGAAAGGTACCAAAAAGGATTGTAATACCATTGGTTCCAAGAATTGATCCAATCAGTTTGATGTGTTGTCTTGGATGTCTAAATCTATCATAAAAGTTCCTTTTGTGTTCTTGTTATTTTTCAAGTTTTTATTTGATTTTTTGTTTGATTGATTGTTGGTTTTTAACCTGGGTAGGTCAACCTGTTTTTGACTGGTGTCGACTCAGCAATCATAGTTTTCATTTTTTGTTAACTGGTGTCAACTTATCAGCCATGTGTGTTGACCTACTTGTTTCTTTTTGTTCAGATTGTTCAATGTTTTGGATGTGTTGCTTGACACTTGCTTGTTGTTGTTTTCAGGACTAGGACTTTTAACAAATGTTATTAAGGGAGCTTTTGAGGGTTTTTCTTTCCTTTCTCCAGTTTTGTCTTTCAAGGATTTTTGTGGTAAATCCTAGACCATGTTTCACAGATTTCATTCTTGCTCCTAACAAGGCATCAAGATTGTCTTTTCCTTTTGTGAAAGTTTCAATGACTTGTTCTTTTTCTTTCAGCAGGTTTTCTAGACTGTTAATTTCATCAACAGTTTTTTTTTTCATTTTTGTGCAATTCCAATTTTTCAGAAAGTTTTTAAGGTCATCATTGGCCTTTTGAGATGCAAGTTTGAGCTCATCAATTCATTTAGAAGGTTTTCCTTTTCTTCATTAAGTTCAGATAGTTCATTTTCCAGTTCAAAAATTCTTCTGTTTGAGGAATTATTATGCAAGAGATTTTCAATTTTCTTCTTCAAATGCTTATTCTCTTGTCATGCTTCAGAATATTTTTCAACCAATTCAGCATAAGCATCTTTCCAATCATCAATGGTATATTCTTCGAAAGAAGTACTTACCTTTCCATCAGTACTGTTAGCCATGAAGCATATTTTATCATTTCCAGAACTTGAGGTCTTCTAATCTTCATCCTCACTTGGATCATCATCTGACCAAGTTGCTACCATGGCTTTAGGCTTCTTCATTTTGTTGATCTTTTTGTACTTGTCCTTTTTATTCTCAGGACATTCCCTTTCATATGTCCTACTTGTTGAACCTGTAGCAAATAATGACTTCATTAGTTCTTTGGTTTCTATTAACATTTGAAAGAGAAGTATTTCATTTTCCAGATGAAAATTTCTTCTTCCCAATTAATCTTCCTTTTCTTGATTTTAGAAATTTTCTGAATTGCCTAGTCATGAGGGCAAGTTCATCCTCATTTGACTCAGACTCTTCAGAACTTGATTTCTCTTAACTTTTATCTTTGTTACTGATGAGGCTTTAAGTGCTACTGGTTTGGTTTTAATTATATGCTCTTCATTTCTTTTCAATTTATTTCATATGTCATTAAAGATCTATGAGTTCATCCAAAGAGATTTTGGATAAATCTTTAGAATCTTCAATAACAGTGGCCTCAGTGTGCCAGATAGATGAAAGAGAGCCCAAGATCTTTCTTACCAAGTCAACATCAGTGTATTCTTTACCTAGAGCCTTCAGTCCATTGACAATTATCATAAACCTAGCAAACATTTCAGTAATTGCTTCGTCAGACTTCATCATAAACAATTCATATTCAAAAACAAGTATGTTGCTTTGGTTTCCTTAACTTGAGATGTTCCCTCATATATTAATTCAAGTTTATCCCACATCTCTTTAGCAGATTTACACATGGATTTTTGAATATTCTTTAGGATGGACTGCACACTGAAGCATGTTCATGGCACTGTAGTTAAGGTGGCCCTCCTAATTTGTTCTCTAGTCTAGGTTTCCTCTTCTCCCTGATTTTCATAAGGACCTACCTCAACTACCCTCCAGATTTCATAATTCTGAGCCCTAAGAAAGACTTGCATGCGATTTTTCAATAAGAGTAATCAGACCCATTGAAAAAGGTGGCCTATTGATGGAATGGCCTTCAGCAAGAAATCCTCGAGAATCCATTAAGCAAGATGAAGTACAGTGATAGAAACACTCAAACAATTCAAGCAAGTGAAACACAAGATCAGACAAAAACACTCAAATCAGATCAGATACAGATATAACCCCTCTGATACCAATTGTAGGATCGGATATAGGATGGACCAGATCTAGAAGGGGGGTTGAATAGATCTAGACCGATTACTGTGGAAGCTTAACCAATTTGAAAAATACTTTGAATCAGAGATCAATTCAGAGTGGCAATTCACTGATCTGATGAGTGAATGTGTGAATTGAGTGAATGAGTGTGTGAGTAGATCAATTAGTAGTGAGTGAAATCCTATGCATGCATCTAGCGCAAAGTAAAGTCAAACCACAATTCAAACCACTGCACAGAGGATTTTTAGGTGGTTCGGAAATCACACCAGTGATTCCTACATCCACCCCTCACACAGTGAGGCTCCACTACTCAACCTGAGTACAACACACACTGGAGCTTGACAACTCCAACACTCTTGAGTTAGACAACTCACACATCAACTCTAGAGCACAACCGCTACAGAAAACTGAACACACATGCTCAACCACACACAAAGTGTTCAACTCAACACAACCGAGCACAAGGGCTCACAATACACAAGCTAGATCAAGAACAATGTAAATCAGATCCTCTAGCAATGATCTGATTTAGAATGAATTCATTCACAGAGACTTGTGCAACAGTTTATGCACAATCCCAAGAATGAATCAGAAGAACAATTGGAGAGTTAATAGAATTAGGTACATATCATGTTCTTCTGAAGAACTCCCTTGTAGAAGACTGAATTGAGGAAATCCTTGAAGCTTTGAGTCACTGGGCGATGCTCTGCAACAGTTGCCTCTAATCACCCTTGAATTCTCCTCAATTGCTTGCTTCTGTTGGATCTGCTCCCTTGAGAAGTGTTCTCACCTCTTCTTCAGAGATCCACTTCACCCTCTTGTGCTTGCAAGGATGGAGATGGGTCACAGCAGCACCAGGGGAGCAGGAGTAGGAGAATCCTCTTTCTTGCCGCCAAAAGCCTTTTTACTGGAATGATCTGGAGGACTTCTTCTTGGGGGCCAATTGGTGGGGTATTTATAGCCCAACATGGCCAAAAGAACCCTTGGAGTGAGTGGGCACATGATCCAAGACCAATCTCATTGATCCCTAGGAGGCCACGTGTCAGATGGATCTTAAGATGAGAATTCAGCCGGAGTGTGTCGACACTACCATTGAGTGTGTCGACACATTGTCCCAATTGAGCAAAAGGATCTTCTGGGAGAAGGGTCTAGTGTCGACACACTCACTGGCTGTGTCGACACACTGTCCCAATCTGGCAAATGGGTCTTCTGGAGACTGGGTCTAGTGTCGACACTACCAGGGACTGTGTCGACACACTGGACCCTGTCTTCATGAAACTACTTCAGGGAATGATACCCAGTGTCGACACCATTAATGGGTGTGTCGACACTACCATGAAGAGAATTGTATGTCCCTGAGAATTCAACACATAAACCATTAGTACAAGGGATTATCATGAAGATATGTGATCTAATGTGTTTGGAAACATGCTTTTTGAGCATTGTTATTATAATGATGTATGTAAAATGTTCCAACCATTAAGCATTAAAATCACAACATGTCATCATCAAACTATGAGGAGAAAATATTAAATTCACTCAACCCAACATTCTCCCCCTTTTTGATGATGGCAACATTAAGTCAACATGAAGGTTTGATTTTCAAAGAAATATGATTTTAAGCCACTCATTCACACATTATCCAAGCACATACATTGAATGACAATCAATTTCAACAACTCCATTGACTTCATCAAATGCCATTGAACAAGATTTAGTAACATGTGACAATTTTCACAGTCAAAACACAATGTTACTAACAACCAAGTCTTTTCATAAATAACCACAAGAACCATACAAAATGTGACATTTACATTCAAAAAGTGTTTTCAAACAAGCATCCATTCATCCATTCACAATAAAGAACATTCTTTCTCCCCCTTTGACATCATCAAAATACAATATCCATCAAGAGGATGGAGGTGGAGGAGGAATAGGAAGTAGAATAGACTCTATGGACTTCAGTCTTGTCTCCATGGCAGATAGGTTGATCTCAGCTGAGATTTGCATAGTTGCAAACGAGTATGCAGCAGTTCTTCCAATCTCTGAGAATTGTCATACATGTTGGCTTGAAATGCACTAAGATCAGCTGACATAGGTTGGGAGGTTGAAGATGAGCTAGCAAAGCCACCATGTCTGTTGAGAGTGCGAAACTCACTCTTGAGAGCAGACAATTCTTGATCAATATGAGCTGACAGGTTCTTCATGCCTTCCATGTCATCCACCATGTGAGCAAAAGACAGTCTGGTCTTTGAAATTTGAGTGACAGCTTCCTGACTGTTGAAGAGATTTTTCTGAGTGTTGGCTAGAACTCCTTGAAGAACTTTTTCAAGCTTGTCTTGGTGTTCTTTCAACTGAATAGAAGCATCACCCAATGTGCCAATCATCCTGTTGAATCTCTGGTTGCATGATCAGCTGCCTCCTTTTGCTTGATGAACTGACCATGCACTGAATTTTCTAGCCTCTGAATGCGAAGTTCAAAATTTTCTGACATTTGTTGGATAGAGGAGGTGATGGTGCCAAATTGATCCTCCAAGAAGAGTATAATTCAGGTGGAACAGAAGGTCCACCAGTGGAAGTAGAAGCTGACCCATGGAATTGGGGAAAGAATGAAGGAGGATCCACATCAGGAATGAATGGTGAAGAGGCATGCATTATGGGTGATTGAGGTATATCCTGAGGTATTGGGGCACCAATCTCAATGGAGGCTGATCCTCTTGAGCATTCTGATCCTCGTCAGCAGGAGGAGGGTCCACTTCCTCAGGTGCAGCTGGGGCCTCAATGACTGGACCTCTTCTAACCTGATCACCCTCAATTCTAAAACCCATGAATTTTTGCAAATGCTTCAAGCAGTAAATGTTGGATTTTGGAATTGTCTGAGCTTTCTCATTTGCAAGGGACACACCAAAGTGTTGAAAGACTGCAGTGAGATGAGCAGCATAGGGTAGTGATCTATGAAATCCGTCCTGGTAGTTTCCGACATTATCTGATACATTATCACATGCAAATTGATCTTGATTTCTTTTTTCATGCAGTAGATGATGAATCTCTGAATATCAGTCAGTCTGTCCCTTCCACCACCCTGTGGTGTGATTATTGTTGTGAGAATGTGATGAATCAGTCTTAAAACAGGTGGAAAGGTGTTTGTGTTGAACCTAGTTACATAGGTTTGCTTGGAATCTGAGTCATCATGAGGGAGACCAGTAAGTAGAGAATATGCTTCATGCAAATCAAATTCAAAAGCATGATAATCTTCACCCTCATCTGGAACCTTGAACAATGTAGAAGCTAGCTCAGTAGATAGCACAAAGGAAACTCCTTTAACCTCAGACTGATATCCCTCTGGCAAGACAGTTAAGTTCTTGTAGAATTCTTGCACCAGTCTAGGGTAAAAGGTCCGAAAGTCAGAAATGAAAGGCAGCCAGCCTTGAAACTTGAAGAGACGAGAGACATCAGGAAATGCAGTGGCAAAGTCTTCATCAGTCAAATCAACAGCCCTGGGCTTGAGAATAGATTTGCCTTCAGAAAGAACCTTGGAGGGTGTACCATCAGAGGGTTGAGATGATCCAGAAGAAGTGGAGGAGGATGCTTCAGAAGGTTCTGGAGAGGTAGACAAGATCTTCCTCCTAGGATGATGAGACTGCCTCTGAGATGATCCACGGCTTGAGGAAGGCATCCTACCTCGTTTGGATGGAGTAGGAGAAGGGGAAGACAACCCTGTTGCCCAGCAGGGTCATGGCGGCGCTTGCTTCGCCTCTCAGTTGGAGGTTCCTCAACAGCACGCCCTGGCAGTTGCCCTAGACCTGGCGCCTCGACGAGGGGTTTGCTTGGGAGGCATCGTCCAGGCAGAGATGGAAGCAGGAGATGGAGGCAAGAGGATGAGAGGAAGAGGATGGCGGGAAGAAGAGAGGAATCAGGCGTTTCCAAGGGTGGAATGATGGCGGTGGGTCGACCTGGGGAAGAAAAAGGGTTGATAGGGTAAGATGAACCGCGGGAATATCTAACCCTTAAACGATACCGCACAGAAAAAAAATTCGCCTGGAACAGTGGCTGTGTCGACACAGGATGAGACTGTGTCGACCTGATCAGGACTGTGTCGACACATGAAGGGAAGTGTGTCGACCTGTCCTGAAGGAAAAGTGATAATATGTGTATGAGGAAAATTTGTAAATGAAATGAAACCTTTAAAATAATGAAAGATGGATAGAATCAACTTGACAAGGATGTTTAAGATGCCAAAGAATTCATTTGTTATTTTTTCACAAAATCCAAGAGTGACTCAAGTGTTACACATCAACCTACAGGATATGGTCATTAAGTGAGTTGAAACACTGAAATGACAGTTTGAATGATATAGGACATTCAACATAGTCAATAGCAAACTTCCAAATTCTTCAAATCCAAAGAAATAAAAATATCTTTTAGATTGAAATCAGTTGTGATGAGATTAAACAGTCTTAAGCAAACTAATGGAAGATACAGATGTTTGTTTTGAGTAATTCTCCTTGGTCACACATTTTTTTTTGTTTAATCAAACTATCAAATGTAGTAAATCTTGTTTCACTCAAGAACTAATACTTTTTACACACCATAGTCCCTGGTTACTAAAGATTTGCTCATTATCCAGTTTCAAGGGGCAAATGATAACCTTTTGACGTGAAATATATGTTTATAAGACGCCAATATTTCCAGTTACTCAGTCATCATTAATATTTCAGAAAATCTTTTGTTTTTTTTGTGATGAGTTTAACCCCTTTGAACAGAGATAGCAGAAATACCTCATGACATACATGGCACTTCATTCATTGTGAAGGTTTGTAGTTTCTCAGCATTTGTGCCATTGCTCTGTTGAATAATAGATTAAGGAGAATATTATAAATTGAGAGCAATCTTTTCCCACATCAGTTGCAAAAGAGTTGTTCAAAGTCAATACACACATGATCCTTCAATCTTTGAAAGAGATTTGAATTGCTGTAGGATTGTAGAATATGGTTGAGAGTTGACTGTAAAATGTTGTAGATCAGTCAAAAGTCATTTGGAGTTTCTTTAACAAACTGAATAAGCATATCATGAATGGGAGTTGTGATAACTCAAGAAGGAATCCTGAATTTAAAAAGTGAGTGAAGAATTCTTTAACTCCCCCTTTGTTGATTCCAGAAATCTTTCATCAGAATAAAGAGATTCAAGAATTTTGAAAAATTGAAATGATTCTTTTTGAAGAACAAAGACTCCCCCTCAACAATTGTATATTTGATTCTTGATACTTGGCGGAGACATATACTCTCGCATAGTGAAAGTGTCCAGATAAGCAGAACTTGTCCTTCTTCAATCACCATTTGATATACCAAGAATGTCAATACAATGTGAGATTGAAGAATTTATTTGACAAAAAGAAATGGAAATTGGCTTATGAGAGATTTGTACATCATGAATCAAGGAAACAAATAAGAAAGGGAATATTTACAAGATGAAGCAATGACTCCCCCTCAGAAATTGCCTAAACACTCAACCCAAATAAAGAGAGGTCAAGAAGATTGTGGACATTTGCATAACCCAAGCTCTCTCCTTAAGGATGAAAATCTGCTGTCAGGAAGAGGTTTTGTGAAAATGTCAGCAATTTGTTTTTCAGTTTCAATGAAAAGTAGTTCAAAGGATTTCTTGGCTACTTCATCCCTCAAGAAATGATGCCTTATTTCAATGTGTTTTGTGCGAGAGTGCTGAATTGGGTTTTTAGACAGATTTATGGCACTTGTGTTATCACAAAGAATGGGAATGCAACCTAACTCATGGTTATAATCTAGGAGCTGATGTTTCACCCAAAGAATTTGGGTGCCACAACGACCAGCTGCAACATACTCAGCCTCTGCAGTGGATAGAGCAACTGAGTGTTGCTTTTTGGAAGCCCAAGAGATTAGACATCCACCGAGATATAAACACAGGCCACTTGTACTCTTTCTATCAAGCTTACAACCCACATAGTCAGCATCACAATAGGCAATCAAATCTAATTTACAACCAGCAGGATACCAAATGCCAAGTTCACATGTTCCAACAAGATATTTGAAAATTCTTTTAACAGCAAGCATGTGACTTTCTTTAGGATTAGCTTGAAACCTTGCACACAAGCATACACTAAATTGAATATCAGGTCTAGAAGTAGTGAGATAGAGTAGAGATCCAATCATACCTCTGTATGTCTTTGGGTCTACTGACTTACCAAGTGAATCTTCTTCTAGTTTTACATTCACTGCAATTGGTGTGCTTGAGTGCTTGAGGTTTTGGAAGTCAAACCTTTTCAGAAGTTCTTTGACATATTTTGTTTGGCTTATGAAGATCCCCTCACTGGTTTGGTTAACCTGCAGTCCCAAGAAAAATTGTAAGTCACCCTCAAGCTCATTTCAAATTCAGTTTTCATTTGATTGGAAATTCAGTGCACAGACTTTTATTTGTGGATCCAAAAATTATGTCATCAACATAAATTTGGACAGCAATTATTTGTGTATTTACAGTTTTTGTGAACAAGGTTTGATCAACATTACCTCTAGAGTATCCTTTCTCCAACAAGAAAGAGCTCAAACGGTCATACCAAGCTCTTGGAGCTTGCTTAAGACCATAAAGAGCTTTATGAAGTTTGAAGACATGATCAGGAAATTTTTCATTTTCAAAGCCTGGAGGTTGTTCTACAAAAACTTTTCTTTGATGTATCCATTTAAAAAGGCACTTTTGACATCCATTTGATAAACTTTAATTTCAAAGATGATGCAAAAGCAAGAAATATCCTCACAGCTTCTAGTCTAGCTACAGGGGCATAAGACTCTTCAAAATCAATTCCAAACTCTTGATTATACCCCTTGGCAACTAGTCTAGCTTTATTCCTTACAACCTGACCATTTTCATTCAGTTTATTCCTAAATACCCATCTAGTGCCAATGACAGATTGGTCACTAGGTCTAGGTACTAATTCCCACACTTGATTTCTGTCAAATTGATGAAGTTCATCATGCATTGCATTGATCCAATCTGCACTCATTAGAGCTTCATCAATTGATTTGGTTCAATTTGGGAGATTAGTGCTAGAGGGTCTTCATGGATTCATCAAAAAGGATGATCTTGTTCTCACTCTATCATGCACATTGCCAACTACATTCTCAATTGGGTGATCTCTCAAAAATCTGTGTTCAGAAATTACCTCTTGAGGTGCATTTAAGTTTGGAACAATATTACCTGATCCACTTGAGGTAGGTGAGTGATTGTTCAGGTTTTCACATAAGTCTTCATTCTCCTCAACAGTTGGTGAAGAATCAACAATGAAGTCATCCTCTTCATTATCTTGAGAGTCCCTGCAAGATTTAGAATAGTGAGTTGAGAAAGAATTTTCATCAAAGACTACATGTGGAGATTCTTCAACAGTTTTATTTTTGAGAGTATAAACTCTAAAAGCTCTTGAGATTTCAGAATAACCAAGAAAGATGGCTTCATGACTTTTAGCATCAAATTTGTCAAGGTTTCCTTTGTTGTTATTATGTACAAAACATTTACACCCAAAGACTTTAAAATAAGAAAGAGTTGGCTTTTTGTTTTTCAACAGTTCATAAGGGGTTTTTCTGATTTTTGGTCTGACCAATGCTCTGTTGAGAATATGATTTGCTATATTTACAGCTTCAGCCCAGAAGGATTTGGGCAATTTACTTTCCAAGAGCATGGATCTAGCCATTTCCACAAGTGTTCTATTTTTCCTTTCCACCACTCCATTTTGTTCTGGAGTTCTTGGAGAAGAGAATCTGTGGAAAATGTTTAGTTCAGCACACAAATCAGAAAAGATTTTATTTGTAAATTCTCCCCCATGATCAGTCAAAATGGATTTTATTTTATGTGAAAAACCTGTTAAGGCAGTGGTACAGAAATTCTGAATTCTAGACAAGCATCACTCTTGTGGGATAAGAAAATAACCCATGTGAATCTAGTAAATCATCAATGATGACAAACCCATATCTTTTGCCACTAAGACTGAGAGTCTTGTTGGCCCAAAAAGGTCCATATGAAGTAATTCTAGTGGCTTAGATGTGAGCACATCATTGAAGGTTTTAAAGGATTTTCTGGTCTGTTTCCTTGAGCACATATCCCACAAAGTTGATTTTCTATGTTTGGAAAAGATTCAGGAAGTCTTTTTACCAAATTTAGCCTTAAGAGTTTGTTTATTGTGTTGAAACTTGCATGACCAAGTCTTTTGTGCCATGTCCATGCAATTTCATCTTTATTTACAACTAAACAAATGTTTTCAGCAAAATTTTTATCAAAGTTGATCATGTAGACATTATTCTCTCTCTTTCCAAAGAATTTTATCTTGTCAGTTGAGGAGTCAATTATTTTGCAAAAATCTGATTCAAACACAACTTTGTGACCTTTGTCACTAGTTGGCTAATGCTCAACAAGTTATAGTTCAGACCATCAACTAACAAAACATTTTCAATTGAGTTTGAGGAAGATTTACCAACCTTTCCAGATCCAATGATTTTCCCTTTATTTTTACCTCCAAATGTGACAGATCCTCCCTCCTTTTCAATCAAAATGAGAACTTTGTTTTGTCTCCTGTCATGTGTCGTGAACACCACTATCAAGAAACCAAACATTGGAGTTGGGTGCACGACCTTCCTGCAAAATTCAAATCAGAGAAGAGAAGATTTTGGTACCCAAACATTGTTGGGACCATCAGTTTGTTTGAACATGGACAATAGATCTTTTCTAATCCAAATTTGATTTGTTTTTTCATTTGTTTTGTTTCAGAGGTGATTTTTGTCTTTTCAATTTAGCATTTCCTTTAGGAATGAAGACACCTGTGTTCTTTCTTTCATGAGCATGGAGGTTATGCATTTGGGCATGATCATTCATGTGTGGAGATCCAAACCAAGGATTCTGTTGGTACATTGGAATATTTGATAAAAGAATTGAGAATGGTACCAAAAAGGATTGTAATACCATTGGTTCCAAGAATTGATCCAATCAGTTTGATGTGTTGTCTTGGATGTCCAAAATCTATCATAAATTTCCTTTTGTGTTTTTGTTATTTTCAAGTTTTTATTTGAATTTTTGTTTGACTGATTGTTGGTTTTTAAACTGGGAGGTCAACCTGTTTTTGACTGGTGTCGACTCAGCAATCATAGTTTTCATTTTTTGGTAACTGGTGTCAACTTATCAGCCATGTGTGTTGACCTACTTGGTTTCTTTTTCTTTGTAGATTGTTCAATGTTTTGGATGTGTTGCTTGACACTTGCTTGTTGTTGTTTTCAGGACTAGGACTTTTAACAAATGTTATTAAGGGAGCTTTTGAGGTTTTTCTTTCCTTTCTCCAGTTTTGTCTTTCAAGGATTTTTGTGTGGTAAATCCTAGTCCATGTTTCACAGATTTCATTCTTGCTCCTAACAAGGCATCAAGATTGTCTTTTCCTTTGTGAAAGTTTCAATGACTTGTTCTTTTTCTTTCAATAGGTTTCTAGACTGTTAATTTCATCAACAGTTTTTTTTCATTTTGTTGCAATTCCAATTTTTCAGAAAGTTTTTTAAGGTCATCATTGGCCTTTTGAGATGCAAGTTTGAGCTCATCAATTCATTTAGAAGGTTTTCCTTTTCTTCATTAAGTTCAGATAGTTCATTTTCCAGTTCAGAAATTCTTCTGTTTAAGGAATTGTTATGCAAGAGATTTTCAATTTTCTTCTTCAGATGCTTATTCTCTTTTCTTGTTTCAGAATATTTTTCAACCAATTCAGCATAAGCATCTTGCCAATCATCAATGGTATATTCTTCAAAAGAAGTACTTACCTTTCCATCAGTGTTGTTAGCCATGAAGCATATTTCCTCATTTCCAGAACTTGAGGTCTTCTCATCTTCATCCTCACTTGGATCATCATCTGACCAAGTTGCTACCATGGCTTTAGGCTTCTTCATTTTGTTGATCTTTTGTACTTGTCCTTTTTATTCTCAGGACATTCCCTTTCATATGTCCTGCTTTGTTGCACCTGTAGCAATAATGACTTCATCAGTTCTTTGGTTTCTATTAACATTTGAAAGAGAAGTATTTCTTTTTCCAGATGAAAATTTCTTCTTCCCAGTGAATCTTCCTTTTCTTGATTTTAGAAATTTTCTGAATTGCCTAGTCATGAGGGCAAGTTCATCCTCATTTGACTCAGACTCTTCAGAACTTGATTTCTCTTGACTTTTATCTTTGTTACTTGATGAGGCTTTAAGTGCTACTGGTTTGGTTTAATTATATGCTCTTCATTTCTTTTCAATTTATTTCATATGTCATTAAAGATCCTATGAGTTCATCCAAAGATTTTGGATAAATCTTTAGAATCTTCAATAACAGTGGCCTTAGTGTGCCAGATAGATGAAAGAGAGTGCAAGATCTTTCTTACCAAGTCAGCATCAGTGTATTCTTTACCTAGAGCCTTCAGTCCATTGACAATTATCATAACCTAGCAAACATTTCAGTAATTGATTCGTCAGACTTCATCATAACAATTCATATTCAGAAACAAGTATGTTTGCTTTGTTTCCTTAACTTGAGATGTTCCCTCATATATTAATTCAAGTTTATCCCACATCTCTTTAGCAGATTTACACATGATATTCTTGAATATTCTTTAGGATGGACTGCACATTGAAGCATGTTCATGGCACTGTAGTTAAGGGTGGCCCTCCTAATTTGTTCTCTAGTCTAGGTTTCCTCTTCTCCCTGATTTTCATAAGGACCTACCTCAACTACCCTCCAGATTTCATAATTCTGAGCCCTAAGAAAGACTTGCATGTGATTTTTCCAATAAGAGTAATCAGACCCATTGAAAAATGGTGGCCTATTGATGGAATGGCCTTCAACAAGAAATCCTCGAGAATCCATTAAGCAAGATGAAGTACAGTGATAGAAACACTCAAACAATCCAAGCAAGTGAAACACAAGAATCAGACAAAAACACTCAAATCAGATCAGATATAGATATGAACCCGCTCTGATACCAATTGTAGGATCGGATATAGGATGGACCAGATCTAGAAGGGGGGGTTGAATAGATCTAGAACCAATTACTGCGGAAGATTAGCCAATTTGAAAAATACTTTGAATCAGAGATCAATTCAGAGTGGCAATTCACTGATCTGATGAGTGAATGGAGTGTGTGAGTAGATCAATTAGTAGTGAGTGAAATCCCTATGCATGCATCTAGCGCAAAGTAAAGTCAAACCACAATGCAAACCACTGCACAGAGGATTTTTAGGTGGTTCGGAAATCACACCAGTGATTCCTACATCCACCCCTCACACAGTGAGGCTCCACTACTCAACCTAAGTACAACACACACTGGAGCTTGACAACTCCAACACTCTTGAGTTAGACAACTCACACATCAACTTTAGAGCACAACCGCTCCAGAAAACTGAACACACATGCTCAACCACACACAGAGTGTTCAACTCAACACAACCGAGCACAAGGCTCACAATACACAAGCTAGATCAGAACAATGTAATCAGATCCTCTAGCAATGATCTGATTTAGAATGAATTCATTCATAAGACTTGTGCAACAGTTTATGCACAATCCCAGAAGAATCCAGAAATTGAGGAAATCCTTGAAGCTTTGAGGCACTGGGCGATGCTCTGCAACAGTTGCCTCTGGATCACCCTTGAATTCTCCTCAATTGCTTGCTTCTACAGGATCTGCTCCCTTGAGAAGTGTTCTCACCTCTTCTTCAGAGATCCACTTCACCCTCTTGTGCTTGCAAGGATGGAGATGGGTCACAGCAGCACCAGGGGGACCAGGAGTGGGAGAATCCTCTTTCTCGCCGCCAAAAGCCTTTTTACTGGAATGATCTGGAGGACTTCTTCTTTGGGGCCAATTGGTGGGGTATTTATAGCCCAACATGGCCAAAAGAACCCTTGGAGTGCGTGGGCACATGATCCAAGACCAATCCCATTGATCCCTAGGAGGCCACGTGTCCAGATGGATCTTAAGATGAGAATTCAGTCGGAGTGTGTCGACACTACCATTGAGTGTGTCGACACACTGTCCCAATTACGCAAAAGGATCTTCTGGGAGAAGGGTCTAGTGTCGACACACTCACTGGGTTTGTCGACACACTGTCCTAGTCTGGCAAATGGGTCTTCTGGAGACTGGGTCTAGTGTCGACACTACCAGGGACTGTGTCGACACACTGGACCCTATCTTCATGAAACTGCTTCAGGGAATGATACCCAGTGTCGACACCATTAATGGGTGTGTCGACACTACCATGAAGAGAATTGTATGTCCCTGAGAATTCAACACATAAACCATTAGTACAAGGGATTACCATGAAGGTATGTGATCTAATGTGTTTGGAAACATGCTTTTTGAGCATTGTTATTATATAAGTGATGTATGTAAAATGTTCCAACCATTAAGCATTAAAATCACAACATGTCATCATCAAAACTATGAGGAGAAAAATATTAAATTCACACTCAACCCAACAGACAGTACCAAAGTACCCACTGAACATTGAGGATAGCCGAGTTCAGAGGTTGAGGAACAAGGCTATTCAACTGGTTCGCGTAGCGTGGCAACAGCACTCAGGAGGCGAATCGACCTGGGAGCGGGAGGACGAGATGCACGAGCAATTTTCGTACCTCTTCGGTGAGTTCTCTTTCCCTTGCATTGTTTGAATTTCGTGGGCGAAATTCTTTTAAGGGGGGAGGGCTGTAAGGCCTTGGGCCTTATTGGACCCATAATGGGCATTCTTCGGGAACAGTGCCTGTTGTCGTCAAGCGATGTTGACGTTAACAGTGGGTTGACGTCAAGGGTGTTGACGTCAACAGTGGGGTTGACAGCAAGAGTGTTGTCGTTGACTGGGTCTTGGTGTCAATCGATGTTGACGTCTACCGAAGGTTACAGTGTTTTCCCGAGCTTGAACGTGACGGCAAGTGATGTTGACATCAAGTTTTGTCGGTGCAGTTGACGGCAATAGAGGTTGACGTCAACCTACCCAGCCTTCATTTTTAAGAGTCACTCGAGAGCCCTTCCTTCCCCATTTCTTCTCTCTCCTTCCCACCACCTTCACCCCTCACCTTCTCTACTTCTTCCGACGGCCAACGGGAGATCGTGGAGGGGCCGTGGTGCTCGTGGCGGCGACGGATCGGGCGGGAAACGGAGGCTAGAAGGATCGTCCTCGTGGTGGGATTTCAGGAAATCGGCGGATTCTTGGGAGTTTGTCACGTTTTTGAGGTAGGGATACTACCCCTTGGCTCCCCTGTGATGAAATGCCATGCTTGTTGTGTTTGAATTGCATAGAAATCGTGGTTTTTGGGGAGGGTTTCTCCATGCCAATTTTGGGGTGATTTCGCCGATCCAAGCGTTGGATCGCTGTTTTCCGGCTTCATGGTAGTGTAATGTGATGAGGGAAAGTGTTTGCCTTCATCCAACCACTGGTTTTTAGGGCTGGATCGCCCATGGGATCGGCCTGGGGCCATTTTAGCTGCTGGAAGCTGAAGAACTTAATGTCAACAGCTGTTGACGTTAAGCTCTTCAGGGAGGAACTCGACAGTGAGATCGTTTGCTGTCGACTAGAGGCTAACGACCAGCATGTGGTCGTCTACTATTTATAGACGGCTAGGATGTTGCCATCTACCCTAATTGACAGCAGTCGATGCTGCCGTCTATTCCAAGTTGGCGGCAATCGATGTTGTCGTCAACTTACAGGTAAGTCTCAGCAGGCTGAGTTCCCTCCTCTGCGGTTTGAGGCGTTGACATGTGATGTCCGCCCATTGCACGGTGTTTTGGATGTTGAGAGCGTCTCCGTCGGTACTTGCACTGTGTTTTTACCATGATTGTGTTGTGCTTGTATTGTGTTTGCACGGTGTACGCCAGGCATTGAGAGCGTCTCTGTCTGTGCTTGCACTGTGTTTCCCCGTACGTTGAGGTGATGGCTCCGTCTGGATGACTGGCGTTGAGCTATTTCGCCGGTGAGTCTGGACGTCGAGTGTGACTCCGTCCTGTGCATCCCCCTTGTGGCAGTTACAAGCCGGTTTCCATGGGACCCCTTCTCCATCGTTCGAGTACGGCGTAGGGGAAAACCGGTCGAGGACCAGACGCAAGGGAGAGCGTCTGAGTGTTCACACATGACTAGGGTCGGAGGACTCTTTGGTGTCGAGGCACCAAGCCATAGGCCCTACCTGTCCTACCTTTTATGTGTTTGTGTGCTTGTTGTGCTATTGAGTCTGTGAGGTTCCAATTTCTCGGCGCACTCCTGCGAGGAGCTGTGTGCGACGCCACCGGTTTCTGTGTGTTGTGCGGTGTGTGTTTACTATTGCTTTACTTTCCTCACCGTTTAGTAGTACTATTATCGGTGGGGGTTAATGTCCCTACTAGGTATCTTCTTGAGACTCACTCCCTTTCCTTTCAGGTGGTTCATTGTCGGCTCCAGGTGCAGAGGAGCATGGTCACCTCCGGTGCTGGTCCTACTTAGCTGTTGTGAGTAGTACTTAGCTTTGTACTCGCCGTACTCTTTACTTTTGTAGGATCGGCTCTGAGTTGTACTAAATTGGAATATTATATAGTGGAATGTTTGAAAATTTATGGTGTGTACATTTTCTTATATGTTCTCCTCAGACGTTCTCTTCTTACCCTTTCGGGCTTCGGCCCGTGGGTGGCGAGTCAAGATTCGTGTTAGTGGTTGGTAATTGGTAATTCGGATCTTGGCCCATTACACATAGAGCTTCTACAAGCTTTTCTGGCCAATTCGAGAACTTGTTAGACTCATAGGCTTTCTTAATGATTTTGATTAGTGTTTTATTTGTGGCCTCTGCTTGGCCATTGCCTTGCGGATAGGATGGGGATGAGTGATGCAATGCAATTTTATACCTATTGCAAAAGTCACGCAGTTCTTGAGATACGAATTGCAGTCCATTGTCAGTGATGATGGTGCTCGGAATGTCGACCCTGGTGATGATGTTCTTCATGATGAACTTGCACACAGTTGTTGCCTTGATCTCTGCGTATACTTCGGCTTCCACCCACTTGGTGAAGTACTCCGTTGCATTGAGGATGTATGACTTGGTTTTGTTTTGGGAGTTAGGATCACCAAGGGGACCAATGATATCGAAAGCTCACATAGCGAAAGGCCATGGGGAGGATATTGGGTGGAGTGTAGAGGATGGAGAATGGATCTTGTCGGCGTGCAATTGGCACTTGACATACCGATGGACAAAGATGGAACGGTCCTCCTCTAGAGTGGGCCAGTAAAAGCCTTGCCTAAGGATCTTCTTGGCAAGCATTTGGCTGTTCACATGGCCACCACATACACCAAAATCAGCCTCCTCAACAACCTTTAAGACTTCATCATCGTCCAAGCATCTGAGCAAAACTTCGGTGAGTCCCCTTCTATAGAGTGTATTTCCAACCAAAGTGTACTTCTGGGACAGTCTCCTTATTGCTTTCTTTTCATCAGCTGTGGCTTCCTCAGGGTACGTCTGATTCCTGCAATACCTTGCTATCTCGTAGTACCATGGCTTCTCCTCATCCTCTAATTCCTCTTCTAGCTCCAATAACATGATTTCAGTCTTCCTTTCTATCTTCTTCAACATCTCTTCTTTGATCCAGAGAAAGACGGGGTCTTGAACAGCAGGGGTATTGCGGTGTGCAATTTGAATGCTATGAAAATCCCCAAGATAGCACATGTGAAGAGTTACGTCGATAGTGGCAAGAGCATCTGCTAGAAGATTCTGGAGACGGGGGACATGGACGAAGATAAGCTTGGAGAATAGCTTGGCATAGGCTGAGGCAAGTTCTTGATAAGGCTTAAGATTTGGATCCCGAGTGTGGTATTTGGTGAGCACCTGGCATAGAACCAGCTGTCTATCACCTACAATTCGCAGATGGGTGACACCATAGAAGTGGGCGAGCTCCACTTGTGCAAGGACATCTCCTATAGAGTCTTCCAGGACAGGGTGATTAGCTAAATACTCCTTAAGTCCGTCAAAAGCCACCTGAAACTTCTCGTCCCAATGGAATTCAACTCCCGGCTTGGTAAGGTCGTAGAAGGGTCTACACCTCTGCGAATGTTGGGAGACGAACCGACGAATAAACTGTAGCCTCCCGATGAGTCCTCGAACTTCCTTCAAATTCTTGGGAGGGGGCATCTCTCTTATCGCCTTCACCTTGTTGGGATCAATCTCTATACCCCTCTTGCTCACAATGAAACCTAAAAGTTTTCCCGATGATACACCAAACACACACTTATTGGGGTTCATCTTTAACAGATACTCTCTTGACCTTTGCAGGACCTTTGTTAGAACCCAGGATGCTCAGCCATCGTCTTTGATTTCACCACCAGGTCATCCACATATACCTCAATATAAATATGGATCATATCATGAAAGATAGCCATCATAGCTCTTTGGTATGTAGCTCCAGCATTCTTAAGTCCAAAAGGCATGACCACATAACAATAAGTTCCCCATGGTGTAGTGAACGAAGTCTTCTCCTAGTCCTTCTCAGCCAACTTGATCTAATTATACCCTGAGAAGCCATCCATAAAGGAGAGGGCTTAGCCATGTTATCTATGAGCACATCGAGGTGAGGCAATGGGAAATCGTCTTTAGGACACGCGCGCTTGAGGTCTCAGAAATCAATACAAATTTTAACTCTTCCGTCCTTCTTCATAACCGAGACGATGTTCGCCACCCAATTCAGATAAAGCACAACCCTAATAAATCTGGCTTTGTGGAGCTTGTCGACCTCATCTTTCATCTTCAAAGCCATCTGTGGGTGGAAACGCCTCAACCGCTGCTTAATAGCAATGGACCCCGGCTTAAGGGTAAGATGGTGTTCAACAAGCGCGGTGTCCAAGCCTGGCATATCCTCGTAGCTCCATACAAATGTGTCCTTATACTCCCTGAGAACCTCGATAATTTCCTCCTCTTTAGCTGGTGATAACTACTGTTTATGAGGATGGTCCTAGGGTTTTCCTCAGTTCCCAGGTTGATTTCCTTGGTGGTTTCTTCTAGGGCAGCTAACAGTTCATCGAATCTCTTCACTCCTCTTGCGAACGCATCACTCTCATCCTCGAATTCTTCATCACCTTCCTTGATTGGGTCGTCATCATCCATGATCTCATAGACTCCGAACCCATCATCAATTAGGCACAGTGACTGCTCATATTCTATATCTGGCAACTACAAAGGCTCTTCTATGAATTTCGAAATTGCTAGACATGCCTTGCACCTACGGGTTAGATCGGCGAGGAATCGGTGTGGAACCCTACTATCCTTGGACTTCTTCTTAGAGACTACCCCTAGCTTATCATTATCCTGGCTTAGACTCTTGCTACAACTACCAGAATCTACAGCAGGGGGTCGAGGAGGAGGAAAAGCAGTAAAAGAAGAATCCCGCGTAGGGGAAGGTGGAGAAGGAGTGAAAGCAGTAAAAATCCCTTATGTGGAGGGGGGAGGAGGTCCCTGCGTGGAGGGAAATAGGAGGTCGGTCATGGGACTGGGGAGGAGTGGCCCGTAGGTTGGGGCACACTTAGAGGAAAGATAAGAAGTCTCCTCGATGGAGACGACAGAATCAGCCGTTTGAAAATTGGCATTTTTTTTGGAGTTTTCAGCATTATTCAAATCTTTATGGTTTTCATTTATCATGCAAAGGGAAAGAGGGCGAGGTGACATCGCCAATCTAGAAAGCTGATAGATGAGCCTGCGCTCAAGAGGGGGTAGATTGGGTAAGAGAGGGAGTTGGAGGGTGAGCGTCTGCTCGGAGGAGTACAGGGAAACAGTAAAATGGGGAGTCGGTGCCTGAGGAATACTTAAAGAAATAAATGAGGGCCACGTGGTGGCCTGAAGGAGATAAGGCGCGATGCCTGGAGAGGAAAGGAAAGTGCGCGCGATGCCCGAAGAGAAGAGGAGAGTGGGCACGATGCCCGGAGAGAAGAGCACCACCCTGAGCCTGATTATTGCAGGAGCTTCTTCAGCATGTGTACTTTGCTCAGTTTCGTCTGCCTACTGCCTCTTACCCATGGCCACTGCCAGCTGCTCAGTTTCTACCGGTGTGAAGAGTTGACTCAAAGATGCAGCAATGTCACTCATGTCGAACCACAGGCTCCATTCTCACTCGGACTTGCCCCTCTTTACCTGTTTTAGGGGCCCGAGGTTCCCCACAACTCTGTATGTGGCTAGGGGTGAACGGTGAGCAGGTTCAGCAATAATGGTGGATGTTTGTTCACTCCCTGGCTGCAGTGGCCCCTTCTTGAAATGCTGATACAAGGTCCATGTGAGTGGCTACCCCTGCTGGTGATCTGCCCTACCTGGCTTGTACCCCAGTCCTGCCCTGGGTCTCATCTTGCTATCTTTTACGGCTTCGGTCCTCCCTTGCAGATGTGCCCCCAGCCCTTTGCCTGGCTGGTACCCCATTTGAAGCATAATATGCCAGCACTTCTCAGTAATGATCCTGCTCCTCTTTGCAGCGCCAACAGATGAACTCACTGGGCCCGACTGCATTCTGAGTGTGTCTAGTACCGACATCAATGACTGATTGCTTGGCCAAATGGAAGGGATTGAATTGTCAATCATTACGTCCACTTCCAAGATAGTCGGCTTGCTGGCGACTTTGACGTCCCACCCCTAGTATGGGAACTTTAGACACTGATGAACGATCGAGATGATAGCGTCAAGTGCCTAGATAAACGGCCTACCCAGGATCATGTGGAAACTCGGGTCCATGTCTAAAATGTGGAAGTCCATCTCAGTGATGGACGGACCCAGCCTTACCTTCAAAGCGACCACTCCTTTTGGCGGCCTACTAGTGTTGTCGTAGGTTGTGACAGTGATGGCAGAGGGCCGTACTGACTACAGTGTAACCCCACAAAAATTCAACGTGTCTGAAGACATGACGTTGATTGATGCTCTGGTGTCCACTAAGCATTGGGAGACATGGATCCCGATGATGTTGACTGTCAAGCATAGGGCATACTGCTAAAACTTTGCCGGTGCTAACTCAAATTCATGGAATTCAATGGCCGGATGCTGGCTGGTGGGAGTCAAGACTACACTGATTTGATTCACTAGCAGGTCTTCATTAACCATAATCTTCTGTAAGTACTGCATGAGAGCTTCCTGATGCACCAGCGACCTCTTTATCAGCTCTAAGATAGAAATTCTGGCTGGTGTCTTATCTAGATACTTAAGCAAATCATATTGAGTCCCCGGGATGGACTCCTCTTGCTGGGCTTCATTTTCTTACGGCAGGGGTGCCTGTTCTTGCTGTTGGGGGAAAACTCTATTGAAGATGCGCCCACTCTGGAGCACCATTGTTTCTTCCGAGTTATCTCCCGCTATTGTTGCCGCAGTCGGTAGAACGGAAGGTGAATGAGAGGTAGGGGGTTGGGTGAAGAACATTTGGTGCGGTAGTTGGATACTTGCCACACTCGGGGGAGGAATGGAGGTATAGAGAAAGGGAGCTTAGGGATTGGGGGTAATGAGGGGCGCGGTTGGTGGTGTGAGGAGAAGAAGTGGGTTAGATGATGATGGTTGTGAGAAGGTGGTGGTAAAACATGCGTGTGTGCACAAGATGTAGGTGTGATCACCAGGTACGCGAGGGTACCAAGGAGGTAGGCGAAGAGGAAGATGATGTACTTAACATCACCCGAAGATCGCAAGAGTGTGGCTGCAGGTTGATTTCTACTTCTTCCACGGCCAGTCGGCGAAGAAGATTTTAGCTCGAGTGGTTACCTTGCAAGAAAAGAAAATAAGTAAACACGTGAAAAGATGGTTAGACTATGAAGTGAAGTACAAAGTTCAATGAATGAAAGAAAAACGCAATGACATGGGCGTTAACACACCTCGTGGCAGTGGTGTTAAACCCTTAAAAATGTGTAGGTGGGGAGAAAAATGACGGGATGTGTGTGTGAAGTGATGAATGCGCTAAATAATAAAAGTTAAAAAAATGAAAGGAGAGAGAGAAGAACGGCGATGTAAGCCCGCTGTTGGAATGGCCGGAGTGGTTGAAGAGTCTCTCCCGTCTCGCTCCGATGCGCGTGAGGGTGACAGAAGCTCCGAACTCCAAGGAATGGCTTGAATGGCTTTAAATGGGAGTCCTTCTTGGCTCGAAATGTGAGTCTCTGGTGCGGCAGGGCTTTGCTGTAGTGCTTCGGTTATACTCAAAATAGTGGCCTCGGGGGTCTTTTATAGAGGGAAAAATTTGAAATCGCGTCGGACACAGTGGACACCTATCTCAGTGAACTACGTCCAACAAAAATGCCGTGATTACCAAGATTGACTTGCTCCAATTAAGCTTTCCCAAACAACAATTATAGCAGTTCAAGAAGCACGTCGACCAAAACCACCGCGTTATTAACACTTCCAATTTGAATCGATTCTTTCCAAATATTAATAAATGGAAACATTGAATTGCGTCGACCTATACCGCCGCGTATTTGAACAGAATCGATCTCTAATTGAAATCGATCTTCATAAGATGGAAGGTTAGAAATGTGACGGACCATGTGGACGCGGTTCTAATTAGTAACAACATCTTTCCAAAAACAATTTTGGAATTTGCCATAATTTGAAAATAGAAACTCTTAATCGCGACAGCTTGATAGGACGTGATTCTAAACAGGGTAAGTGCCAGAAAAGAAAGTGTGATACGCGTCGGTTTTACCCACCGCGGATCAATCCTCCTAAAAGGCATCCACTGTGTTAGACGTGAATCCTTTAAGCTCAACAGACCCCTTTAGACCCCATAGAAAAATTCGTAAAAATCCTTAAAAAAAAACTAGAAAATTTAGGAAAATCACTCAAGAGGTTAATTGAAGAGAGCCACTTTGAGGCATTACGGTATAACATGAAATTTGCTCGATATGACACCAAAATGGCGTGTCTACACATAGGAGAAGCCAAAGATGAAATTATTTTTTCGTGACTTTTCATCATGCCTTCCCCTCTTTGCATTCATCTTCACCATTTTGCTCGCCTCCTCAATGTTGTGAAGTATAAGCTCATGGAAGGCAACAACCCATGCATAGCTTCTAATTCTTTCAATGTCGTCCAAATATTTAATCATTCGAGGGGAACAAATGTACGCCGACCAAGGGGCAAGAAATGTACTGAGTAATAGTAAAATCCACAGCCGCACTATGGCCTCAATATCCTCCTTCTCAGCTAAACCAACTAGATCTATTAAATAACCATGGATGACCTGTCGAGTGAAGGCAGTATCATTGCCAAATCTTTTATGTAGCTTGGACACTTCTATAGACGAACCATAGTGATGCATGGGGAATCGGGTACATGGCATCCCAAGAATGAGAGCAACATCCTCAACTGTGAAGGACAATGATTTGTTCCCAATATTAAAAACATTCCCCACCTCATGATGTGCTACAATCTCCTCTAACAAACTTATCCCAAAGCATTTCATTAGAGAGATGTCCACATATGGTACAAATGGAGTTGCACTCATCAACTCCTTGTGACATTCACGAAATTTAATTTGTTCCTTGTCTTTCATGTAAATATGTAAAGAGCGTCTACTAATCAATAGATTATTTACATAACACTTTCTCTTACCTTCAGCTCCTAAGACAAGGAATAAAGACAAACTTGTTTAATATGCAAGAATTCACCAGCATAAACACACATTCATAGGAATATTTTTTCTAGAACATGATTTTTTTTCTTTAAGAAATACATTGACATATGCACAAACATAAAAAAATACAAACACAAAAATACAAAAATTATACTTGAGGCGACATGATCTGTTGGAGAAGGCAGTGCCTTTGGTGTCCACTTATGCCTCTTGCGTGTAACCACCTTCTACTTATGCATATGGATGGTAGGTTGGGCTGTTGGGGAAGCACTTGGAGTAACCCCAAGGTAGAGGTGTCTTCACATGGAATTTGGGGAATACTTTCAAACATGGCTTCTGTGGTACCCATAGGGCTCAAATGCTTGGCAGCGGCGTCTTCAGACCCCTTCTTCATTCTTTTACCACTAAGGGCTTTTATTTTTCTCTTCATAGCCATTACGAGGAGTCGCTCATTTGCACAGGTGGGGAGCGATGGGTCACCTCCACACAAGTGAGAAATGAAGGAGTCTTCGGTCTGCGCGCTCGTTCCTCTACACAGGTGAGAAAGGAAGGCAGACACTTAGCACTGGAGAAGGCGTTCTGTGAGAAACGAAAGAGTTGTCCGTCTGCGTGCTCGTCGTTCACCTCCGCACAAGAGTAAGGAAGGCAGACACTTCGCGCTGGAGAAGGCGTTCACATTGGAGAAGGAGCAAAGTGGGGGAGAAGGCAGTTCGGTGACAAAGGAGGGAAAGGAAGACAAGGGCAATGATGTCTTTCTCCTTGAGTAGGGGTCAATGGATCTATAAGATCCGCAAATCCGACCTGGATCCAAAATGCAAACCTGATTCGGATCACACATTTTGACCCGAAATAATCTTTTCGTTCTGATTCGGAGCTGATCCGAAGTTATCCATTTCGGGTTTCATTTTGGGGCGCCGAAATCCGATCCGTCGGCCACTTCTTCCTTGTCCACACGAGAACTTGGTTGTGACTTGTGAGCAAACTCCTGCATCCACCGCACCGCCTTCACATTGTTTGTCAGCATGCCGAGCACCGCCACCACTTCCTCTGCCCGAGACAAGCGGGTGTTCAAGGACGGCGGCCGGTTCGTGGCAGACCGCTTCGTGGGGGAGAAGGGGAGGGAGCTGATGAAGTACGTGGTGTGGGAAAACGGGCCGCACATGGAGTAGGCGAGCGTGAGCAACAAGATGTGCGTCGGCAAGAACGTGGGCTTCCTGTTTGCTCGCCTGCTGCTTGTGGAGATGTTCCTGAGGTACGACACCTTCAAGGCCGACGTCTGCGTCGAGCCCATCAGCTCCAGAATCATCTTCAAGTCCATCACCAAGGCGCCGACCACCGCCGCCACCCCCAACTAATGATGACGATCGATGATCTCCTTCAGCTAGCTAGCTACCTTCAAGTGGATCCATCACCAAGGAGCCGCCGCCACCACTGCCACCAGGGGGGTTGATGTGAACTGGTGATGTTTTTCTCAGTAGGAGGTGTTTCTCCCCCCCCCCCCCCCCCCAAAAGGGGAAGGGTTCACTTGTGGGATCATATCGATGGGGAGGGCTCCGCCTCCATCCTCATCACTGCCGCCAAGGAATAGGAAAGACTGCTCCGCGCGAATGGCATAAAGACGGTCGAATTCGGCGAGGATGGTGTCGGCGAGGACGCTGGCACCTTGCTTCCAGATGTAGTAGATGTCGGAGGGGGCCATGCGGGAAGGAAGGGAAGCAACCAGCAAGGAGGGGACAGAGGCGGCAGCGGCGCTTGTGCCTAACGGAGAGGTGGTGGTGATGAAGGAGGAAGAGGGAGAGCCAGCAGGGGCAGTGGAGGAGGACGGACTCCTGTAGTGGGATCTAGTCGGTGGTGTTTTGGAGGGAGGCGTCGGCGCTGGCGATTGTGACGGTGGAGGCAGCAACTAGGCAGTCGAGGCAGATGGCGAGGTGAAGTGGGGTCTCGCGGTGGCGGATGGAGTTTAAGAGGAAAAAATCAATTCAGATTTTGCCCTGCATCCGATCCAAATCCGGATCCGAAACATGATAGAATTTCTGATTCAGATCAGATCCAGGATATGTGTTTTAGGATCCGGGTTCGGAACGCCAAAGATCTGACTCAGATCGGATCCATTGACAGGTCTATCCTTGAGACTGTGAGAGACAAAACATCTCTGAAAAACATTGCCACTTCACCCTGTCTTAATCCACTCGGCAACCACCCATTGGGTGTGCTTTCCGATGTGTCACTTGGTGCACCAAGTATTACTCTTTGAGGTTGCCGTGAAGTCTAAGCCAAGAACTTTATATTACCATCAAACATGGGCTTTGGACCCAGCCCACAACCACCTTCATCTCGCACTTCACTAACATTAGAGTTAATTAATGGAATTTGCCGGCATACCTCCATTGCCATTTGATTTGAGGAAATATCTTTAGAAATTTCCGCAGAAGTCTCCTTCGAAATATCCTTGGCTTCATCACCCTTATCTTGGCATACCTCCATCGCCTGATTTGTGAGATATCTTTTGAAAGAGAAAGATTTAGTGTACTTTTATTGCACTTTAGTGCAACATGACTAGGCACTAAGTCTATGTGGCACACAACAATTGAGTTGTCATTTTATCAATCTCCATGTGAGGAGTGTCACATGAGTTTAGTGCCTAGTCATATTACACTTAAGTACAATAATAAAGTGCACTAAGTCTTTCTCCTTTTGAAAATTCCTCAAAAGTCTCCACCAAAAGACTCTTGGCCTCTTGTCCAGTGTGGAAATCTTAGCAAAAAATTCGGAGCTATATTTGCAGGATCCTTTGTAGCAACAGCGCGATGGTCACCCGGCACAGAAAAAGTCGGCGAATCATCCGGTGTAGAAAATTTTGGTGAATCTTCCGAGGCTGCTGGAAGATGATCTGTAGCAACAGCAAGATCTTCTTCACCGGAAACCAGACCGCGCGCCGTCGGTAGGGGGATCTTCAGCAAGGCTGGCACAGTGTCCACCAACGATGTCAACGGCATTAGGCTCTTCTCCGCCAGCAGTCGAGCCGCTGCCTTCATGAAGCACCTCGGCAGAGTCAAGATGAGGGTGGCGTGTCGCAAGAGCAGGCGACCCTCCCATTCCCAGAGGTGAACCCTGTTCACCTTGGTATCACCCTCATCAGGCCTCTGTTTAATAATTTCCTTCCTTGGTGTCCATCTACAGCTCGTTGGACGACGAGCAGGACCAGCATGTGTAGAATTTTTTTGGGGCATTGTTTGGTATTGCTTTTGAGGGGGGGATTTCAATCATTGAATGATTGAAATCCCCTTTTTCTCCCTCTAGTTAGCGAACAAAGAAAATGGCTTTTGGATTTTGTAAAAGGAGATTTTGAGAGAGAGGAGAGAGATAGAGAGAAAAAAGGTCATCATTGTGCCTTGACTTTTGGGATTCAAAAGCTGGTTAGAGGGAGCTTTTGCAAGGTTGGGAGCTTTTCAAAAAGTGAAATCCCCATTGGGGGTTTCCAAACGGTGCCTAACTCTTGATCACCACCGCACCGGCAAGATGCAACATCATGGCCCAATAAACAACATGCAGTGCAGTAGGAAGGTAACTGAGTGTATCTGGTCTCTTGCCAATACCCTGTCGAGCCCAAGCCAATTCAAATTCGCGATGGACGATCAAGTCGAGTTCCACACAAGCATAGGCGGCAGTAGCATTCGTAATCTGAGATGTTCGAAGAGCAACTTGAAGGACCCGACCCATGTTGCCCGCAATAGATTTGACACAGGCTTCATGAAAAAGATTAGGTTTAAGAGTAGGGAATTCTAACCATATCGAGGCGATCGGGGGTTCTTTGCCACATTCAAAAAATCTATCGTCCACTTTAGGAACTTGAAGGAGTATCCCTTAAACCAACGTGTAACTGTTCTCTTAGGAGCATCCTCAAATAGTCATCTTCAATAGCAACACGGATAAGCAGATGCGGCAATGATGAAATCCTTCGCCAAACCCAGCCTTTAATTGTTTCGAAATCATCTTGATCTCTTGGAACGGTGGCCTTCCGTAAGGGGTTCTGGCGACAAGTGCGAACTGAAAGGCCTGCAAAATGATCTCAATCTCCTCAGGGGAGAACAACACCGTGGGTTCTCCAAAATCTGTGAAGCTTGGTGCATGGATGGGTAAAGAAACCGGTGGAAACAACGGTGCCTCGGCGAGAACTTGGGCGAAAGATTTCATTGCCGACGACGGATGCACTACAGGGGAGGTGACAGGCAGACGATGAGCAGGAGGAGTTGGGGACGGCTGGGGGGCCAAGATCCCCCCTCGGAGGCGGCCATGGCCGCCGCCACAAGCGCAGAGATTCTCTCTCTAGAAATCTAGAGAGAGAGCCAAAAAGACACGAGCTAGAGAGATTGGATTCTACACCATACCGCTTTCATAATCTCTACAAGACATCAAACCCATTTCTGGTAAGACCCCCGGATATTAATGGAAAATGAGTTTTCTAGCTCTAATTTGGTGATCAAATCCGTCACAAGATGTGGCTACCTAAAAACTTGCTTACACGTATCAAACATTGTGCATAATGGTTTATGAGCACTTCCCATTTCCCGCAGGTCATCAGCTAGCAAACTTGATATCGTTGTGGGCCATTATATCTACAATTCATGGCACTTGTGATGGAGAGGATAGATAGAATAATATGCATGGAATCATGACAGAGAGAAATTCTCAATTTAATTAGTCTACATGGAATGTTAAGCGAGCTCGCTCGTCCAACTTCAAATATTATCCCTTGACCTGGTTGCCTCCTACAGCTCAACGAATATCGCTATGTACATGGCAAGTAGTCTTACACAAGCTGCCAACTTTGGATAATTTAAAATATCGTGATTTTCACGTGGCAAACAAGTGTGTTTTAAGCATTAATGCAGAAGAAAATACAAATCATTTATTTTTCAATGTCCGTACTCAGCATGTCTTCGCGGGAAACCATATTAGAAAGATTTGGTCCGTTAAAGAGACGTACGGCAAATGATACAAGATGAAATTATTACTCTTCAATAGAATTTTTCCAGGGAATTCTTACTAGTTAATTATGCCGGGTGTGACATCTTTTTCTTCTTTGGTCAATCACTTTCTGTTGAAAGTAGTGATGTATCGAGCCGTCGCCTTCTAAAGGCGACAGGATGTCTGTCGTGTTCCGATCTTGAACGGGACGGGCATGTCGTCGTATTCCCCTTCTGACCACAGCATGTATTTTTGTCATCTTGCTATCAGGACAGTTGGGACACGTGTCGAGATGCTGTCAGAGGAAGACAACATATCAAGTGTCGCGTTCATGGTGTCAGACCTGCGAGGGTGACACTTGGAGGGTCCGATGGTCAGGTCTGGACATGACTTTGAGGTCGTGACATGATGGTCATCGTGTTCACTAGTGAACATGACCACCATACTGTCGCATTCTCAGGTCCGTGACCTATATAGGTTAGGCCATCATAACTCTTCTCCTCTCTCCCCATTTCTTCTTCCTCTCCTCTTCCTCCCCTGCCCTCTGTCCGAGGGCGACTATGGAAGAGCTCTTGGTGGTGTGGAGTCTCTAATTCTTCTTCCCTCACCGACGCGAGCGTGGCGAATTCTTCTTCGTGGTGGTGACTTCTTCTCCGACGTGTAGGAGAACGGACCTTGCTTATGGACGGTATGAGCATGGAGCTTGGAGCGAGGAGGAGGTGGCCATGCACACGAGAAGATCCCAACGGGTTGGCTCTTCTATTTGAGGTAGGGACCCTCAACTTTTCCCCTAGTTCTAACATGCTAGGGCCTCCATTCCCCTTCTCCAAGCCCTGTAGAATCCATGCTAGGTTGTGTATGAATGTTTGAGGCTCTTCTTGTTCTTAAATTGGGGGTGAGGGTTGAGTGGTATCATGTGTACACGTGAGGTTTCATGAGTGTAGATGTAACGTATCGACCGTTCGAATCATCATATAATAGTTGTGGTGGCCAGTGTATGGCCAATGTCGTGTGTAGCAGGTGCTTACACAGGTTTCCAGGGCATTGTGGGCCGGCAGGTTGGGCACAATATGCTAGTTTGTTCTCTGTCTGTGAACGCGACAGAGGGGTACGTCGCGTTCTGAACATGACAGCTCTGGATGTCTCGTTCATGAAACTACCATTTTGCAGTCGACGACTGTATGCGCACCGCGTGTCGCACACGGGGCGGGCTTGCTGATGTCGACAGCCTGCAGGCGACGGTCACCTACGTTGCGTTCAGGTCACGATGTAGGGGTGCGTCGCGTTCTTAACCGAGCTGTGTTTTTAAGCAAGCTCTGGTTGAACAGAGCTTTTGCAAGCTCTGCTCAGCCAGGGAAGGAGGTTTTTCCGCGGTGAAGGGCAATCCGAGGTTTTGGAGGTGTTTTCGGAGTGTTCTCGCCGCGAGGACGCTGCGTGGAGCGGGAGAAACACTGTGCGGGTTTCGTTCTTTGCATTCTTCACGGAGGTAGGGAGATTCCACCCTTTACGTTTGTGTGGATTGCGTATGTGGCTTGTTTATCGCATTATATGCTTTATAAACCGTAGACAGCATGCAAGGGCATCACAAAGAGCATGAAAAATGGAATTAAACACTGGTTTACTGTAAGGGATTTCTGGTGAGGGTCCCCGGGTTAGGGTTTTCGCCTGTGAAGGTGACAGACCCTCCTATCACATTTAGAATGCGACAGGCCGACCCGTCGCGTTCATGTTGTGAACGCAACATATCGGGGTGTCGCGTTCTTATGGCGACATGGGACCCTGTCGCGCTCTCAGCCAAGGCGCTTTGTTTACATGTGTTTGTTAGCATGATTATCCGGTGTGCGTGGCAATGGCAAGTGGTGCATTGGCACCTGTTGCGCTCCTCGGGAGTGCGTTTCACGTGGTGAGCATGTGGCTCACGTGGATGTGGTTGTGTGTAGCTTACGTGACTAGCGTGTGTTCACGTGGTTTTGTGTGCGTGGCAAGTAGTGTTACGCCTACCGTGGTTACCTCTCTAGTTGGGAGCCCCAGGTTCTATGTGTGCCAGGCACGTGGGAGTGCTCGGGGCTTGTCCCGGTACGGTGGTACCATCGTGGTCTTGTCGTCTTCCTGGACACCCTCACTCTCGTGGAGATTTGTCGTCCGGCTGAGGGAAAGACGGCGGTGGGACAGCGACTAGAGAGAGTTTGTGTTTGTCGCTCGTAGCGCGCTTGTAGCTGGGGGGGTTACGGACACCAGTAGACGTATTGGGCCCCGGCTAGTCCTAGTTTCTAGTGCCTCACTTTAGAGAGCTCAGGCTAGAGTCTCTAAAGGTGCCAGGCATGGGCCTGTGGCAGTGTGGTCCGCAGGTGTGGTGGTTTGGTTAGTCTCCACAGTTCTTTGGTTTGGTTTGGTTGAGCGGCAACTGGACCATACGTCCGTGGCTGTGAGACTGAGAGGTAGACCTGTATGGTTTGTCTGGGTCGGTTGCTGGTGTCGCGAGCCAGTCTACATGGCCCGAGTGTGGCATTTTCCTACTTTAGCTTGTACACCTGTTTGGGTTTCCCATTTATTTATTAAAGTTGATTGTGTGGTCAGCAGGCTGTAAGTAAGTTTACAGCTTTAATAACTTGCGTAGATAGTTCTATAAATTGCTAGCGTAGCTTCCTGCTTTAGTTACTTGTGTTGTTGGTATGCTCGATTTTTAGGGAGAGTTTCCCTACTGAGCCAGTGACTTGTGAAGCTCACCCCCCCCCCCCCCTACTCCTTTCAGGTGAGGGAGAGCAGAAGGCTTCCCATACGTCTTCTAGTTCCGAGCCGCACCGTAGAGGAGCAGGGTCTGCGCCACCACCAGCATTGTAATTTTCTTACTTTGTACACCTCGGGGTATGCCCCACGTTACTGTTGTACTGGTGTTTTGTTATAGTTGAGGAATTGGCTATGTAAATTAATGTAAATATTGTGAGATGAATCTTATGTATATTTCAGTGGTTTCCTTTATATTTCTATGGACATGTGTGAATGATATCCCTTGCGAAGCTTTGGCTCGTTCGCGGGAGGCGGAGTTGTGTCAGGCTCGTTAGTAGGTTAAGGGGTCTGAACGATGTGGTCCTTCATAGTTGGTATCAGAGCAAAGTCCATATAAATGTAAAGGAATAGGAAATTTACATAGCCTATTCTCTACATTAACCCGCTGCTGGTAGTTGACCCTGAGTTTTGTGTTGATTTGTGTTGTGTTGTGTGGTTGGAATTATGTTTGTGCAGTTGATAAGAAATGGCAGATCGGAGAGATTGGGGAGGAGGTGGTGATGATCAGGAGGATACCACGTAGAGGATGATAGAGCGGATATGGGAGAGCCTTACAGATATCCATATGAGGATGGATCAGCAAGCAACCGCACAGCCAGCAGCACCAGTTGTTGAGGAGACAGTGCCAGCAGCACCGGTTCTACCACTAGTAGGAGTCGAGGTACCTCTTGTAGTACTCGTACTCCCGACAGTACCAGCTAGGCTGGCTAACGCAGAGGAGTCCACGACACTTGTAGAGAGGTTTCTGAGGTTGCAGCCCCCTACCTACTCAGGAGGTGTAACGACCCGACCTCTCGGACCCCCGCCAGGGACCCCAAAGTTTGCGTCACCACCCACGGATCCGAAGATTCGGAAGGGTTAGAAGAATAGTCTAGTGAGCGATGTACTGAATTCGAATAACTATAACAATTTGTACAATATACAAAAGTTTATACAACATGTCCCAAATAAAAGTACAGGTACAAGAAGAAAGGTGCGGTCCTTAAGGGGCATATCCCGAGGACTTGCAAAGCACAACTCTCTACTCACTCAGTTACAAGAGCTCACAACACTCGCTCTCACTGCTGTTGACAACACACAGCACCACGACCACCTCTACAACCCGTCGACACCAAGCTCCTGCGATGACGAGCCCCTAGCTGAAGAGAGTAGGGGGGTGAGCCTCGCGAACAAGGCCCAATAGGGATTATCAGTCCCTTACCGGCCAGAGCAGCAGGAACTCCGAAAACAGGAAAACTACGCTAGAAAGCTGTAAAGCGAGAAACACATACAGCATGATACTACAAAGTAGCGGAACAGAACAATGCAACATCACGACCACCAACCAAGGTCGTGACACACACACGACTCCCGCAAAAACCAATGGAGTCAAGCATAAAGCGGAAGCAACCCTCGACACACCCGTCGAGACCACGCAACAACTAGGTGAGGACAACGTCTCACCACAAGCACGGCCACCTCAGACCTCCATAGGATCGAGGGCCCACAAGAAGAACCACCCCGGACCTCGGACACACCATGAGGTCGGGAGACCACACACTCCGGTGCCACCACGGACTGGCACCCAAGAACGAGACTACAAAACCGAGAGAACACCAAAGCAGAAACCACCAGAAGCACGGGTCCACACAAGGCCAGACCAATGATGCCCATGGAAAACTAGGCATGACCAGGCTATAACCGCCATGCAAGCTAGGACAACGGATAACACTTGGAAATGTCGTGAGGAAACGTCATCACAACAACAGCAACCAAGCCACTGCCATTGGCAGCTAAGAGGAGGACACGCCATCCATGCCCTCTTAGCTCGCTAGCTGGCTCTTGCCTCTAACCCCCCTGGAAGAGCGAGACAGAACAGCTAAGGAACACACAAACACACGCAACACCGTAGCCTGGCCAAGCTGCGTCCCCACGCCTGACCGCCCTACAAGGCTCCGGAACCAACGTAGAGCGAGGCAGTGAGACAAAGGACTATCTGGGCCGTGCCGGGAAGAAAACACCACAACGACCTCGGCGTCCCACCCCAAATAAGAGAGCTCTACAAACGACTCAGTGTCGTTGTCCAAACCTTATTTTCCCCTCAGCTCTAGAGTCTGCCAACTCGGCTGCCAAATCGAGCACGCTCATAGCCCGGAGCACTCCCTCAATAGGCTCCCGAGGATGGGGGTCCCAGGCAACGGAGACAACTTCTGAACGGGACAAGACCTCAAGTGCCAAGCACTGGGCAAACAGGCGGGGAAGCACAACAAAAACCACGCCGAACTGCTGGCTTGTAACACACGACAAGCCCAGCCAGCATGAGGCACACACAGACCCTCGAGAAGGCCGTCGGCCAACCAAACACGTACGGAAATGCCGGAGCCTTGGAACACCACTAGCCAGCACAGAAACTCGTCGCTCTGCTAATAATTCAATCGATTATTAGACAAAAACGACCCTCCTGGCACCACTGCCAGGACATGGCCATGAAGGTGTCACCTTCGGTCACTGAACGCAGGGAGGTAACCTGCCTCGTTCCCTACTAGAAGGTCCTAAGGGCAAGCCTGACCTGGGGCACACGCCGACACATAAACTGGCCCACGGAACACCAAAGGCAACCCAAGTACTGTCACGACCTCCAAGGCCGTCGCGATACCATCGCGACAGGGAAGGGCGCCGCGACAGCAACCCTATCACGATGGGAAAAGGCGTCGCGACAGCAAACCCTGTCGCGACCAGGAAATGCATCGCAACAGCGACCCTTATCGCGACGGCCAAATGCGTCGCGATAAGGTCGTGCACGACCGGGCCGACGCCTCTTCTAATGTCGCAATGTGCCCCGTGGCCGCCACATCAGCAGAGAGACAGACCCATGGGATGCTCCATCCTGGGGTTGTCCACACACCACAAACAAGCCACATGGGGGAGGGGAGCATGGAAAAGATGTAAATGCTAACTAGAAACCACGAGAGCCTCCCAATCCACCCGGATCGAGAAGAGTTCAAGTAATCCCTACCTTTCAAAAAGAAACCAACCCAATAGGGCCCTTTATGTCTGATTGGCCACCTCCTCCTCGCTCCATGCAAGCTCCACGATGTCGGGAACATGAGCACGGCCCTCCTCCTCACCTGAAATGCACAAAGGGAGAGAGGGAGGCAGAGCACCGCCGAAGGGGAAGAAGAGAGGCGAAAGAGGGAAAGAGGGGGAAGGGGTTGTCGGCCAAGGCCTTAAGCCTTCGGCACCTAAGACGCGACGGGGTGACGCGTCGCATTAGCAACCTTAACGCGACGGGTCAACGCACCGTGACAAGAACGCATCTCCTAGGGACAACGTGACAACCCGACAGGTCGTACTGACACACCTGCTACCCTAACAGGCGTCAGACGATCGAACAGCGGAACACGACAAAACACTATCATGACCTGTTGACTGGTCACAAAAAGAATGTGACAGGCAAGCCGGGCGCGATAGGAACGCGACGCACACGCTCGTCGTGACAAGGATGACAGTCGCATTGAACACCCACGACGCAACACTAACGCGTCGCCCAGCCTGGACTCGTTAGTGGCCAGTCATCCAAGACACCAAATGAAAAATCGGGAAGTCGAGTCTTACATCCTACCCCCCTTAAAACATTTCGTCCTCAAAATTGGGGCAAGCCCAAAAGATCCCAAGGCACGAAACGATGCACAGGGAGCAAACATAAGACCAGCGCGAAGAAGCCACTAAGTCTTAACACGACCTCCTCATGGCAACAACCACACCACCAAACATGCACGAAGCACATGAAGCCGGAAAACCTACGGCTCACACAACGGGCTCCAAACACATAAGGGCATGCCGCCAAAACCCCAACGGCTCACAACACGCCCAAACGCAGGTGGATCACCAAGCCGAGAAACCAATGGCTCACTCAAGCCACACGTGGGGTGCCCAAATGGAACGACAACCCCACAAGTGTTGAGCAATGCTAAAATCGATCTAAACAGAAAATGCCAGCCAAGAACCGCATGACTGCAGCCACCAACAGACCCCGTTGTTGGGACCAACCGATCGACAACCTACTCTGTCGCCAGTAAGCCCAACAGAGGGCATAGTTGCCGACAGCAACACAAGAAACGCCAATCAGCAACTCACACTGTCGCCAACAAACCCGGCAGAGGATGCAGTTGCCGACAACAACATGAGAAACACCTAACAACCAACCACAAGTCTCAGGGGACGGCCTCACGTTACTAGCAGCAGCTAGCATCGGTCATCAGCCCAACCAAGAAGCCATGCGAGCGACGAGAATCAGAGCGAGAACACGCTCGTGGAGAATCCTCAATGCATGGAATGACGTCCACTGCCACCGCTAGGTCTCACCCAGACCTTTCTCGCGGTCCAACATGGACGGAAAATGCACGCGGAGAAACCTCAACACGTGAAAACAGCATCCACTGTCACCACTAGGTCTCACCCAGACCTTCCTCGTGGTCCAACAAGGACACCAAACGCACGCAGAGCCACAAAACTTGGAAACTACACGCTCCATAATGTGGCACACCGCGACGGAAACACGGAAGACGTCTGAAGTCAAGCCAAAGCCAGACACCTCACAATGTCGACAAACCACGTGGTCGAGTACTAGCAAGCCAATAGGCCTCACTATCACCAGACGAACCAACAGGAGACTCTGCCATCGGCTTCTAGACTCACCAATACCACGCACAACCGAAGAACCAACGAGGAGTTGGCATCACACCTGCCACACGCACACAGTGCTTAGCGCGGGTACCAACATGCCAACCACCCGAAGGGAGCAGAACCACATGGAACCAAAACAACCGTAGAGGTTGAGGACAACACGTCAACCTCAGAGGGACTCAGACCGAAGTAGGGTACCACAACTGAACACACTCGCTTCGAAAGCGAGAGGGAAAACCCAGACACAGGCCACGAACCAAGCCTGGCGTACCACCAATAGGGCTACCTAGACAAGGCAAAGCAGCCACCCCAAAGTGGTAACGGTACAACCACAAGGCACGGGCCAGCACAAAGTGTCCCAGAGGTAGAAAGCTCAACACCTCCAACACCGAGCGAAGTCGTGAAACGACGCACGAAGCTCACGAACAAGCGCACAACATAACACATGATGCTATCGTAAGCACTAGGAGCCACCCAAGGTACAACAATGTACCAAGGCTCTAGATGGCACAAAACCAAAACGCTCGAGCACAAGCACATGGTGCCACCACAAGCACCAAAACTAAACGAAGTGCAACACAGGTGCACCAGCGGCCGAAACAACACTACGGGCTGACAACAAGGACTCTTCACCAAAGACTTGCCGAAACCCATACGCAAAGGACCGCAAGCCTAAAGGGCACAACCGGACACGCCGGCCCCAGCCCTTGAGGCACAAAATCACAAAGCATCGAAGAAAACGCTTAAGGTGCAGTACACACAACCACACCAACAGCCCAAGACGACACAGGACCCACCGAAGGGGACTCTCCACTAGAGACCACAACAGTAGCACACAGAAAGCCGACAACTACTTCAAGAGCACGAAAACCACGTCGGCTCCAAGAAGCACACAAAACATGAGGCACCGACTCTGCCGTATGGGGAGCAAAGGACCATAGCGACTCCCAAGCGTGCAAGAGCAAGAAGCACCATCTCTATCGCAACCGATAGAGAGGCCAAACACCAAAACGGCGACACGAAAGGCCTCCAAGGCACAAGCCGAGGCACAATGGAGCACGCACCGAAATAACACCCACACGATCAAGCAAACCAAGAAAAACCCAAGCACAGTGGAACAACGCTCACGCCAACGGCCCAACAAGAAAATGATACTACCTCGCACCCAACCAACAGGGACGCAATGCCTCAAATTGTCCAGGTAGGTAGAAAGAAACCATCAATGACAAACAGCACAAAGAGGTCCACCGACCACGGTGCCACAAAGAAACGACAGCATGAGGGGAGCAACCAGCTCAACCCAAAAACAACTCAAGGGAAGATGACTCCACCAGAAGGTCGCAACAATGCGCACCCTGGCAGCACAACACCACAGTGGAGCATCACCACCATGAGCAACTAGCGGAAAGCAGAGGAAGGAGACACACACAACGAGTCTCTTCCACGCGCGAGAGGGAGATAAAACCACAATGAAAAACTGGTACTTCCATAAGAAGCACAACCATCCAGACACTGATTGCACTCACCATACCACCATCTAGGAGAGTACGCAGGGCACGAGAAATGAAGCAAACCATTCGAGCCATGGGGACACATGAAGTCCCACCGACGCAATCGAGAAACTTGGAAATGAACAACGAGACAAGCTGGCCAACGCAGTGGCCAGACGCACAGCCAGAGGCACCACACCCACGGACAGTCCAACCGACAACAACGATAGCTCATCTCTACAGAGAGAGAGAGAGCAACGACGACCAAAACAACACGAAGCAACTTTGGGGAGAACCTCTACCAAAAGTGCCAAGAGCCGTCCTGGCAGAACCTTGCCAGAATGTAGCCCAACCAAACAGCACACTTCGAACCACAAGGGCAACACAACGGTGGCCGAAATGAACACCGAGCACTCCTGGGAAGAACCTCCGCCAGAAATGACAAAGGGCGATTCTGGGAAGAACCTTCACCAGAATGCACAACCCAAATGACTAAACAACACAAACCATCAGAGAGGACACTGCAGCAAGTAGAACTGTAGAAGCAACGCAAGTCAGTCCTAGGAGAACCTCCACCAGAACCACTAAGGCACCGTTCTGGGAAAACCTGCCAGAAGCACCAGCCAAACTAACAGCACACCTCAGACCCTGAGGTAGCGCAGCAACAGATAGAAATGAACACGGAATAGTCCTGAGAGAAACCCTTATCAAGACAACAACAAACGATTCTGGGAAACCTCACCAGAACACAGGGCAACCAAGCGATGCACCTCAACCCAAAGGGCAACGCAACAGCAACCAGAAATGAGCACAACATGGTTCTAGGGAAACCTCACTCCCACCAGAACCAACAGGGAAGAACTCCAGAAGCACCTCACTAGAGTTCACAACCAGCCAGCACCAGGTCGACAAACAACCACAGACAAGTGTCGCAGCGCTCAACCAGTGGTGCAATACGGCACACAGAACATCTGCTTAGCCCGAGCAACAACGTCGACCGAGCAGAGCACAGCGCACAACAGGGCACAAACAGGAGATCACACACAAGACCAACACAGCACACACCCCAACAACAGAGGAACAGCCAACAAGGAAAGGACACTTCGACCGGTTCCATAGACAACAACTCTGCACCGGTGAAGACCACACCACACGCAGGCTCTCTCAGCCAAGCGGCACACACGCATCCAAAAGCGCTGATGACGACCAGGAGCACCGCGTCCGGACTTGCCTGCAAGCGTCCTCCATACAGGGAAGACCACTTCCAGTGAGTCCACCGCCAACTGTGCCACCACGGCACAAACACACCGAGCGATCACACTCGCCACACACGCGGCACAGCAGCAGCTGCAACCCACTGCAACACGCACACAAACCATGCAGGGAAGCTGCAAGTCTGCAAAACAATTGAAAGCACAAGCCTAACACTAGTCGGACAGTGTCAGCAGCGTACTAGTACCTTTCTTTGGGATAGCTATAGTTATTAACTCATCACAAATCTCAATAGACCCATGCTCTAATACCAACTGTAATGACCCGACCTCTCGGACCCCCACCAGGGACCCCGAAGTTTGCGTCGCCACCCACAGATCTGAAGATCCGGAAGGATTAGAAGAATAGTCTAGTGAGAGCTATACTGAATTCAAATAACTATAACAATTTGTACAATATACAAAAGTTTGTACAACATGTCCCAAATAAAAGCACAGGTACAAGAAGAAAAGTGTAGTCCTTAAGGGGCATACCTCGAGGACTTGTAAAGCACAACTCTCTACTCACTCAGGTACAAGATCTCACAACACTCGCTCTCACTGCTGCTGACAACAAACGGCGCCACGACTGCCTCCGCAACCCGTCTGATACCGAGCTCCCGCGACGACGAGCCCCTAGCTGAAGAGAGTAGGGGGGTGAGCCTTGCGAACAAGGCCCAGTAGGGATTACCAGTCCCTCACCAGCCAGAGCAGTAGGAACTCCGAAAATAGGAAAACTACGCTAGAAAGTTGTAAAGCAAGAAACACCTACAGCATGATACTACAAAGCAGCGGAACAGAACAATGCAACATCACGACCACCAACCAAGGTCATGACACACACACGATTCCCGCAGAAACCAATGGAGTCGAGCACAAAGCAGAAGCAACCCTCGGCACACCCGCCGAGACCACGCAACAACCAGGTGAGGATGACGTCTCACCACAAGCACGGCCTCCTCAGACCTCCACAGGATCGAGGGTCTACAAGCAGAATACACACCACGAGGTCGGGAGACCACACACTTCGGTGCCACTATGGACTGGCACCCAAGAACGGGACTACAGAGCCGAGAGAACACCAAGTGGAAACCACCAGAAGCACGGGTCCGTACAAGGCCAGACCAACGACGCCCACTGAAAACTAGGCACGACCAGGCTATAACCTCCGCGCAAGCTAGGGCAACGGATAACACTTGGAAATGTCATCACAACAACAGTAACCAAGACACCGCCACTGGAAGCTATGAGGAGGACACGCCGTCCACGCTCTCTTCGCTCGCCAGCTGGCTCTCGCCTCTAACCCCCCTGGAAGAGCGAGACAGAACCGCCAAGGAATACACAAACACACGCAACACCGCAGCCTAGCCAAGCTACGGCCCCACGCCTGACCTCCCTACGCGGCTCCGAAACCAACATAGAGCAAGGCAGTGAGACAAAGGACTATATGGGTCATGTCGGGAAGAAAACACCTCAACGACCTCGGCGTCCGCCCCAGACAAGAGAGCTTTACAAACGACTCAGCATCGCTATCCAAACCTCGTTTTTCCCTCAGCTCTAGAGTCCACCAACTTGGCTGCCAACTCGAGCATGCTCGTGGCCCGGAGCACTCCCTCAATACGCTCCCGAGGATGGGGGTCCCACGCAATGAAGACAACCTCTGAATGGAACAAGCCCTCAAGTGCCAAGCACCGGGCGAACAGGCGGGGTAGCACAACAAAAACCACGCCGAACTGCTGGCTTGTAACACACGACAAGCCCAGTAAGCACGAGGTACGCACAGACCCTTAAGAGGGCCGTCGGCCAACCAAACATGTACAGATCCAGAGCCTCGGAACACCACTAGCCATCACAGAAACTCATCGCTCTACTAATAATCGATTGACCGCCAGTCAATCGATTATTAGACAGATGCGACCCTCCTGGCACCACTGCCAGGACACGGCCATGAAGGTGTCACCTTCAGTCACTGAACGCAAGGAGGTAACCTGCCGCATTCCCTACCAGAAGGTCCTAAGGGCATGCCTGCCCTGGGGTACACGCCGACACAAAAACCGTCCCACGGAACACTCGAGGCGACCCAGGTACTGTCGCGACCCCCAAGGCCATTGCAATACCATCGCGCAGGGAAGGGCACCACGAAAGCAACCCTATCACGAAAGAAATAGTAGTCATGACAGCAAACCCTGTCGCAACAGCGACCTTTATCGCAACGGCCAAACGCATCGCGATAAGGTCGCGCCTGACCGGGCCAACGCCTCTTCTAATGTCGCGACGCGCCCCGCGGCCACCACATCAGCAGAGAGGCAGACCCATGGGACGCTCCATCCCGGGGCTTCCCACACACCACAAACAAGCCACACGGGGGAAGGGAGCATGGAAAAGCAGTAAATGCTCACTAGAAACCATGAGAGGCTCCCAATCCACCCGGATCGAGAAGAGTTCAAGTAATCCCTACCTTTCAAGAAGAAACCAACCCAATAGGGCCCTTCACGTCGGATTGGCCACCTCCTCCTCGCTCCACGCAAGCTCCACAATGTCGGGAACACGAGCACGGCCCTCCTTCTCGCTTGAAACGCACAAAGGGAGAGAGGGAGGTGGAGCACTGTCGGAGGGGAAGAAGAGAGGGGAAAGAGAGAAAGAGGGGGAAGGGGTTGCCGGCCAAGGCCTTAAGCCTTCGGCACCCAAGACGTGACGGGGTGACATGTCGCGTTAGCAACCTTAACGTGACGGGTCAACACACTGCGACAAGAACGCGTCCCCCAGGGATGCCACAACAACTCGACAGGTCATACTGACACACCTGCTACCCTAACAGGCGTCAGACGACCGAACAGCAGAACACAACAAAACACTGTCGCGACCCGTTGACCGGTCGCGACAAGAACATGACAGGCAAGCTGGGCGCGACAGGAACGCGACGCACATGCTCGTCATGACAAGGATGACAGTCGCATTGGACACCCACAATGTGACACTAATGCGTCGCCCAGCCTGGACGCGTTAGTGGTCAGTCATCCAAGACACCAGACGGAAAGTCGGGAAGCCGGGTCTTACAGGAGGCCCCAACCCAGATACGGCAGAGCACTGGGTGCATGAAATCGAGTGAGTGTTTTTTACTATGAGGTGTCCGCAGAAGGTCAGAGTTATTCTTGCTACTTATCAGTTGAGAGGATTTGCTCAGGAGTGGTGGAGGCTCAAGATGCAGACAATGTTTGCTAGAAGGACAGAAGACAACATCACTTGGGCAGAGTTTCTGAAGATCATCAATGACACATTCTTTCCACTACAGATCCAGCAGGCAAAGAGGGAGCAATTTAGAACACTACAACAAGAGAAGTTATCTGTGCTGGAGTCCCAGATGCAGTTTATGGCATTGAGCAGGTATGCACCGTATGTGGTGACAGATAATGCCATGATGGTAAAGTATTTCATCAGAGGGTTCAGGACCGAGTTGCAAGATGTAGTAGCTCCACTGATGTGCAGGACAGTAGAGGAGGCAGCGCAGCGAGCAGCTATGTTGGAGAGGACTTTGCAAGCTATGCAGAGTCAGTCTCAGGCGGGAGGTTCAGGTAGCTTTCGACTTCCCCAGCAGTCCCCAGGCATCAGCAAAGGAAATTAGGAGCATCGTCGTCTGGTTTTGCAAAGTGGGGTGGCAAGCTAAAGAAGATATTCAGAGGAGGTGGGTGGAGGCAGGTAGTAGGGTTTCCATCCAGGCTTCCAGCATGGCAGAGGCTACAGACTAGTGCCAGAGGAGTCCCATCAGAGCACCGCAGGACAGCCCATGACTTCTTCAGACTTTTTCAGGTGTTACACCTATGGTCAGCCAGGGCATTTAGCCAGGAATTGTCCGTCTCGAGGGTACGGTTATGGCAGAGGGACCCAGCAGCAACAACCATATCAGCCACCAGCAGAGAGAGGCAGAGGAGCACCGTATCAGAGAGGAGGTCGAGGCCGTGTGATGGCTATCACCAGGGTGCAGGCAGAGGCATCAAATTTCATTGAAGGTATATTACCGCTCTTTGATTTCTCAGCTAGAGTATTAATTGATTCAGGTGCTTCTCACTCATTTATTTCCGAAGATTTCTTGGATAGTATGGTTCATCCTTTAGAAGAGAAGCAGTGTAAGTTAGTTATTGAGGTTCCTTCCAGTGGTTTTGTGCTTACCTCCTGTTATTTAGATGAAGTTCCAATTGTGATTCATAGGAATCAGTCACCGGCAAGATTATATGCATTGTCATTGAAAGAGTATGATTTAATTATGGGAATGGATTGGCTAGAGGCCTATGGGGCGTTGGTGGATTGTAGAAAGAAAAGGGTCAGCTTTTGTAGACCAGGCGGGGCAGCATTTGAATTCCAAGGTATGCCCTTCTATTCTCCTAAGTTTATTATCTCTGCACTTAGGGCTAGAAGGTTAATTAATGCGGGGTGTGTAGCGTACCTTGCTTCTGTAAGTCTGGTTGAGTCCAATAAGTCTGTAAAGTCAGTGATAGTGGTTAGAGAATTTGTAGATGTGTTCCCAGAAGATTTGCGAGGGTTGGCACTGCACAGAGAGGTAGATTTTACTATTGAATTACAGTCGGGCAGTATGCTGATCTCCAAAGGACTGTATAGAATGGCACCAACAGAACTGAAAGAGCTAAAGAAGCAATTGCAGGAATTGTTGGAGAAGGGTTTTATCAGGCCTAGTCACTCGCCGTGGGGCGCGCCAGTGTTGTTTGTCAGAAAGAAAGATGGTAGTTTGAGGATGTGTATTGATTATAGGCAATTAAATAAAGTCACCATCAAGAATAAGTACCCGCTCCTGAGAATAGATGATTTTTTTGACCAGCTCCAATCAGTGAAGGTGTTCTCCAAAATTGATTTGAGATCAGGCTATCATCAGTTGCGAATTAAAGAGGAAGATATTGATAAGTCAGCATTCAGAACTAGATATGGGCATTATGAATTTATGGTAATGCCATTTGGGTTGACAAATGCGCCAACGGCTTTTATGAATTTGATGAATAGAATATTTCACTCGTATCTAGATCAGTTCATTATTGTTTTTATTGATGATATTCTGGTATATTCAGCATCAGAAGAGGAGCATGCAGCCCATTTAAGAATCACATTGCAGACATTGAGAGAGCATCAGTTGCATGCCAAGTTCAGTAAGTGAGAATTTTGGCTGAAAGAGATCCAGTTTCTGGGGCATGTGATCTCTGGTGAAGGAGTTGTAGTGGATCCAGCAAAAGTGGAAGCAGTATTGAAATGGGAGGAGCCAAAATCAGTGTCAAAAATTAGAAGCTTTCTGGGTCTTATAGGATATTATAGAAGGTTCATTCAAGATTTTTCCAAGATAGCAGCTCTGATGACTAAATTGACAAGAAAGGGAGTGCCTTTTGTGTGGTCTTCTAAGTGCAGATACAGTTTTGCTGAATTGAAAAAGAGACTCACTACAGCACCAATATTAGAGATTCCATCAGGCAACAGTGGTTTTGTGTTGTACACTGATGCATCCAAGAGAGGCTTGGGAGCAGTGCTTATGCAGCATGGTAAAGTGGTCGCGTATGCGTCAAATCAGCTGAAAAAGCATGAAGAAAATTATCCGACACATGATTTAAAACTGGCAGTAGTAGTATTTGCTTTGAAGATGTGGAGGCACTATCTATATGGAGAGAGGTTTGAAATATTTGCTGATCATAAGAGCCTGAAATATATTTTCTCTCAGAAAGATTTAAATTTAAGGCAGCGCAGAAGGATGGAGTACTTGAAAGATTATAATTCCAGTTTAGCATATCATCCAAGTAGGGCAAATGTAGTAGCAGATGCATGAGCATGTGACGGTCCATGTCGTTCAGGCCCGTTAACCCAATAACGTGCCTGACACGACACCGCCTCCCGCGATCAGGCCGAAGCCTCGCAAGGGATATCAACCACACGTGTCCACGAAAATATAAAAGAACACGCTGAACACACATAAGCTTTTATTTCTTACACATATTCACATGAAATGTACATACTCATTTCCATACATAGTCATAAACAGGTACAACAGCCCGGGACAAACCCCCAAGACTCCACAAGTAAAAGCACTACTCTGCTGGGGGCAAGGGCCCGACTCCACTACGGTGCTGACCCGAACTAGAGGAGGGACGCGAGTCCTCCTGCTCTCCTTCACCTAGAAGAAGGGGTGAGCCTCACAAGTCATTGGCTTAGTAGGGCAACTCCCCCAAAGCCGTAAAACATAGTTTATATCAAAGCTGTAAAGCATTAAAAGAATGTAAACATCTACACATGATGCTCCAGCTGAAAGTAAATAAGCAGTAAACTACGCACGAGTGTACAAGCTACAGAAGGGTACGCCGCACACAGGTCACGAGCACTGGTTCGCGACACCAGTCACAGACCTGGACAAAGGACACTAGTACACCTCTCAGTCTCGTAGCTACAGACGGAAGGTCCAGTTGCCGCTCCACCTCAACAGGTTAAGAAACATGGAGACAACCAACCACCACCCCTGCGAGCTACACTGCCGCAGGCTCAAGCCTGACACCTTTAGGGGCTCCGGCCGAGAACCCAAAAGTGAGGCACTGGAAACCAGACTAGCTGGGGACCGGTATGTCTACCAGTGTCCGTCTCCCAACCAAGATCACGCTACAAACGGCCGTACACCCACAAACACGAACTGCTGTCCCTTGCCATCTTTCCCTCAGCCGGACATACAACTCAAACATAGGAGTGAGGGTGTCCAGGAAGATGACACAAACCCAGTGCTAGGGTAACCGACTGGAGATGTAACTACGGAAGACGTGACACCCATCTTGCTATGCACACAAATCCACGTAAAACACCTCGATAACGATCATCACGTGCGTCGCCATGACCTACATAGACCCTACATTACCTTGGGAGCACGGCCCAAGCAACGGTCAGAAATCAGATAGATTGGCCAAGAACTCCGAGAGCTCGGGTGGCCACTTTCTAAAACGCATCCAACACAGTGGACGTTTTCATGAAGTCGAAACGTGTCGGACTTACCTGTCGCTATTAAACTATGAATCGTGTCGGTCACAAGTGACGCGTTCACAAGAACGCATCCACTGTACTGGACGCCTTTCAGAGCTCAGGAACACACCCTAAATTGCTTCCGGAAAACACCACACATGGCCATACAAGCATGCTTCACAAGAGATAACAGCTCAAAGGAAACCCTAAACATGCTCTCTAACATGCTCAACCCTTCACCCATTATGCATAACCCATTTTCCCACAATCACACAGTTCACCCATTCAAACAACATGGTAGAAGTCCCCTACCTATGCAGGAAACACAATTTCGACGCTACCATAGGATTCCTCGTGCTCCGAAGCTCATCATCGCGCCAGAATTACTCCAATCGGACTCCAAAACCATCAAAATCACCCCAGCTTCCCCTCAGGGTCGCAACAGCATCTCCCCAGGTTGAGCAGTGCCACTGCACTGTTCGGCCAAGGGAGATACACTTAACTCATCATAATCAAATCGCGTCGTACATACCCGACATGTTCATAAATGCGTCTGACGTCTACGACGCTTTTAAAAGCTGATGTCCCTGCATGCGCCACGCGGCGCGCATGCAGCGACGCTCACATAGAAGTGGTGCAGAAATGCGTTCGGACAAGCAGACGCGACCAATTCAAATCGCGTCGGGGATGTCCGACGCTTTCACCAAGGTGAATCACGTTGTCTGAACGTGACGCGTTCAAAATGCCCCCGCCAAAGCCTATTTTGGACTGGGATGCCCAGACCCCTCAGCCTCCTACCTGTGCCAGAAAATTTGTAAAACATATATACACCTCCATGTTCTAACAGTAGGCCACACACTGGCCTCTAAACCCGGTAAACCATGATCTGGACGTACTGGATATTACAAAGCAGAAAAGCTGTTATGAATCAACTTATGATCAGAGAATGAAAATTATATGAAGATGTGGCAGAAAGTTCATTGTATGTGCCGAATAGTCAACGAAGAGCAATTCTAGCAAGCAGCACAGTAGAGCCTTCTCTTTACTGGTAGATAGTTGAAGCCTAGAAAATAGATGATAGCTTGGCATACATTGTAAGGATGGATGAGGTGACCCTAGATAATGATAGCATAGTGAGATTAAAAGGCCGATTGTATGTACCAACTGATGTAGAAATCAGACAAAAAGTGTTAGAAGAAACCCACAGGTCAAGATATACTATTCATCCAGGTAGTACAAAGATGTATCAAGACATGAAGAAACACTTCTGGTGGCCGAACATGAAAAGAGAAATTGCAGAATTCATAGCAAGGTGTGCCATTTGCCAGCAGGTAAAAGCAGAGCATCAACGGCCGGGAGGTTTGTTGCAGCCTTTGCCCATTCCACAATGGAAGTGGGATGACATAGCTATGGATTTCATAGTTGGTTTGCCCAGGTCAGCAGGTCATAATGGAATTTGGGTTTTCTTGGACAGATTGACTAAAGTCTGCAAATTGTTGCCAGTCAGCATGTCATGGTCAATGGACAGGCTAGCTAAATTGTATGTTGAAAGAATAGTACCGTTGCATGGGATTCCAGTCACCATTGCCTCTGATAGAGATCCCAGGTTTACATTAGGTTTCTGGAGGAGCTTGCAGAGAGTGGTTGGCACCGAGTTGAGATACAGTTCAGCATATCATCCGTAGACAGATGGGCAGATAGAGAGGACCATCCAGACAATAGAAGACTTGTTGAAAGCCTGTTGTTTGGTTTGGGGAGGAATATGGGAGCGACACTTGAGCATGGTGGAATTTGCCTACAACAACAGTTATCAAGCAAGCATCGGAATGGCACCTTATGAGTCACTATATGGCAGACCATGTAGAACACCGCTAAATTGGCATGAAGTAGGAGAGAGGCAGGTTATGGGTCCAAAGTTGGTCAAACAATGTGCAGAAACAGTTAAGTTCATCAAAGAAAAGCTTCAGACAGCGCAAAGTCGTCAGAAAAGTTATGCAGACACCAGACGCAGACCTTTGCAGTTTGAAGTGGGAGATTATGTGTTTTGAGAGTTTCTCCTACTAAGAGTGTACTCAGATTTAGAAAAGAGGCAAGCCTAGTCCCAGATATGTTGGTCCGTTTTAGATATCAGAAAGACTGGGTGAGACAGCTTACAGATTAGACCTGCCAGTGGACTTTACAGATGCTCATAATGTGTTTCATGTTTCTATGCTTAGAAAGTATATTAGAGATCCGTCTCAAGTGGTTAGCTACAAGAGAGATGATTTAATGCCAGACATGACTATGCCAGAGTATCCGACACAGATCACAAGCCGCAGAACCCAAAGGCTCAGAAATAAAGATATTGATTTAGTGAAAATCAAATGGGAAAACAAACAAGGCGGTGAGGATACTTGGGAACTAGCAGAGGAAATGATGAAGACGTATCCATACTTGTTTGAGTAAGCTTTTAATTCTTTTAGGTGATAGTACCATGTTGATTGGTTAATTGAAAATTTTTGGTGTTGCGTTTTGATCTAAATTTCGAGGACGAAATTTCTTTTAGGTGATAGTAATGTAATGTATCGACCGTTAGGATCATCGTATAATAGTTGTGGTGGCCAGTGTATGGCCAATGTCGTGTGTAGCAGGTGCTTACACATGTTTCCGGGACGTTGTGGGCCAGCAGGTTGGGCCCAATACGCCAGTTTGTTCTCTGTCTGTGAATGCGACAGAGGGGTATGTCGTGTTCTGAACACGTCGGCTCTGGATGTCGCATTCATGAAACCACCATTTTGGGTCGACGACTGCATGTGTGCCGCATGTCGCATGTAGGGTGGGCTTGCTGACGTTGACAGCCTGAAGGCGACGGTCACCTACGTCGCGTTCAGGTCGCGACGTAGGGGTGCGTCGCGTTCTTAACTGAGCTGCATTTTTAAGCAAGCTCTAGCTGAACAAAGCTTTTGCAAGCTCTGCTCAGCCAGGGAAGGGGGTTTTGCCGCGGTGAAGGGCGATCTGAGGTTTTTGAGGTGTTTTAGGTGTGTTCTCGCTGCGAGGACGCTGCATGGAGCGGGAGAAATGCCGTGCGGGTCTCGTTCTTCGCGTTCTTCATGGTGGTATGGAGATTCCACCCTTTGCATTTGTGTGGATTGCATATGTGTCAAGTTCATCGCGTTATATGCTTTATAAACCATAGACAGCATGCTAGGGCATCACAAAGAGAATGAAAAATAGAATTAAACACTGGTTTACAGGGTGTGTAAGGGATTTCCGACGAGGGTCCCCGGGTTAGGGTTTTCGCCTGTGAAGGCGACAAACCCTCCTGTCGCATTTAGAACGTGACAGGCCGACCCGTCGCGTTCATGTTGTGAACGCGACATATCGAGGTGTCGCGTTCTTATGGCGACATGGGACCCTGTCGCGTTCTCAGCCGAGGGGCTTTGTTTACATGTGTTTGTTAGCGTGATTATCCGATTGTCATTATCCAGTGTGCGTGGCAATGGTAAGCGGTGCATTGGCACCTGTTACGCTCCTCGGGAGTGCATTTCACGTGGTGAGCATGTGGCTCACGTGGACATGGTTGTGTGTAGCTTACGTGACTAGCATGTGTTCACGTGGTTTTGTGTGCGTGGCGAGTAGTGTTACACCTACCATGGTTACCTCTCCAGTTGGGAGCCCCAGGTTTTGTGTGAGCCAGGCACGTGGGAGTGCTCGGGGCTTGTTCCGGTACGGTGGTACCATCGTGGTCTTGTCGTCTTCTTGGACACCCTTGCTCTCATGGAGAGTTGTCGTCTGGCTGAGGGAAAGACTGCGGTGGGACAGCGACTAGAGAGAGTTTGTGTTTGTCGCTTGTAGCCCGCTCGTAGCTGGGGTGGTTACAGACACCAGTAGACATACTGGGCCCCGGCTAGTCCTAGTTTCTAGTGCCTCACTTTAGAGAGCTCAGGCTGGAGTCTCTAAAGGTGCCAGGCATGGGCTTGCGGCGGTGTGGTCCGCAGGTGTGGTGGTTTGGTTAGTCTCCACAGTTCTTTGGTTTGGTTTGGTTTGGTGGAGCGGCAGCTGGACCTTACGTCCGTGGCTGCGAGACTGAGAGGTAGACCAATGTGGTTTGTCCAGGTTGGTTGCTGGTGTCGCGAGCCAGTCTACGTGGCCCAAGTGTGGCATTTTCCTACTTTAGCTCGTACACCTGTTAGGGGTGTAAACGAGCCGATACATTCAACGAGTGTTAGAAGATCGACTAGATAAAAAGTCGGTCTGGCTCGTTATTTAATTAACGAGCCGAGCTTGAACAAAAAAAACGATTCATAAACGAGCCGAGTCTGAACATATGTGAGCTCGATCGGCTCGATTATACTCGTGAACAGCTCATTTAAGAGCTCATTAAGAGCTTGATTAAATACTCATTAAGATCTTATCTAAGTACTCTCTAACACTTCGTTTAAATATTTCTTTAAATATAATAAGTATATATTGATATAAAAATATTTATTTTTTTTATACATTTATTATTACAATATAAAATATTTATGAGGGCTTAAATGTCATAGACTAAATTCACAGTGTATTACACAAATTATGCAAATTAGGGTATATACACAAATCATGTAAATAGAGGCATGAACATAAATTTAGTCTTGCAAGGTCCCTCAGCATATCAAGCATCTTCTTCCTCCCGAGACTGACCTGCACAGTAGGTGAGCCCCCCGATGGGATCGAGGGCCGCGTTGTCGGCCATTGACATCTCTAGTGACCACTGTGGACCATCCGTCAGTGGTAGACGGTGCTCTTAGCGACCTCAATACCGTCACCGATGATGCAGAAAGGGGGTTCTGGGCGGTGTGCGAAGGGGAGTTGCAGCACCGCCCCTACCTTGTTGCACACCAACCCCCTCCCTTGCGGTATCTATCTATTAATCTCATATTGCTTGTGACAAATATGAATATATTTTAAACATTATATTAAAATAGTTAAATTAAGTAATTTATCAAAACTATTGAGATATAAGCTTGAAATAAGATAAATTTAGGTCTAATGAACGATCAATTTTTACTTGTAGATTGGATTGGACTTACTTATCTATACGAACTCGCAAATTCAATTAATCTCGTTAAGATACTCGTTAAGGGATCGAGCTCGAGAGTATTTAAACGAGCTGAGTTTGAATAGGCATGGGTGTGGATGAGGGTGGTTTGTGTTCCTAGCATGTGTTTTGATGGTTCTAAGTGCTCCCCTTCCTCTGTGTACACCGAATTTGCCTTTTAGGGGCATTTTTGGAGGTCTCAGGTTGGCACCCAGGCCTCTATCTATGGTCGCGACAAGGTTCTTGTCGTGACCCAGAATGCGATGAGTCGCCCCGTCACCTTCTGGTCAAGTAGAGACGCACACCTTGTCGAGTTCTGGTTGCAACAAGGTGGTCGTCGCCTTCTAACCTGCTTCTGCTGTGGGGCTGTGTGAGGTCTCGGGTGGGCACCCGGACTTCTATCTGTGGCTGCGACAAGGTCCTTGTCGCGATCTAGATAGCGACGCTTCCCTCGTCACCTTCTGACCCAGGTCGCGACCGGCTGGGTGTCACATTCAGGTTGCGACATCCCTTACGTCACCTCCTCTAAGAAAGCAACAGTGACCCTATCATCTTCTTAAGTAGAGAGTGACTGGCGACCTGTTCGGAGTTTCCTTCTATTACATCTCTGGTTTCTTGACACCTGTGTTGTTCCTAGCATGGTCCTACACTAGTCGTTTGCCCAGTGCTTGTCACTTGAGGGCTTGTCCCGTTAGAGGTTGTTACCATTACTTGGAACCCCCCCCCCCCATCCCTGCGCACCGGTTGAGGAAGTTCTCTTGGTGGCGGGAGTGCTTGAGTTGCAGACTCTGAAGCTAAGGGAAAAATGGTGGGGACAGTGGCGTAGAGTCATTTGCAGAGCTCTATTAGCTAAGTCTCGTACACTGAGATGGTTTTGGGTGTTCTTTTGTCACAGATCAGCTAGTCCTTCTCATAGCCTCACTCTTTACATGGTTCCAGTACCATCTAGAGGGGCCAAGCGTGGGACCGTAGTCCGAATAGACTACACCAGTTGTGTGGTTACTTTTAGTTCTGCGTCTCTCCCCGACGGGAGGTGGTAGTCATGGACTAGTGGTCGAGGATAAGGGACGCAACGCTCCTGACTGATTGACTAGTGGTAGTTGTTCTGTGGCTAGTGTCTTTGTCCAGACAATTTCCTCTGCCTATGTTTATAGCCTTGGGGTTCGGTCATGTGCCGTGTTTACACATATTTCTGGTCCCGCCGTGTTTAGACCGATGGTTGTGTAGTTGACTTTTTGTTTCCGCACTTACTCTTTTAGTAGAACAGTTGTCATATTTACTTTCTATTAAACATATATCTATTCTGCTTGTTAGAACCAGTGGGAGATTGATAGTCCCTACGGGGCTTCTTCGTGAAGCTCATTCCTTCCTTTTCAGATGAAGCTTCACAACAGTATCTTTCACAGTGGGCAGAGGAGGCAGGGACGTACTAGACGGCGCCTACCTTGAGCAATGTTCCTCAGTACTTCTCGATTCTTCACCTTGGGATCTGTTATCCCCTTTTTTTAGCATTTGTACTTGTTACTTGAGACTATACTAGATTTGTACTTGTAGTAGACGCTTACTCTTACGTGTTGGTACCTTTCTAGTGCTTGTTATTGTCGTTTAATTCTGTTACATATCTTGTTAGATCGGTCTATTAGCCCTTCCGAGTATTCGGGCTCGTGGGCGACGGTGCCGGCACTCGGATTCTTCGTGGGAGCTAGGGGTCCGAGAGTCAAGGCCGTTACACTGGGTAAGCTTGCTTTGCATTTTAGGATATGGTGGCTTTGGAAGGAGAGGTGCTTCCAAATTTTTTACGGTGAACATAAATCGATAGGTACGCAAATACTTATTCTAAGAGAATTAGGAGTTGGGCTGCAAACGGAATTCAAAATATTGAAATTTCAATTTGATTTCAATAAAAATTATGAATTTTGAAATTAAACATAGATATCAATAATTTATCAAAATCAGATATTTCGATAAACTATCAGAATCAAAATTGAAAAATAATCAAAATCAAAATCATAATCGGAATTGGAATCAGTTATTTTGATAAATTATCCATTAACTCAAAAAACAAAGTCATGGTAAACACCTTAGTTTATTAGAATTTCACTTATGATAATATAATCAAAATCGAAATTAACCATTCCAATTTTATCAGAATCGAAACTATATTTCGATTATCAGAATCGAAATCAGAAAATGTGTTTCCAATTCCGAATCCAGCCTATTTGCAGCCCTATTTGGGAGAGGTCTTGCATCTGCTGCTTACATCTTTACCAAGAAAACAAAAAGTTGTATCTTGCAAAGATTCAACTTTGTCTTATAGTGATGGGAGCATTTCTGAATAGGCTCTAATTGCCTTTTCTCTAACTTCATGTTTGGGGAACTCGGCTTTACCCATAGAGGGTGCTCTTGCACATTCTTTCTTATTCTACATTAATACTATTACGGTAGATAATTTCGAGGTCGGCTCAAGCCAAGATGACTAGAAGAGACCCGCTTAGTCGACCTAGGATGCTTGTTCTGAACTTCTCATCGAGGAGGCCAAGCCGACCGGAGTCGCTTGCTCCGAACTTTTCCCTGAGGAGTGGAGAGTCGACGTGAGAGATCTGGTGATGAGTGCTCCATGTCCCGACGTCCGAGAACCTATAGAGCCTACCGAGGGATCTCGGCGGGGAGACACTCTGACGGTCAAATCAGTAATTACTAGCTGAATAGAATGGCCCAATCAAAGGAGCCGAACAGCGTACTGCGTCTATAGAGTGTCTGTCTCTTTTATAGGGTTAGGTTCTGTAGAACAATTGGACGATCCTGTGAATCCCGCGGCGAATCTCAGTGATTGTCACCAGATCGTGGTCATAATTGCCATGTCAGATCGTCCAAATCGTGGTCTTAATGGCCACAATTATCAGGCGCACCATCCTCGGCCATTACCTCGTCGGTTAATGCTCTAGCCGTTACATGATCCATGTTCTCGGGAATCCTGCAGACACGTCGTGCTCCTCATCGGTTACGCCCGAACTGGGTAAACCTCATCCTTAGCCGAGTTGCGATTGTTGGCCCAAATAGTGTAAAGAGGTCGGTCTAGCTGACCTAAGTCGTCGGCCTAGATGACGCCAGAATCTTTGGTTCAAGCTATATCAGAACGTCCGACTCTGATGTACTTTGGAAGGCCGGCTGAGCAAAGGATCTAATCAACTAGTGAAAACTCCTCATGTCAAATACCGTTTACCATTACCCATCCAAAAAGGAAGCCGTATTACGATGCACCAAGCTACAGGCTCACTCGGGCCTATGGATCAATCTGCCACATATAAATAAAGTTTTAATGCCTGGTATTTTTGAGAAAAAAAAAAGACGAAGAAACTAGAGTTTTTAGTGGGCTCGGGGTAGGAGTCTGTTATAACTAGAGTTTTTAGTGGCCACATTTGGTGCATGTTTCAATTCAAGGTTTTCGTTGAATAAATGCATCCATATAATCTTTTGGTTATATCATGACTCCTCTCCCGGGAAAGGCCGAAGGTTAATCAAATTTGGACTAGTTGAGATAGGACGATATGACATACTTGTTACGAAAGTTGATTTTCCATAACGACTGAAAAATCAATTGTAATCCATGGGGACCTCAATCCTTGTTCTTGTATGTTGAAAGCGAAGAACAAATATTTTACCCGAATATTATTATGTCTAGCTCTCAGTTCTCCAAGAGAAAACATGTTTATATGCGAGAATGAATTCTCTGCGTACCAGTGCACCAGGGGTTTAACTAATTAGATTAATTTTTCGCATGGGATTCCATAGTAACATTAATTAGAAGAAGAGTTATGTTTTAATAAGAAAAGCTATTTATTTTCCGGAAGTCAGTCTTGTAAGAAAACAAATGTTCATGAACATTTTTTTCTCTAAACTGTAAACAACTGAGATGCTTTAAACTAAGTTCACTTTTTTCACCATCCCATATTCTTTTCAAGTACCATACGAATACGATGAAGGCACGCACGAGAAAAAAAATGTGCACTCCGCTTGAAACCAAGACGAGGATGGACGAACCGGCGTCCCCCCAACGGTCATTTCAGGACGTCCTTGGAACTTTAAACGCAGGATACAAATAACTGTTAACGACCTTAACCACGACCGGCCGGGAGAGAAAAACTTCTGTTCCCTGATGCGGCGCCGTTGACCTCTCTCAGAAGATTGCGTCCCTTGGTCTTCTATACATACGAGGAGACCTTCCTGCTGAGGACCCAAAGCTACAAGAGCGGTTATCGTAATCCTCAACCCGCGCGCCCTCGGCTCTTCTTTCGCCTACGCCGGAGGGGGGAACTTGCGCAGTACTACTCCTGCAACGAACACTGCAAGATTTTGTCGTAACATCCAGAGGACAAAGATGGAATGCACCCGCGGCCGGTTCCAGCAGTCCGTCGCTCCCATGGCCCTGCGCGCTTACCTCGCCGAGTTCATCTCCACCTTCCTCTTCGTCTTCGTTGCCGTCGGTTCCGCCATGTCCGCAAGTACGTAGGCGGCTGCACAATTGATATGTCATCCCGCAAGCGCTTCCCCCACCTCTCTTGTGTGAGCATTCTGCTAATTCTCTTGCCTTGTGTACAGGAAAAGCGACGCCAGACTTCGCCGCCTGGAACGCCTCCTCCCTGGTGGCCACCGCCCTGGCCCAGGCCCTCGCCCTCTTCGCCGCTGTCTACATTGCGGCCAACTCCTCCGGCGGCCACGTCAACCCCGCTGTCACCTTCGGCCTCGCCGTCGCCGGTCACATCAGCGTCCCCACCGCTGTCTGCTACTGGGCCTCGCAGTTGCTCGGCTCCACTCTGGCCTGTCTACTCCTCCGAGTCGCCACCGCCGGCCAGGTACCGTGACCAGTAGCACAACCAAACAAGTGAAATTAGCAGGAAGAACATCTTGTTAGATGTGTATATACATATATGGCCTGACACGTACGCACCTCTCTGGGGTTGCAGACTATTCCGACGACGGGTATAGCGCCGGAGATGACCGGGTTCGGCGGCGCGATCCTGGAGGGGGTCATCACCTTCGCGCTGGTGTACACGGTGTACGTGGCCGGGGACCCCCGGAATCGGGCGGGGCCGCTGGGCGTGCTGGGTCCCATCGCCGTGGGGCTCGTGGCGGGGTCCTGCGTGCTAGCCGCCGGGTCCTTCACGGGCGGGTCCATGAACCCTGCCCGCTCGTTTGGCCCGGCCGTGGTCAGCGGTGACTTCAAGAACCACGGCGTCTACTGGGTGGGCCCCCTCATCGGGGCCGCCCTCGCCGCTCTGCTCCACCAGAATGTTGTCTTCCCGACGGCCCCCGCAAACATCGACTCCGCGCGCCCGCGTATAGTAGAGCCCGTCGTCGTCTAGAACAACATACTTCGCTTTCTCACATGAGAAATACCCATGTGGCTCTTAATGCACATTATTTCTCTTCTCACATATGCCATGCCATGATAGAATACATGCACTACTAGATCCCCATGATTCTTCTGTTCTCTCTCTCTTCTTTATGATAGATTTTGAAGTTGAGAGATATGTATTTAAATTTTAGATAATGAATAAATGAAAGTTATTTAGTCCTCTCGATCGTGGCCTCGTCGGTGATCACAACGGGAAGTTGCATGAACGGGAAGTTACGACAAGACTGCAACTGTGGAAACCGCCCGCTGCCCCGTCTCTTTTTATGTTGTATTCTTTTATCTACGTCGATGCAAATTAACAATAAGTTATTCCTTCTTTCAAAACTCCAAGAGTAGCGAGGGTGCATGGAATTGTGAGACCTGGACCGGCGACTTTACGACCAGATCTTTAGCCCGATCTACCCGTCGAGTTCGTCGCAACGTTCATCTTCGTCGTCCCCGGTGTATACGTACGGTCGGCGATCTGAGCAGGTAAGCGGACGAGACCGAGTTGTTGGCAATGGCACTGGCCGCACGTCTTTGGACTTACATAACATTTTTATTTAGTGAAGTCATTCTAATAATTAAAATTTATTTATAAATTTATTTTAATATTTTAATATTAGAGTCACTCTTTTTATAAAAAATTGACCAAAATTAATATAATAAAAATTTTCAATCCCTTTCACATGTCACTGAATCTAATATAGATCCGTCTATGTTCATGCTGTCCGAGGCAGTCTACGTGGCGGGCCAAGGACGTCTCCGACGATCAACATAGGGTTGGACGTCGCCGAGAATGAGTTCCTCTGATTGGTCGTTCGGTTGCTGTGCGCCGCCATAGTTTGCCTCCTCCTAACGCTGGTCACCGGCGAGGCAGGTGATTGGCAGTGCACGGCCTGGCTGCTAACGTCGGCGTGTTGGGAGGGACGGTGATGGAGGTGGTGTCGACATTCGCCCCCGTCTAACACCGTGTGCGCCGCGAGGGAACCCCGAGATGGGTGGGATGCGCGGGCAAGGTGTGGAAGGGCCATATTTTGTCTATATTACTCGTTTTTATGTCATAAATTTACTGATTTTATGGTGGAGATTCTTCTTGAAAACAGGGTTTATTAGTTTTAAACTTGTTTAAGAAAAAGTTTGTACAAGTTAATATACATTATAATTTGTGATGTAAATGTGTCTTTTATAAGCATATTTCTATTCAAATTTTTTTAGCTGGCATAAAGCATGCCCTAAAAACTCTCTAAACACAAGTTAATATACATTATACGTCAGAGACAGCCCATTAATTAATGTCAGCCCAAAGCCTGAGGCTGAGGCCAACTTCTATCGTAGTCAAGATTCCACACTACTTTGGAGTGCAGAGTAACGCGATGGTTAGTGCAGAGTAACCCAAGGGCGATGTCAGTGTTTGGATTATTATTTGTCAGCTGAAATTATTATTTGTCTGCTAGAATATAATTGCTGTTTATATTCGTAACCAGCAGGTATTTGTCGGCTGAAATTATTATTTGTCAACTAAAATTTTTGTTTTTCAGCCTAAAAGAGTTATTTACCAGCAAGAACTATTATTTATCAACAGAAAGGAGTTATTTGTCAATCACAATTGGTATTGTCAACCGAAATACGGTATTTGTAAATCAAAAGAAATTACTTGTAGTCAATATTTCACCAATCATCCACCGTCAAATCATTACAATTGGTTGCTGCTAACTCTCACAATTGTTTGTTGATACGGTAGTTTCCGAGCAGGTCGGCTAGCCCCACAGAGCCGACCACCGTAGAAGATTAGCGGCAACTGCTCAATAGGGGTGAGTTGCCTGACCCTCGCCCCCCAGCTCGGCCGATACCCCGTCAGCTCGGATGAAGCCGACCTGGCGACCGAGGCTCTTGTGAAAGTCTGTAAGACTGAAGATACAAATCATCTAAATGAATCGGCGAGGTGTTTACCGCAGGACAGACCTCGGTTCAACCGACCTCATTAAGGACACTGGCCGACACCCCATTTACAGACCAACGTCTCGCAGGACTTTATGCACCTCGGGCCTCTCTTTAGCTCGGCGTGGATATTCTCCTACTCAAACCAGCGCTTGAAGAATCTCCGTTAAGCACCTCCGGTCATCTACCGAAGCTCAGGCAGGGCCGACCTGGTGCTCGGCATACTCACGTGCCCCACAACGGTCTTCACGTGGTCAACAGGCGAATAAGGTAAGGTCCGAGGATCACAGGACCGATAATTGCGGCCATTGAGACCAAGATCTCGGTGATCTGGCATGCCGATTATGGCTACGATCTAGCGTTAATCGCGGGAACCTCCAGCGAGATTGGCGGGCTCGTCCAGCTAATGCACAGATATCCTAACACCATATAAAGGGCGGACACTCCACAGGCAAAGGTATGTTATTCTCCCTCCACACTAGGCCATTCTGCTCAGCTAGCAACTGACTTGAGCGTCGGAGTGTCTCCCCGCCGAGCCCACTCGGCGGGCTTTGCAGGTCAAGTCGTGAGCTCGGGAGCAGCGTCACACGTCGGCCAAGCGTGCCTCAAAAGGGATTCATCTGCTTGGTCGTCTCGGCTCAGTCTAGCGAGAAGCGCCTCAGCGGTTACCTCGGCAGGAGCCGACCTATGTTACAATAGCAGTAACATTAGCGCCGTCTGTGGGAAATGCTACTAAAGGTCAGTACGGTTTCCTCCCCCTATTCTCAATTGAACTCCACCAAGTGCGCACCACGAAGAGCCCTTTCATCATTAGCTGTGATCAGCAAGGTGGCCAACCAAGGCATTTGCTGCAGTCGGCACGGGGGCCAACCAAAGATTACAGCAAGCTCGAGTTACGGCTAAAAAAGGTCAGGCCGCTCTAGTTGCCGACCTTGGATATTATGTAAGCACGCTGACCTCGGCTACGAGGACGAGATATCGAATCGCAGAGAAAGCCCTCAGACATGAGGCTAAGTTGGAACTCAGCACCATACCGTTATTTGACATATCATGGGCACTTGGTCGGTCTCAACCAAGTTTGAATGTTGTCCTACAAGCTCCATTCGTGGTCGGCTCGGGGGCCGACCAGTTTCGATAAGCATCTGCATAGGAAAGCTCAAGCCGAGCCTACGACTCTTGATACAAGCCATATCCCCAGCTCGGGAAGCCTAAGCCCTCCAAACAGGAGGCCGCTACCACACGTTTGATGTCCTTGGTCATGAGGATGATGAGAAAGACGAGTATCGTCTTAAGTCTACCCCTATTATTCCAATCGATCATGACAACCCAAGAAGCAGGTTAAAGGAGACGAACGTCGTGGTTCTAGACGAGGTCGCTTCGGCACTCCCCAAAAACTGAGAAGACGACGTCCGATAAAGCTCTTGAAGGTGTGGTCGCTTCGGCACACGTATACATCATAGCTCTTGTGCGAGGTCACTTCGGCACTCCGAGCTCTTGAAGGCGTGGTCGCTTCGGCACATGTATACATCGTAGCTCTTGTACGAGGTCGCTTCGGCACACGTATACATCATAGCTCTTGTGCAAGGTCGCTTCGGCACTCCAAGCTCTTGAAGGTGTGGTCGCTTCGGCACACGTATACATCGTAGCTCTTGTGCGAGGTCACTTCGGCACTCCGAGCTCTTAAAGGCGTGGTCGCTTCGGCACACACAAACATGAACGTCGTGGTTCTGGACGAGGTCGCTTCAGCACTCCCCAGAAACCGAGAAGACGACGTCCGATAAAGCTCTTGAAGGCGTGGTTGCTTTGGCACACGTATACATTGTAGCTCTTGTGCGAGGTCGCTTCGGCACTCAAAGCTCTTGAAGGCGTGGTCGCTTTGGCACACGCAAACATGAATATCGTGGTTCTGGACGAGGTCGCTTCGGCACTCCCCAGGAACCGAGTAGACGACGTCCGCTAAAGCTCTTGAAGGCGTGGTCGCATCGGCATTCAGAGCTCTTGAAGGCGTGGTCGCTTCGGCACACGCAAACATGAACGCCGTGGTTCTGGATGAGGTCGCTTCGGCACTCCCCAGGAACCGAGAAGACAACATCTGATAAAGCTCTTGAAGGCGTGGTCGCTTCGGCACAGGTATACATCGTAGCTCCTGTGTGAGGTCGCTTCGGCACTCCGAGCTCTTGAAGGCATGGTCGCTTCGGCACACGCAAACATGAACATTGTGGTTTTGGACGAGGTCGCTTCGGCACTCCCCAAGAACCGAGAAGATGACGTCTGATAAAGCTCTTAAAGGTGTGGTCTCTTTGGCATACGCAAACATGAACGTCGAGGTCGCCTCGATTCTCCACGAACCGAGCGAGCGACGTCCGACAAAGTTTCATGGAGAGGTCGCTTCGGTACGCCGAGCTCCTTAAACGAGGTTGCTCCCGCAAATGCTCCAGAGGTCGCTTCGGCACTCTAGAGAGAGTAAACATGGACGACGTGTTCGTTGGACGAGGTTGCTTGGGCACTCGTCAGGAACCAAGACAATGTATGACGCGAATCAAAAATTACCGCTCAAGTTCAATGGCCCTCGTCAGGGACTGTGATGACGTCTGACGAACTTCCGAAATAAGTGCGCTCCGACCAAAGACGAGCGATTACCCTACGGTTCTTTTGAGGCTAAGCTGACCATACGTTCATATCGGGACAGGTCGCATCACCAGAACGACGAGTTGTCGGAGTACCCATAGCTGGTCAGTTCATATCGCGAGGACAATGATCAGAAGTATTTTCGGAAGAAACAAACGGCGGCAATCGGTTAAAAACAAGCGATAACAAAAGAGGCACAAGTTTCCTTTACTAATAATGAGGTACATGGTGGGGGCTAGCTGCCGTGTACAAACAAGAGGCACTCAATCAACCATGACCTCATCGGAGGTGACAACCTGAGTCTCGGTGGCAGCAGCCTGGTCAGAGACAACAGTCTCGGTAGTGTCGCCATGAACCTCCTCGGCCGCAGCGGCCTGCGACTCGTTTGCTGCGGCCTGGCCGCACTCAGCATCTTCAGTGGCCTCGTCCCCGGCCTCTTCCAGACCCGACAAATCATATTCAGGATAGAGTTCTCGGATGCTCTTGAGGCAATGGTCGTATCCGGCCCTGAAAAGTTTGTCGATCTCTTCATTCAGCTCTGCAGAGTCGTGGTACTCTTCGATAACCCTTTCGCGCTCCTCCTCGGACAGCTTCAAGCTCTGAGCCTTGGCCGCGTCAAGCAACTCCTCCTTCGTGCGAAGAACCTCTTTGAGCTCCTCTATGATCTGTGTCATCCGAGCAGCATCTTCCTTGGCTCTCTTCGCCTTCAGCCGCTCCGCGTCCAGGAGCTTCTCGGTGTCTCCTGCCCTCTTCTCGGCCTCCTTGGCCTTATTCGTGGCCTCAAGGACTCGCTGATCGGCCGCCAACTGGGACTTCTCAGCCTTCTTGAACAAGGCCCCGACCAGGCCCAGCTGGGTCTGTATGGAACCGTAGAACTCTTCCACAATCTCGTTGGATCGCTTGGCCGAGGATTGGGCCAGCGTTCTTGCCGGGGTCGCCCGACGAGCCCATTCAGTGGCGGAAGGCTTCTCCGTTCACTCTGATGACGGCTGGGGGCTCACGACATGTTGATCGATGGTCGGCTGCTCCACCGGCAGCTCATGCCCTCGTCCTTGAGATGACATCGGTCGAGGATCCGACGATCGCCGCCTCGTCTGACGAGCTGAGTCACCGGTTTCCTCCCTTGGACGCTTCGATGCCCTTATGGCGCTCTTCTTACCACGCCCCGCGAACCTCTGTGCTGCTCGGTCAGCGAGAGAGGTCCCTTTCCCTTGGCCAATGTCGAGAGCAACCGACGACTTGCCCTTGTCAGCCATCACTGCAAGAGAAAGCAGTTGGTCAGTTTTCAAATCGCATGTAGCGTAAAGGTAGCGACGAAAAGGGAATGACCTTTGTCGGCCTTGACAATCAATTTGAACAACTCGTCGAGCCGAAACAGGTCGGGTGGATCCAGCACCTGTAAAGAGTCAAACTCCGCGAGCTCGGATTCGATGAGGTTTGGAGCTCGGAAGGCTTTTTGGTGAACATTCACTGCCGTCCAGGTGGTCGGAAATGGCCACCCCGTCGGGCTATGAACAAAAACAAACTGCCTCTTCCAGTTGTGAACAGAAGAAGGCATTCGACCGAGGATTTTCCGTCCAGACCAAGCTACAAAATACAGCCAGTCCCCGAAAGCTTTGACCAAGAAGCAATAAAAGAAAAGGCGTGTGGTCGGAAGGACCCTAGTCAGAGCACAGACCACCAGGAAGCCGACAACCGACCTCCATGAGTTGGGGGTCAGTTACGACGGAGCGACTCCTAACTTGAAGAGGAGAAGGATAATAATGAAAGGATGCAATGGGAGGCGGAAGCCAGCTCGGACGGCCTCAGCATAAATGCAAACTCCACCCTCTGCTACGTAGTGAGCACGGAGCTGACTCGAGTGATACATGGAGTAACCCTCTGGAAACTCTAGTCCGGGGTGAGTTTTCATCCACGCGAGGGTCTCGTCGCTAGTTTTGCATTGAGCGTCAGTGACATTGTCGGCCGGCCGACGAGCTCCAGAAGTATGAGAGGAAGGCTCTTTGGGAACGTAAGTCCCAGGATCAACAACGAAGCAGTCATCAGAATGATCTGACGGCTCACCGTCAGGCTGAGGAGAGTGGGGCGTTCCATCAGAGGAAACCGCCCCTGCTAAGTGAGAAGAGTTCTCGGAAGGAGAACCCCCAGACAACGAGCCCTCGTGGAGACGAGGACCAGAGGAGGAAGACGCGGAACTCGAAGACATCGCTTACCTCTAAAGGAAGCAAGCGGAGATTGGGAATGGTTGAAGCTCAAGAGAGGCACGTCGGAACAACTGTCGTCGGCACGTCGGTAGGTCACCTGGTATAGATGCTCGCGCACGAGAACAAGGACGATCATTCGGCAGCAGACCCCAGTATTTATAGAACTGGGGGCCAATCGAATCCAACGGTAGAAAGCCAACTCCCAAGACAAATGGTCAAGATCTGCCCATGTGTCACCACCAGATTGGCCGTGGAACCGACCCCTCGGATTCTGATCAGCGCAGGCAACGAGGAGCGCCATGATGGCGCTCGGGAGACGAGGTGGTGAAAGTACAACGACACGGCCTACGGAGTGATGTGCGACGGCCTGTCAGGCGATGCGAGGATCGGTGGCTCTGACAAGGCCGTGACGCAGCCCTACGACAGGGCGGCTTCTGACCACAAAGTGGCGTGGCGTCCTGATAGGAGACGTGTGTCAGCCAAGCCATGTGGCAAGGCACATGCTTCCAGCAGAGAAATTTAGCTTCACGTCGGGCCACGTTCGTGGCCCGACGTGGACCAAGGGTGATACGATGGTTTCAGAGCAGGTCGGCTAGCGCCGCAGACGGCCGACCACCGTGGAAGATTAGGGGCAACTACTCAGCAAGGATGAGCCACCCGACGCGTTTCTCCCAGCTCGGTCGAGAACTCCATCAGGCCGACCTAGTAACCGAAACTCAAAGCTCACAACTGAGAAAATTCTAGAGGTGCTTGCCTCGAGGTCATAAAGGTCTGAGCCGACCTCTAGAATCGACATGAGAAGCAAAGAGTCATGGTTCACAGGAGTCGAGAAGGTGACGTGGTGGTTGGAGTCGTTCGACAGTCAAGATTTGAAGAACGCAACCTGAAACAGAAGGGAGGGAGAATATTGATCAATAGCTTCACCTCGGCCCGCATTCACGGTCTGATGTGAACCTAGGGGGCCAGTGATACGGTAGTTTTCGAGCAGGTCGGCTAGCCCCACAAAGCCGACCACCGTAGAAGATTAGCGGCAACTGCTCAATAGGGGTGAGTTGCCTGACCCTCGCCCCCCAGCTCGGCCGATACCCCGTCAGCTCGGATGAGGCGGACCTGGCGACTGAGGCTCTCGTGAAAGTCCGTAAGACTGAAGATACAAATCATCTAAATCAATCGGCGAGGTATTTACCGCAGGACGGACCTCGGTTCAACCGACCTCATTAAGGACACTGGCCGACACCCCATTTACAGACCAACATCTCGCAGGACTTTATGCACCTCGGGCCTCTCTTTAGCTCGGCGTGGATATTCTCCTACTCAAACCAGCGCTTGAAGAATCTCCGTTAAGCACCTCCGGCCATCTACCGAAGCTCAGGCAGGGCCGACCTGGTGCTCGGCATACTCACGTGCCCCACAACGGTCTTCACGTGATCAACAGGCGAATAAGGTAAGGTCCGAGGATCACAGGACCGATAATTGTGGCCATTAAGACCACGATCTCGGTGATCTGGCATTCGGTTATGGCCACGATCTAGCGTTAATCGCGGGAAACGCCAGTGAGATTGGCAGTCTCGTCCAGCTAATTCACAGATATCCAAACACCATATAAAGGGTGGACACTCCACAGGCAAAGGTATGCTATTCTCCCTCCATGCTAGGCCATTCTACTCAGCTAGCAACTGACTTGAGCGTCGGAGTGTCTCCCCGCCGAGCCCGGCGAGCTTTGCAGGTCAGGTCGTGAGTTCGGGAGCAGCGTCACACGTCGGCCAAGCGCGCCTCAAAAGAGATTCATCGGCTTGATCGTCTCGACTCAGTCTGGCGAGAAGCGCCTCAGCGGTCACCTCGACATGAGCCGACCTATGTTACAATAGCAGTAACACTTATCGTCGCGCCTTCTATCACTATTATCTTACCACATCTCATTCATATGAACCAAATATATATGTGGCCCAAAAAAATTACTCTAACAAAATTCGTCTCTACTTATTTACCCAGACAACCGTATTTTTCTTCTTATTTATGTTTTCGAAATATTTATATTATTTCATTGATTTTTCTCTCGTCTTTGGTGCATGCAAGAGATAGGCGTCCCTTTCTAGAGTGCGTAAACTCAGCGGAGGTGAACTAAGCGATATCTCGTGCGGAAGTTTAAAAAAAAATCTATTGCAAGAGCACTCTTAATTAGGTTGACAAAAAAGATAGAGTAATATTTGAAGCACGTCATGGTGTGCGCATAAATCGAACAATTATTGGCTGTCTATCTCATCAGCCTGCGACGCGGTTTGCACGCACACCATCTCGCGGCGGGGTGCACCGAGTATTACTTTAAAAGATGTTTTAATCTCTTCTCTGCTGGTGATCAGTGATGCACTCATCTCATGACACTGTATCAAGGATCAAAGACATCCACGTGAGCCACAAACCCATGGCGGCAATGCTTTGTGGGGATCGAAACAGAAGAGCTTTTCACAGCTTCCAACAGACCGCTCATATATGGCTGATCACACTGACAAATTAATTAACTGGAGGGGCATCACATTACATCCCCATGATCAAGAAAGAACAAGAAGGCACCATTCACGTCTCTCACGTAGAATTCATATTTCACAGAAGAGAGAAGCGCTCCCCGATATATATCGTACAACTGAAAACATCAGATTCATTTTAAGGGAAGATCATGCATGCAAACAAGCTAGATATATATATATATATAGCAGCTTAGGCGTAGTCGCCGGCCGAGGCGGAGACCGGCTGGTAAGAGCCGATGAAGACGTCGCCGTAGATCAGACCGGCCAGGGCGCCCCCGATGAGTGGGCCGATCCAGTAGATCCAGTTGCCGGCGAAGTTGCCGCTGACGACGGCGGGGCCGAAGGAGCGAGCCGGGTTCATGGAGCCGCCGCTGAATGGGCCGGCGGCGAGGATGTTGGCGCCGACGATGAAACCGATGGCGATGGGGGCAACGGTGCCGAGGGAGCCCTTCTTGGGGTCGGCGGCCGTGGCGTAGACCGTGTACACCAGCGCGAAGGTGATGACGATCTCCATCACCACCCCCTGCAGCTCACTACCGGCAGCCACGCCGTGGGTCGGGATCGCCTGCAGAGCCAGAGATCGAACAAATATTAATGATACCGTATGCCCAAAAACTCCGACGTCGATTTGTGAAAGCCCATGCGAGAGATAGAGCTCAATTATCCTTACCAGCCCGCCGGTTACGAACTGCAGGAGCAAGCAGGCGACGATGGAGCCGAGCAGCTGGGCGACCCAGTAGAAAAAACCGGTGAGGACGGTGATGTGGCCGCCGATGGCCAGGCCGAGGGTGACGGCGGGGTTCAGGTGGCCGCCGGAGATGTTTGCACCCATGGAGACACCCACGAACAGCGCCAGAGCGTGGGCTAGCGCGATGGCCACCAGGCCGGCCGGGTCCAACGCCGCGTCTTTGGTTAGCTTCCCTGCGCACACACATCAACCCCCACAGTGTGTGAGCCAAACCGAACCCCGTCCTCCACGATCACGCGTATCGATAATATCTGCACATATATATATATATAGTATCTTACCATAGGCGATGGCCGAGCCGACGCCGGCAAAGACGAAGAGGAGGGTGGCGATGAACTCGGCCAGGTAGGCCTTGATCGACGTCAAACTGAAGGAGTCGCCGAGGCTGCCGAACGCGAGCTTCACCATTGTTGCCGGTCTCACGGATTAATTGCTGCGTTAGCACTTTACTCTCTCTGTCTCTCACACAGTTCTCTTCGCATGGCTAGCGAGGGAGGTGCTCTCCTCATATAGTGGGAGCTGGGCCTAGACGGGCGGCCGTCCATGGACCCACTTGCCAGCCTCATTTGATAGGCAGTCTTGTAATATAACACGGTGGGGGCAACCACAGAGATGAATATGGTTGATGCCGACCAACCGCCCAAGATGTTGATTAATTAGGGGTGCGGACGTGGGCATGGCACCGACTTAATTTGCTCACATCTCAATTCTCTCTGTTTCTGGCTCTCGCTCGCCTATCGCCTATAGTTATAAGTTGTCTCTTCCCCCCGACTCGAACATGAGTAGCATGCGTATGAGTAAGAAATGAAGGGGTTTTCCCATATAAGCGTGCATGTAATCTTTTAATTACTAGTATAAATTGTCAATAAGCAAACCTCATATATAGTATGGTTTTATATTTTTTAAAAAAAAAAAATCTAAACAATACCCTTAGGAAATGTGATGATATCATATTTTTATGGAGTTCAACTCAAGTGTAGATTGGTGATTTCAACATACTGAAGTATAATTACAAGTATACTATAGCTATATATGTCACATGGATTTTTTTTATATAATTCATAAATGTGAAGTTTGTGCATGCAAATAAGTCACAAATGAAGGTGAAAACAAACAAGGAAAAGGGAGATAATGAGGTGGCATCTTGTGTGTGGAACAAGCCGAGCTGGCGTCCAAGGATAAGCTTCTAAATGTGAGACCCAATCACCTCCCTCCCTCTCTCTCTCTCTCTTTCTCGTGTGTGAATTGTGATGTTCTATTTTCTATATGATGATGAAGAGGGTGGTGGGGGCTCATGATGCAGGGGAAGATGCCCAGATGCCCTAATATTCTTAGGGAACAAAACATCTTGCAGTGGTTGGGGTGCGCTGTCTTGCTGACACACCCCATGCGGATTAGTTGCCCAAGCTTCTAATCCCATCCATTTTGTTAAACGGCGTGACGTGCTATATATATAAGGCCAGTTAATAATAATCCAGGACTGCTGTGTTAGTAGTCCAGCTGTGATTCGCGTCACTCTCTGCTGCTGGCTTTGGTGACCCAACAGATCCAACAACTCTGATGCATGCTTATCCCCATTATCCCATGTTGAGTACTTTTGCGAGCTCGGAAGTAACGGTATAAAGTGTGCCTTTTGCCCCCCTCTGTTTTTCCTCCTTTTCTGTAAAATAAGAGATTTGATATAAGTTTATCGCATTTTCTGTAATGCGATACGGTATATGGTATGATATTTCACAGTACCGTTCAGATATGATGCAAAAAAAAATATTTAATTTTTTTATTTGTGATCAGATCAATATCAAAATAGATAAATTTTAAAAATAAAATAAAATATAAGAATATCACGTAGAAATGTTGGAAAATATAAGAAATTCAATTTAACTATCCATATCAACCCAACATAATCTTCTGGTGTTCATCAAACATCATATACAAACATATCAAAATAATCTCTTATACATACACAAACATATTGATGATGCACATCATCATTTTTTACAAACCAAATGTAATTCTCATATCGTCGTGTTCACTGTTCCTCAACTTCTATATCTACAAAAACAATTCAATATGTCATTTTTACTTCTGAAAATCATTCAAAGTAGTTCACATGCCACATAATAATAGTTAAGGATGATTTCATGTAATGTTCTCATTCATTTGTATAACATCAATTCATATAAAGGAAATGAATTAGTTAAGTTACCCAATGTGATATCTTTCTTTGAATGGTTCTACCTTCTTCTCTAACTCTTCTCCTAGCCATCCGTATGAAAATTTTGAAATTAAGATCATGTTCTTTAACATATAAATACAAACATTTAACCAGAAATTAATTTCCTTATCTAATCATCTTCATCATTTTGAGTGTGCATGCCCACAAAACTATTGTAGTAGAAGGTATAGCTTTCATCCCCAAACAATTTTACATTATATGTACTCTCCACAAAGTGCAAATAATTAACATAAGATATGTAATTCCGATACACTTTTTCTTACATATGCTGATATTCTATATATTGGCGTGTTCTTTGGTGCACTATTGTAAGCCCTAGTGGCGGAATGATCAGAATATGTATTTACGAACCACAATCCTCATACTAGTATCCAGAGACATAATAGTCATCATACCCATAATGATGTACATATGAATCCACCTATGTGTGCCCTAAAAAGAAATTGTGACCATCACTGTCGACTTTAGACGATGTGTCCTCATGTGTGCTCAATCTCTCAAAATCAGATAAAATGCCTTGATAGCTACTACTATCATGTAGACCCTATGTGCCGCCATTTGTCATATGCTTTCCACCTTCTCTATAACATTTGTGGAGCACCGTGATCTATGTCGTCCTAGATACCATACGTGAACTCAGTCTCACCTGTAAAATGCATCCTCCCACCACCACTATTGTAACAACCCAGGATCCGAATTACTGGTTACCAACCAGTAACCCGAACCCTGAAATGCCACCCACGAGCCGAAGCTTGGAAGGGTTAAAAGAGAATGTCTGAGGAGAGCATATAAGAAAGTGTACACACTACAATAATTTAAACAAACCACTATATATATATATAAATGATACAACTCAGAGCAGATCTAACAAAAGTAATGAGTACAACAAGTGCATACACAAGAGTACTACTCTCAGCAGCTAAGCAGGTCCAGCATCGGAGTGACCTGGCTCCTCGACACCTGGAGCCGCCGATGAACCACCTGAAAGGGAAGGGAGTGAGTCTCGAGAAGAGACCTAGTAGGGACACTAACCCCTACCGATAACAGTATTAGAAAGTAGTGCAAGAAAGTAAAACTATAGTAAGAAAATCACCGTACGAAGCACACAAAGACTGGTGATGTGATGCCCAACTCCTCACAAGAGTGTGCCAAGAAACTGGAACCTCACAGGCTCAACAGTACAGCAAGCACAACAAGCTCACACAGGCAAGCACACACACACACAAGGTAGGACCAGCTATGGCCTATGGCTTGGTGCCTTGATACCATAGAGTCCTCCAACCCTAGCCACGTGTGCACACTCAAATGCTCTCCCTCGTGTCTGACCCTCGACTGGTTTTCCCCTATGCCGGACTCAAACGGTGGAGAAGGGGCCCCACGAAAATCGGCTCATAAGCACCACAAGGGGCATGCACAAGATGGAGTCGCACTCGACATCCAGGCTCACCGACGGAATAACTCAATGCCAGTCATCCAGACAGAGCCTTCCTCAACGCTTGGGAAAACACAACACAACCACAAACACACGCACAGAAAAACTCAGCACACGCACAGAGAGAGACACTTTAACGTCTGGCACACCGTGCCGGGAGGCAGACATCACGTGTTCACGCCTTGCACAAATGAAAGGGGATTAGCCTACTGGGACCTACCTGTGAGGTTGACCGCAACATCAATTGTCGTTAACCCAGGGTAATGGCACAACCCTTGCCGTCTACTAAAAAGTAGACGACAACAGCCTTGCCATTTACCTCTTCTTGATGGCAAGGTTTCTTGCCATCAAGTTCCTCCTGAAGAACTTTTTGTCAACTGATGTTGACGTTAAGTTCTTCAGCTTCCAGTAGATGATACGGCTCTAGGCCGCTCCCACGGACAATCCAGCCCAAGAAACCACCATCTGATGATGGGAAACGCTTTCCCTCATCACAAAACACCAATGCAAAGCCGGAAAACAACGATCAAATGCTCAGATCGGGGGTTTTACCGCAAAATTCTGGCATGGAGAAACCCTCCCCAAAACCTCGATTTTCACACAAACCATGCACAACATCCACAGCATTGTAATCATGGGGAGTCAAGGGGCAGAGTCCCTACCTCTGGACGCTAGAAAAACCCCAAAAGAACCTTGAATCACGTCGATTCCCCGGAGCTCACCCCACGAGGTCGATCCTCCAAAACCACGATTTTCTCGCCCGATCCAACACTGCCATGCACACCACGACCTCCCCACGAGCTCCCGTCGGCCGCCGAAAGAGGTGGAGAAGAAGAGATGTGAAGGTGGTGGGAAGGAGAGGGAGAAAAGGCGGGGAGAAGGGGCCTCGAGTTGCCCTCATAAAAACAGGCCCTGAGCAGGTTGACGTCAACATGTGTGCCGTCAACTTTCACAGACATGAACTTGACGTCAACATCGATTGCCGTCAAGTTCATGGTACAGAAGACTCTGGAAACTTCGATAGACGTCAACATTCCTTGACGTTAAGACCAAGTAGACGGCAACATCCTTGCCGTCAACTCACTATTGACGTCAACCCCCTTGACGTCAACAAGCACTGTTCCTGAAAAAGGCCCATTAAGGGTTTAATAAGGCCCATGGCCTTACAACTATTGCCACCACCTCCACCATTGCCACCACCTCCACTACCACTGCCACACCACTGCCAGTAGTACCAGATGGAGAAGAAAGATTTGAAGAGTCTTCTCTCATACTATCTCTGATATGCCTCAGATGTTGAAGGAGTCACATCTGAGTCATCCATTATGGTGGCTTCTGCAACATGTCAAGGAGATATTGTTTCTGCATGCTTTTATTTTGCTTGGAACTTGTAACGACCCGACCTCTCAGACCCCTCGCCGGGGACCCCGAGGGTCGCGCCGCCACCCACGGATCCGAAGACCCGGAAGGGTTATATGAAAAAGTCTAGTGAGATATGTACTGAGTTTTGTACATTATACAAAAGGGTTGTACAACGCATCCCAAGCAAAAGCACAGGTACAAGAAGAAAGGTGTAGTCCTTAAAGGGCATACCCCGAGGACTTGCAAAACACAGCTCTCAGCTCACTCGGGCTACAAGAGCTCACAACGCTCGCTCTCACCGCTGCTGACAACACACGGCGCCACAGCTGTAACGTCGCGTGTTTTTTGGATCCTCGTGGATCGTGTGTTTAGCGCTTGTGGTGGCCAATGTGGCTTGTGTGTCGTGTGTGTGCGTGTTTCTGGGGCTTACTGGGCCGATAGTTTGGACCTACAGTACCCTAGATTCCTCAGCCTGTCATCGTGACAGGAAAGTGTGTCGCATTCTTAACGCGACAGAGGTGACCGTCGTGTTCATGTGGCCGTCTTGAAGTATTAAGCGTCTGCATGTGCACCACGTGTAGCGCTCAGGGCAGCGGGCGTTGGGAAGGCGACGCTCAGGTCCGTCGCGACCTAATCGCGATGCCACGATGTGTCGCGTTCCGAACCGCTGCAGGTTTTTAAATAACCCCAGCCAAGCAGAACGCACAAGGGTTCTGCTCGGCCAGGGGGAGGAGCTGTGGTGATTTCTGCTGGGTTTTGGCATCTTCGGCGTGTCCTCACTGCAGGGAGTCCGAGAGAAGCAGGGGAAACGTCGGGAGATCGCTGCATAACACATTCTTCGTGAAGGTAGGTGAACTCTTCCCGTTTTTGGGGTGTAAATCACAAGGGATAGGGTTCCAATCAGTTTAATGTGTTTCTAACCTTAGATACCATGCTTAGGTATTCACAAAAGCATGAAAACAAAGAATTAAGGGTGGTTTGTATGGTGTGAAATGGGCTTTCATAGAGAGAGCCCAGATTAGGGTTCCCGCCTGATAAGGTGACGCGTCCCTATGTCGCGTCCTGAACTCGACACAACGATGTGTTGCGTTAAGGATCAGGAGGCAACATGTAAGTAGGTCGCGTTCTGGATCTGAAGGCGACGTTGTGGCGACGCCTTCTGAAGGCGACCCATTGGGTTGTCGTGACTTGGCCCGAGAGGCCTTGTTTGTGCATGGTTGACGCATGTGACTATTTGATTATCGTTATCGGTATGCTCAGTGTTAGTGAGTAGTGCATTGGCACTTGTGGCACTCTGGGAAGCGCGTGGTTTACGAGGCTAGCTCACAGGTTACGTAGCTAGCTAGTAGTTTGCCTGTGGACATAGGGTTCACACGAGGCAGGTGGTGTTCACGTGTTGTGGACCGTTAGTACACGAGGTTTACGTGAGGTTTCACATGGTTTGTGCGGTGCACACATGGTTTCTGTGTGCGTGTCAGGTAGTAGACGCCTACCATGGTTACCTCTCCAGTTGGGTGCCCTAGGTTCTCTGTGAGCCAGGCTGTTAGCTCGGGGCTTGTCCCGGTACTTGTGTGGTACCGTTGAGGTCTGTGTCGTCTGTCCTGGACACCCTCACTCCTTTGTTTGAGTTGTACGTCCGGCTGAGGGAAAGACGACAATGGGACAGTGACTCTTGTGTTTGTTTCTAGTCACTTGTAGCGCGCTCTTAGTGGGGGTACGGACACCAATTGTCAACACTGGTCCCCGACTAGTCCTTTTTCAGTGTCTCACTCTAGCGAGCCCAGGCCAGGGTCTCTAGAGGTGCCAGGCATGGGCCTGCGACCGTGTGGTCTGTAGGTGGTGGTGTTTAGTTGGTCTCCACAATTGCTTATCTTTTTCACGTGGAGCGGCAGTGGACCTTTCGTCCGTGGCTACGAGACTGAGAGGTAGACTTGTGTTAGTTTGTCCGAGTCTGTTGCTGGTGTCGTGAACCAGTCTACGTGGCTCGAGTGTGGCGGTCTCTACCGTAGCTCGTACACGTGTTGGAGTTTTCCCGTTTATTTATTACAGCTGTTTTACACAGTCGGCTAGCGTGAGTTTGTTTACAGCCTTAATACTGTTTAGTTGTGCTATAAATTGCTAGCATAGTTTACTGCTTTCGCACTTGTTTTGGTCTGCTCGTGTTGGGGAGTTCCCTACTGAGCCAGTAACTAGCGAGGCTCGCCCCTACTCCCCACAGGCGAGGGCAAGGAGGAGGTTTCTCTACCATCGTCTAGTTCGGAGCCGCGACGTAGCGGTGTTGGCCCAGCGCCTCTAGCAGTGTAGCTTTTCTTTCTTCAGTTGTACCTGTTGTATCTCAGGGTATACCCCAAGCTTGTGTACTTTTATTTATTTCTTTTGAAGTTGGCTATGTAAAACCTTGTATATTATAAATGCAATGGTGTGTTCCTTTGTGTTTTCACGGACTAGTGTGTGTTATCCCTCGCGAGGCTTCGGTCCGTTCGCGGGAGACGGATTCGGATCAAACACGTTACCGGTTTAACGGGCTTGGATGAGGCGTTCCGTCACAACAGCCGCCTCTGCAACCCGTCCGACACCGAGCTCCCGCGACGACGAGCCCCTAGCTGAAAGAAGTAGGGGGGTGAGCCTCGCGAACAAGGCCCAGTAGGGATTACCAGTCCCTCACCGGCCAGAGCAGCAGGAACTCCGAAAACAGGAAACTACACTAGAAAGCTGTAAAGCGAGGAACACCTACAGCATGGTACTACTAAGCAGCGGAAGAGAACAGTACAACGCCACAACCACCAACCAAGGTCGTGGCACACACACGACTCCCGCAGAAACCAACGGAGTCAGGCACAAAGCGAAAACAGTGCTCAGCACACCTGCCGAGACCACAGAACAACCAAGTGAGAACGACGTCTCACCGCAAGCACGACCACCTCAGACCTCTACAAGGTCGAGGGCCCACAAGCAGAACCACCCCGGACCCCGGACACACCGCCAGGTCGGGAAGCTACACACGCCGGTGCCATCACGGGCTAGCACCCAAGAATGGGACCACAGAACCGAGAGAACACTGAAGCGGGAACCACAAGAAGCACAGGTCTGCCCAAGCCCAGACCAACGACGCCCACGGGAGCTAAGCACAGCCAGGCTAAAACCACCGTGCAAGCTAGGGCAATGAGGAACACTCGGAAATGTCGTGAGGAAAACGCCATCACAACAACAGCAACCGAGCCACCGCCGTTAGCAGCCAAGAGGGGGACCCGCAGTCCGCATGCTCTGCTCGCTAGCCTAGCTCCTGCCTCTGCCCCCGCGCAAGGGTGAGACAGAGCCACCACAGAAACACACAACACATGCAACACCGTAGCCTGGCCAAGCTGCGGCCTCACGCCTGACACCACTACGTGGCTCCGGAACCAACGCAGAGAGAGGCAGTGAGACAAGGGACTGTCTGGTCTGTGCCAGGAAAGCACTCTGAACCCCTCGGCGTCCCAGACCTAGACAAGAGAGCTCTACAAACGACTCAGCGCCGCTGTCCAAACCTTGTTTTCCCCTCATCTCCAGAGTCTGCTAACGTGGGCTGCCAACTCGAGCACAATCGTAGCCCGGAGTACTCCCTCAACAGGCTTCCGAGGACGGGGGTCCCAGGAAACGGAGACAACCTCTGAACGAGACAAGCCCTCAAGTGCCAAGCACCGGGCGAACAGGCAGGGCAGCACAACAAAACCACGCCAAACTGCTAGCTTGTAACACACAACAAGCCCAGCGAGCGAGAGGCATGCACAGACCCTCAAAAGGGGCTGTCGGCCAACCAAGGCATGCACGAACGGCTAGAACCTCGGAACACCACTGGACAGTACGGAAACTCGTCACTCTGCTAATAATCGATTGACCGCCGGTCAATCGATTATTAGGCAGACACGACCCTCCTGGCACCGCTGCCAGGACACGGCCACGAAGGTGTCACCTTCGGTCACTGAACGCAGGGAGGCAACCAGCCGCGTTCCCTACCAGAAGGTCCTAAGGGCAAAGCCTTCCCTGGGGCACACGCCGACACACAACCGGGCCCACGGAAACACCTGAGGCAACACAGGTACAGTCGTGACCCCCAAGGCCGTCGCGACACCATCGTGACGGGGAAGGGCACCGTGACAGCCCTGTTGCGACCGGGCAGAAACACGCCTCGACAGCAATCCTGTCGCGACCGGGAAGCATGGCGCGACAGCCTTATCGCGACCGCCAACCGCATCACGATATGGTCGCGCCTCAGCCTAGAGGGCAACGTAACAGCAACCAGAAACGAGCACAACACAGTTCTGGGGAAACCTCACTCCCGCCAAAACCAACAGAGAAGAACTCCGGGAGCACCTCAACAGAGCTCACAACCAGTCAGCGCCAGGCTGACAACGACCACAGACAAATGTCGCAGCGCTCAACAAGTGGTGCAACACACGGCACACAAAGCACCTGCTTAGCTCAACGTCCCGAGCACAGCGCACAACGGCGCACAGGCACACGAGGCCAAACACGCAACAACGACAACACACACCCCAACAACAAAGGGGTAGCCAACAAGGCAGAGACACCTTCCACAGGTTCCAAGGGCAACAACCCAACACCGGTAAAGGCCACACAACACGCAGGCTCTCTCAGCCTTCGAGATGCACACACACTCAAATGCGCCGAAGACGACCAGGAGCACCGCACCTGGACTGGCTCGCAAGTGTCCTCCACACAAGGAAGACCACTGCCAGCGAGTCCAGTGCCAACCGCGCTGCTACGGCACGAACAAGCTGAGCGACCACACTCGCCACGCACGTAGCACAGCAACAACTGCAACCTGCAACATGTGCACGAATCATGCAGGGAAGTCGCACACCTGCAAAACATTTGAAAGAACAAGCCTAACACTAGTCGGACGGTGTCAGCAGCGCACTAGTACCTTCCTTTGGGACAGCTATAGTTATTAACTCCTTACAAATCTCAATAGACCCTCGCTCTGATACCAACTGTAACGACCCGACCTCTCGGACCCATCGCCGGGGACCCCGAGGGTCGTGCCACCACCCACGGATCCGAAGACCCAGAAGGGTTATATGAAAAAGTCTAGTGAGATATGTACTGAGTTCAAATAACTATAATAATCTGTACATTATACAAAAGGGTTGTACAACGTGTCCCAAGCAAAAGTACAGGTACAAGAAGAAAGGTGCAGTCCTTAAGGGGCATACCCCGAGGACTTGCAAAAACACAGCTCTCAGCTCACTCAGGCTACAAGAGCTCACAATGCTCGCTCTCACTGCTGCTGACAACACACGGCGCCACAGCTGCCTCTGCGACCCGTCCGACACCGAGCTCCCGTGACGACGAGCCCCTAGCTGAAAGAAGTAGGGGGGTGAGCCTCGTGAACAAGGCCCAGTAGGGATTACCAGTCCCTCACCGGCCAGAGCAGCAGGAACTCCGAAAACAGGAAACTACACTAGAAAGCTGTAAAGCGAGGAACACCTACAGCATGGTACTACTAAGAAGCGGAAGAGAACAGTACAACGCCACGACCACCAACCAAGGTCGTGGCACACACACGACTCTCGCAGAAACCAACGGAGTCGGGCACAAAGTGGAAGCAGTGCTCAGCACACCTGCCGAGACCACAGAACAACCAAGTGAGAACGACGTCTCACCGCAAGCACGGCCACCTCAGACCTCTACAAGGTCAAGGGCCCACAAGCAGAACCACCCCGGACCTCGGACACACCACCAAGTCGGGAAGCTACACACGCCGGTGCCATCACGGGCTGGCACCCAAGAATGGGACCACTGAACCGAGAGAACACCGAAGTGGGAACCACCAGAAGCACGGGTCTGCCCAAGGCCAGACCAACGACGCCCACGGGAGCTAAGCACAGCCAGGCTAAAATCGTCGTGCAAGCTAGGGTAATGAGGAACACTTGGAAACGTCGTGAGGAAAATTGCGTCACAACAACAGCAACCAAGCCACCACTGCTAGCAGCCAAGAGGGGGACCCGCAGTCTGCACACTCTGCTCGCTAGCCAGCTCCTGCCTCTGCCCCCGCGCAAGGGCGAGACAGAGCCACCACAGAAACACACAACACACACAACACTGCAGCCTGGCCAAGCTGCGGCCTCACGCCTGACACCACTACGTGGTTTCGGAACCAACCCAGAGAGAGGCAGTGAGACAAGGGACTATCTGGTCTGCGCCAGGAAAGCACTCCGAACCCCTCAGCGTCCCAGACCTAGACAAGAGAGCTCTACAAACAGCTCAACGCCGCTGTCCAAACCTCGTTTTCCCCTCAGCTCCAGAGTCCGCTCACGTGGGCTTCCAACTTGAGCACGCTCATAGCCTAGAGTACTCCCTCAACAGGCTCCTGAGGACGGGGGTCCCAGGAAACGGAGACAACCTCTGAACGGGACAAGCCCTCAAGTGCCAAGCACCGGGCGAACAGGTGGGGCAGCACAACAAAACCACGCTAAACTGTTGGCTTGTAACACACGACAAGCCCAGCGAGCGAGAGGCACGCACGGACCCTCAAAAGGGGCCATCGGCCAACCAAGGCACACATGAACGGCTAGAACCTCGGAACACCACCGGACAGTACGAAAACCTGTCGCTCTACTAATAATCGATTGACCGCCGGTCAATCGATTATTAGGCAGACACAACCCTCCTGGCACCACTGCCAGGACACGGCCACGAAGGTGTCACCTTCGGTCACTGAACGCAGGGAGGCAACCAGCCGCATTCCCTACTAGAAGGTCCTAAGGGCAAAGCCTACCCTGGGGCACACGCCGACACACAACCGGGCCCACGGAAACACCTAAGGCAACACAGGTACTGTCGCGACCCCCAAGGCCGTCATGACACCATCGCGACGGGGAAGGGCACCGCGACAGCCCTGTTGCGACCGAGCAGAAATGCGCCGCAACAACAATCCTGTCGCGACCGGGAAGCGCGGCGCGACAGCCTTATCGCGACCGCCAACCGCGTCGCGATAAGGTCGCACCCGAGCGAGCCGACGCCTCCTCTGATGTCGCGACACGCCGAGCTGTCGCGACACCAGCAGGGAGGCAGACCAACGGGATCCTCAATCCCGGGCCGCCCACAAACCATCCAAACACAACACAAGGGGGAGGGGAGCATGGGGAAAGCAGTAAAGCTATCTATAAACCCCGAGGGGCTCCCAATCCACCCGGATCAGGAAGGGCACAAGAAATCCCTACCGATTACGAAGAACCAAACCCACGAAGGGCCTTCACGATGCACGGCCACCTCCTCCTCGCTCCACGCAAGGTCCACGATGCCACAGCACCACGCACGACCCTCCTCCTCGCCTGAAACACACGAAGGGGAGAGGGGGAGGCGGAGCTCCGCCGGAGGGAGAGGGAGAGGGAAGAAGGAGAGAGGGGGGGATCGCCGGCCAAGGCTTTTAACCTTCGACAACCAGAATGCGACAGACCACCTTGTCGTGTTACGGACCTTAACTCGATGGGTCAACGGACCGTGACAAGAACGCTCCCTACAAGGGCGCCGCGACAACACGACAAGCCGTACTGACACACATGCCACCCTGACAGGCGTTAGACGACCGGACAGCGCAACACGACAAAACACTGTCGCGGCCCGTTGACCGGGCACGACAGCAAGATGCGACGGAGAACCAGGGTGCGACCAACACGCAACCCACAAGCTTGCCGCGACACAGATGACTGTTGCATCGGGCACCCCCGACACGACACCAACGCATCACCCAGCCTGGACGCGTCAGTGGCCAGTCATCCCACGACACCGGACGGAAGCCAGGAAATCGGGTCTTACAGAACTAAAAATCTCTGTTGTCCATCCAGATTTCTTCGATGGTCCTCCCTGTGAAGTATCATTCTTAACCTTTATTGTTTTAAACCAGTTGGTCAACCAACAAATGCCTGCGAGAAGATTATGTCATTAGAAACGACATAAGTAAATAAAATGTATGAGGTATTATATATTAACATTTATCACCTAAGTCTGAGACTCCTTCATCACAATGAAGGCCGCCTTGCGATCTGGAAGGTTGTGAGGATGAGATTCCTTCATCGCGAACAAGTGCTTCTAAGTCACTCATGGCCTATGCCTCGGCCCTGCTCTCACGTAGAGCCTGCCAAATGTCTTTTTTGAATAAATTTTGAATAGTAACATTGACATCGAGGGCCTGGGATGGGAGTTCTTGTTCATTTTGTGGTCCTCCTTTGTCATCTTCTATTGTAACATGTGTCTGCATCCTCTTCTCTGTTCTAACATGTCTTAAATAATGTGTCATCACAATCATGACATCATATGATACACTCGGATAACCAATAACTTCACTATATCCTGCACCCTTATCTCCTGCCAAGTGTTTCTTCAAACGGGAGACACCTCCCCTACAGAAATACATGGAACAATAATTACATTTAAATTGGCATGTTCTCCTTAAGCATTCGCCCTTATTGCCACCCAATATCATCACTTTGTCCTCGTGGAGGCATCTATAATGTTACAACTCACATAGGAGAATACTATTAACATCTATTAACAAGTTGACATAAATATAAACCATCAAAATTAAACATAATCTTCATACAATAAGTACTAAAAAAAATAGCACATGAGATTGTAATCTCTCTTCTTTATATATCATCACACATTCATTTTACTTAAAACTATGTCAAATTTATATTAAAATAATATAATAATTGTTGATCACCAATTAATCAACATTAATAAACATGCACTTAAATGATCACTCTATACTCTTACAATATTTCTACACCAAAATAAACATGTTATTATAAACCAAAAAATAAAAAATAAATAAATTTAGAAATTCAAATTTATTCATCAAGAACTCTAAATCATCTCTAAAATGGCATAGATCTCTAGATTTTCTTCTTGCAAATAAGTACTAAACATTTATATTGAAGTTTCTAATCTAAATCTTACTTCCAAATGTAAAACATAAAAAAATGAAAGTAGATCTAGGATAGGATATGATACATATCTTGAAGAGGGAGAGTTCTCTTCAAGAAACCTTCAATCTCAAGTTGGGAAGGATGAAAGTGAACTATTTAAATCCTGAATCTGAAAAAGAAATAAGAAAAAAAGCAAATCACATGAAATGGTGCGGGGGAAGGAGGAGGAGGAAGAAGAGCTTACCTGCGTACGTAGGAGAGGAAAGCCTTCGGGTTTGGGGGGATTTGAAAAAGTGAGGAGAAAGGGAAAGGGGGTGGAGAAGTTGGGGTTTACAGATGGGGTCGGATCCTATTTGGATCCGACTCAGATCGTACCGTTTGAGCCATATCATTGCGGATCGCCCTCAACAAGGCGACTCGACCATGTCAATGCTTGCTAAAGCTCTTACACGATGCGGTACAGCAAATTATGATTTGATCATACTAATTACATTAATCTTCTTATATGCAATAGGTATGAAAAAAAAAACTTTATATGCACACTAGGATTACCGACCTTTTTGCCATGGAGATTAGAGTTACACTTGATGCATGTCGTGGATATTTCAGAGTAAAAGAAGATCCACGGCGCATCCTTGTGAGAACGAATTATATCTATTTTGAAGGAGAAATAAGTGCCTGCAGACATCTTTGATAAACCAACATATGCACATTGCACACATCCCATAAAATTATAGAGGTTTAGACGAGAAAAAAAATAGGGACAATATGTATATGCTAGGAATGGAATATACATGTCAGGGCCGCATGTTTTCCATTCCAACATATATGTACCCTATATCTCAATCTAAACGCCTACTTTGTTTCCATGGAATATGTCTCACTTTTTTTTACGTCATAAATCTATTTTTTAAAAACACAGAGAGAGAGAGAGAGAGACTGAAATAGGTGCATTCATAAGGTGTGCAATAAATATTATTCTTTATTATAGAAATATACAATAGTTTTTCTCCCATATGGATGTTGGCAGAGAAACATGGGCATGTTCTCATTTGTCAAGCATGATCCAATCCATAAAATATTTGATATTTTATAGAAAACTTTTACCATTCTTAACTAGTTCCCAAAGTTAAGATAAATTGTGCCCTCTCAAATCTTCTGACGCCATTTACCTGGGGGCTGAGGCCATTCAAATGCACTCACTTGGGAGGATGCCCTCAAAAGTGCATCTAGATGCTCTTACGGACTTGGAAATACTCCTAAGCAGAATAAGATAAGCAATATTTTTAACATGTGCAATCCCATATATATCTATTAGAACAGAGAGTCATGTCTCTGCTTGAACCGAAAAATCGAACCACGATTCAAATATTAAAATTCAGGTCAATGATCCAAACTAAATCAGATTAATTTTAAATGATTTGGTTGGATTTATATATATTTTCACTGGTGTTTGAAGAAATCTTTTCAGCTACTTTTTATACTATATTTTCTACTAATAGATAGCAACGTTTTAACTATCTTTCACTATTTTTCACATTGATTTTATTTCACTATTTTTCTCATTAATTTTTATTTTTACTGTTTTTCTCACTGTTTTATTTTCACTATTTTCTCACTGATTTTTATTTACACTATTTTTCACTAATTTTTATTCCCACTGATTTTTATTTTCATTATTTTTCTCACTGATTTTATTTTCACTGTTTTGTTTTCACTGATTTTCTCACTAATTTTTATTCTCGCTGATTTTTCTTTTCACTTTTTTCTCACTGATTTTTATTTTTACTGTTTTTCTCACTATTTTTTACTTTCAATATTTTTATCACTGATTTTTATTTTCACTATTTTTCTCCCTTATTTTTATTTCACCAATTTTCTCCCTTATTTCTATTTTCATTATTTTCTCACTGATTTCTATTTTCACTTATTTTCTCACTAATTTTTATTCTCACTTATTTTTCTTTTCACTAGTTTTCTCACAGATTTGTATTTTCAGTGTTTTTCTCATTATTTTTATTTTTCACTATTTTTATCACTGATTTTTATTTTCACATTTTTCTCACTGATTTTTTTACTATATATTTTCCTCACTGCTTTTTTTACTATTTTTCTCGCTCATTTTTATATTATACTTTTTAATATGGATATAAAATGCTAACTCTAGTTGTCTTATCTTGAGGACAACTTTTTATAAAATGAATTTAGATGTTGTGATATGAGATGTTGTCAGAAATCCAAAAGTACTCTGTAGTCAGAAGTTCAAAATCTTTATTTTTTATTTTTTTTTTAAATTTGAGATTTCTAACTATCTAAATTCAATTTGATTTATTCATAAATGTCAACTTGTCAAAAGATCAAAAATCCATAGCCAAAATAGTAAGAAAAGTTTAAAATTTTGTGTCCAAATAGTAAGCAACTACAAAATTAATAAACCAATAGTTTTTGTTGCACAGAAACGTCTTCTAATATTTCTCCATCGTTGTGTAGATCGGACATATGTAAGTAGAAATAGAATCACAGCAGAATAGAGAGAAGAAGAAGAGACAAGACACTGATTTACGTGGTTCGGATTGACGATGTACCAAATCTACTCCACGAAGCCCTACACATGTACAGTCATCTTTTTCACCATGAAGAAACCGATACAATACCTTAGGCCAAGAACATGGCCTTAAATTCACGGAATCAAAACGAGAAAATTACCCAAAATTGGACGCGTCGAAAACCGTCGATCGCTCTGGACTAAAGCGGTCAACCGCTTTTTCCAGAGTGGTCAGTTGTCATGCACTGACGGAAGTGGTCGACCGCTCTGGGCTGAAGCGGTCGATCATTTTTCTCAGAGTGGCCCTGTTCTACTCAAATCTTCTTGGTACCATATTGCTCGGTGCCACAACAGAACATGTTCATACCACTATTATTGTCCTGTAGGTGTCCACTAAATTTGAGCAATATCTCAACAGTTTTAAAAAAAAGTTTAGAAAGTCTAAATTATAAATCGAATTGAATCAAATCGAATTATTTTGATTCCGTTCTATTCAATTTCAAACTTAAATCTATTTGATTGGATTTTGGGCTGAAAATAGCCTTGAACCGAATTGGAACTGAACCATGATCAGCCCCAGAGAGCAGCATGCATGTGCTCAGCAGATTGGATACATAATCTAGATATGTAAATCCTTTTTATCTATAAGTTAGTCTATGGTGAACATTGAACGCAGCGACTGCTTGTGTAACCACAGAAAATAACATTAGACAAGATGATAAACTTGGAAAATTGCAAAAACTAAAATTTTCCTATATAACAGTAGACTTATACACAAAAAGGTCATATTTTTTTGGCTTCTAACATGCATGAAAAAAAAAATTGCGGACCTTACATTTTAGGTAGGGAAAGAAGAAATATTTCAAACCCAATTGCTTGACATGATCTAAATGTATTATAACATATTAAATTGTTGGACGCATGATGCACATGCATGGTCACCTAAACTCCATCGTAATTCTTATCTGGGTACATCAATCACCAAACTATTTAAAAAAGTAATCGAAGTTGCCATCGATCGCTACACCTTTGTCCACACCCATACAAAAACTAAATTAAGAAACATTAGTCCCTAATATTTCTATTTAATATCTGTTACCTCCTCATGTCGAGAGAGTCATTAAAAATTTATTCATTATATGTAAGCAAGAAATATTTATAGTAGTAGACGCGTAGCTTATCCTAAAATTGACGTTAAAAGAATATTTTTCAGAATATGCCAAATATGCATCCTACATAAACAAATTAAACTAGACATATAACAGTACCATATATAGTGGTGATATAATTGGAGACAACAAATTATAACTCGAACAAGCTTTTTGGAGGTTAAACGTGGTACAGCTAGCATGCATCCCACAGGGCCACAGTGAGCTAAATGATCCCTTCATGTAGAGTAAAAAATTATGTTCATAATTCACTTTTTACCATTGTTCATTATATGAGGGTAATTTTTTATGCGATCTAATAGTGACGGACCTTATGGGTAAGTCATAAATAAATCTAATCAAAGTGTACATGTTGACCCAATGAAAGGAAAATATAAGAGCAAGGTGTCTTGGGTTCAAAGTGTAAGAAAACCGAAACAGGGATGTATGCAATAGACAGATAATGCGTTCACAGAGATCAGAAATTATTTATCTGGTTGAAGCGCCGGCGTGCCGACTGTCTTTAGAGAATATATTGCCGCCCTACGATGCAGAGGCTCACTGGAAAAATCCTCCCAAGATCCGACAACCACTCGCGGCGTCCAGAGCAAAACCAAACCGGGTCTGCCAGCGCGAGGCCCACAGGTTGGCGATTTGCACCCCCCCCCTGCGCGCGATAATCGCGTACGTCGCGCCCGGTTAAAGGGTTTCCGGCTCAGGCCCCTCGGAACCACCTGGTTTGGGCTCGGCCCGCGCGTGTGTGTAAGCCCCCTTAACATATCTAAGTATTTAAAAAGACACCTCATATTTAAGGCCTTCCAACTTTCTTAGATATCCAATATGGGACAAAACTTTACACACACACACACAACCAAACAATGAGAAATGTTTGAATTCAAAACAGAAAACCAACAATCCCCCACAAATTCAAATCATTTCGAGCAAAACAAAAGCATGTCCTGAGGCTTGTTGTAACGAGCTTTCAGTGGAGATACCTTCCGGTTTGAATCTTCACCTAAGTACACCAATCTTATTCACACAGGTTTGAAGTGAACTATCTCTTGAACTTAAGCCTTTTATATGTGAAAGTCAATTGGCAACAACTCATCACGGGCGACTGTTGAATCCTTCTGGGTTGGTGCATTACTGCCATGCCACCGAATCTTGTTTCATAAGTGATAAGGAGAGTTGCCTAAACCCCCCACACTGCGGCCACACAGTTACACTTACATAGGTGAGTTCTCCAAGGATGTACTGCAAGCATCCTGTCATTAAGACCTTGAACTCATTAAGAGCCCTAAGCTCATCCTTACTAGCAATCAAGCATCTATCCAGGGAACAAACTATGAGATTACATCTCAATTAATTTATGCTTATGGTTCACCCTTATAGCTTGTTTAAACCACATTGAACCTACTTCTTGGGATCTCCAATCAGATAGGTTGGATTGCTGCTATAGATGAAACCAGAATAGGCCTTAGTCCCATTCCCTTACTGGATCTCTTGATTTTCTCATAATCAAGTCTTTTAGTGAGTGGATCAGCAACATTGTTCTTTGAACTTACAAAATCCAAGGACACCACTCCTTGAGACACTAGCTCATGAACAGACTTTAATCTTATTCGTACATGTCTCTTCTATTTCTGGTTATATTTGGAGCTTCTAATCTGAGCTATTGTTGTTTGATTATCACAGTTCACTGAAATAGGAGGAATTGACTTCATAATCAAGGGAATTTCAGTAAGAAGATCCTTTAGCCAATCAGCTTCAGTTACTGTGATATCCAAAGCACACAATACTGCCTCAGATGTAGAACGGGATATAATCATCTGTTTAACAGACCTCCAAGCAACTGCACCGCCTCTAAGTGTAAAAACATAACCAGTAACGCCTTTACACTCAGCAGTGTCAGCAATCCAACTAACATCACTATATCCCTCCAGGACTACAGGAAACCTCCCATAGTACAAGCCCAAGGATATGGTCCCTTTCAGGTATTTGAGTACTCTATCTAATGCATCCCAATGTGTTCTGTTCGGACAGCTAGTAAACCTGCTTAATTTTGTTACTGCAAAAGAAATATCAGGTCTAGAACAATTTGCCAAATACATTAAGCTGCCAATTATTTGTGAATACCGCAATTGAGACACAGCCACGCCACTCTTATTCTTGTGGAGAGTCTTTGAAGGATCATAGGGTGTGACAACAGATTTAACTTGGCTACAGCCATATTTCTCTAGCACTTTCTCAACATAGTGTGCCTAAGAAATTGCTATTCCATCAGTTGAGCGAGTCAACTTCAGCCCCAAAATCACGTCAACACAACCCATATCCTTCATATCAAACTTACCACTCAAGAGATCCTTTGTCTCAATTATAATAGAAAGGTTAGTTCCAAAAAGCAGAATATCATCTACATATAAACACAAAATAATGCATTCATCACCTTTCATTTTAGTATACACACATTTATCAGCGTCATTAATTTCAAAGCCAAAAGATAGCATAGCTCTATCAAATTTTCCATGCCACTGCTTTGGGGCTTGCTTCAAACCATAAAGAGACTTGACTAACTTACAAACTTTATTCTCGCTTCCAGAAAGTACATATCCCTCTGGCTAATCCATATATATCTCCTCGTCAAGATCTCCATTAAGAAATGCAGTCTTGACATCCATTTGATGGACCTCGAGATGATATATGGATGCCAGTGCTATCAGCACTCGGATTGTAGTGATTCTGGTAACAGGAGAATAAGTGTCAAAATAGTCAATCCCTTCTTTCTGTTTGAATCACTTAGCAACTAGGCGGGCTTTGAACTTATCTATTGACCCATCAGGTTTTAATTTTCTCTTAAACACCCACTTACATCATATGGTGGCGCAACCAGGAGGCAAATCTACCAACTCCCAAGTGGCATTAGATATAATAGAGTCCATTTCACTCTTAATGGCCTCTTTCCAATGCTTAGCTTCAGGAGAAGCCATAGCATCTCTATATCTCACAGGATCACCTTCAATATTGTAGGTGACAAAGTCTTGGTCTAAATCCTTAGACACACATTGTCTCTTGCTCCTTCTCAATTCTGTACACTCACTTGATTCATCTAATCTAGAGTGATTTGAGGAAGGTGCACCCACCAAGGATAATGGGACCTCTACGGAAGTAGACTCATCTCTAGTTGAAGTAGATACACTAGAAATAGATTGAGGTATTCTTGTCTTCATAGGAAATATATCCTCAAAAAATGTAGCATCACGAAGTTCTACAATAGTATTTGCATCTATTCCAGAAATTTCTGATTTAATAATCAGAAATCTATATGCAAAACTATTCTGAGCATAACCCAAGAAGATACCATCCACAGTCTTTGGACCAAGTTTTTTCCTTTTATGTTCAGGTACTAGTACCTTTGCAAGGCACCCCCACACTTTAAGGTATTTCAGACTTGTCCTCCGACCCTTCCAAAGCTCATATGGGCTTTTATCTCTTGACTTCATTGGTACTCTGTTTAACATATGACATGCAGTGTATAGAGCCTCCCCCCACATGAAGTTGGGTAACCCAGAGCTGCCTAACATGGAATTAATCATATCTTCAAGGGTTCGGTTCTTACGTTCTGCTACACCATTAGATTGAGGACTATATGGAGCACTGACCTCATGAATTATACAAAATTTTTGAAACAAATTCGAGGTAAACTCTCCACCCCTATCAGACCTTAACCTCTTAATGGATTTATTTGTTTGATTTTCAGCTTCAAATTTAAACACCACAAATTTATCTAAAGCTTCATCCTTAGATTTCAGCAAATAAACATAACAATAACGAGAGCAATCATCAATAAAAGTAATAAAATACCTTTTATGATCTCTCATTATAACACCATTAAACTCACAGCAATCAGTATGAATCAAATCCAAAATATCAGAATTTCTATCAACTGATTTGAAAGGTTTACAGGGCTATTTATATTGCACACATATTTCACATTTTTTCTTTGAACTAATAGCATGCTTAGGAATCATGTCAAAATTCATCATCCATTTCACAGTATTAAAATTAACATGTCCTAATCTATCATGCCACACATCACAAGATTCAACATTGTAGGAGCAACCAACATAAAAACTATCACTAGATTTATTTAAAGAAACACATTCAGCATTTAGTTTAAATAAACCTTCATGAAGATAACCCTTTCCAATAAAGGTTCCTAAATGTAACAGTACAACTTTATTACATTTAAATATCAACTCATAACCAGCACGAACTAACTTAGAACCGCTAATCAGATTCTGTCGGACTGCTGGAACATGATGCACCTCATGTAGTGACAGGACCTTTCCTGAGGTAAACCTCAGGTCAACACGTCCCATCCCAAACACCCTGGCTGCAGAATGGTTCCCCATGGTCACTGAAGCACCTTCAATTACCTGATAAGTAAGGAAGGCAGAGCGATCAGCACAACAATGCACATTAGCACCTGTATCAACTAACCATTCATTGGGTTGATAAATCAAATTTAGTTCGGGGTTAAAGGAAACAAACCCATCGCTGGTGCCAGCACTAGCAGTCACAACATTGACTTGTGCCTTGGTGTTGGGCACATTTCCTTGGTTCTTCTTCTTGTCCTTTCGCTCAGGACAGAACTTGGCAAAATGTCCAACTTGTCCACAAGCCCAGCATGGCTTAGTTCTATCCTTCTTTTGAATCTTCGGTTTGGGTTTCATTTTGTTCTTCATTTTCTGATTTTTTAATTTCTTCTTGTCAGAAGAGGTTACCACCACATTCACCTTTGGAGTAAAATCCACAGGCATCCCCTTATCATCATTCTTGTGTTGCTTCCGATGTTCTTCCTCGATATTTAGGGCAATCATCAAATCTTCTAGAGAGATTTTACCTCTCCTATGTTTAAGTGTCATGCCAAAATCTTCCCAACTCGGAGGCAACTTCTCGATGATAGACAAGACCTGAAGTTTCTCGGGCAATGGCATATCTCCCTCAACAAGACCATGAAGCAGAATCTAGAATTCATGGGTTTTCTCAACCACAAATTTTCCCTCGACCATCTTAAAGTTCAAGAACTTCCCCACAGTGTACTTCTCTAAACCAGAATCCTCAGAGTTGTATTTTTTATCCAAAGATTTCCATAACTCTTTAGCCGAAGTTGTGGAGCAGTACACATCAAATAGTGCGTCTGAGAGGGCAGACAAGATTCTCCCATGACAGAGATAATCCTTCTGTTTAAAGCTCTCTATGGCAGCATTACAGGCAGGTTCCTCTTTATCAGGCGAAGGAGGATCTGATTCTATAACAGAGAAAAGCCCTAGCGTAGTAAGCCAAAACTTCATTCGTTGTTGCCAACATCTAAAGTTCTGCCCGGAAAACCTCTCGGGCTTGGCGCTAGCCTCATCAGACCCCGAAGCCTTAACATTCATCATGTCTATTGATGCAATATATTCTCTAAAATTGTAAGAAAACTGAAACATGGATGTATGCAATAGACAGATAATGCGTTCATAGAGATCAAAAATTATTTATCTAGTTGAAGCGCCGACGTGCCGACTATCTTTAGAGAATATATTGCCGCTCTACGGTGCAGAGGGTCGCTGGAAAAATCCTCCCAAGATCCGACAACCATTCGCGGAGTCCGGAGGTGCACTCCAACATGAAAGTCACCCACGGACTCAACCTCAGATCGCCTCAGAAGAAGCCACAGAACATGCACGACGCGCAGCGGAACAGAACGGGATGAAGCAGAAAAAACGCAGCGCACAGACACCACAGTGCGCACAGAGGAGCAGCAACACAGCAATGCACACACACGAACAGCGGAGCAGCAGTGCACACATATGAACAGCAACCACGCCTTTTTTGCCGTTCGCACAGCGCGAAGAAAGAAGAAAAGAAGCGCCGCTTCGTTTTCTCCCAAAACTGTGGAAAATAGCAAAAAATGGAAATAAAAAATAAAGAGGCAAAACCAAACCGGGCCTGCCAGTGCGATAATCCCATGTGTCGCGCCCGATTAAAGGGTTTCCGGCTCAGGCCCCCTGGAACCACCTGGTTTGGGCTCAGCCCACGCGTGCGTGTAAGACCCCTTAACATATCTAAGCATGTAAAAAGGCACCTCATATTTAAAGCCTTCCAAGTTTCGTAGATATCCAATATGGGACAAAACTTTACACACACACAACCAAACAATGAGAAATGTTTGAATTCAAAACAGAAAACCAACACAAAGTAAACTAAGCTTCAATTAATATAACATACCCAATTAAACTTTTACGAAACGAATTCATATTGATGCAGCATAAAACAGAAAAGGAGGAGTTAAGGGGGGAAAAAGTGGGGGAGAAATCGGACATGCAAACGACTGATTGTATTGTAGCTTGGAAAATTAACCCCAAAAGCTTCATCTAGTCCTCAACACCTCACTTTGGACTTGGCTAGAATTAATATCGTACATGTTCTAGTTTGCGTATTACAACCGTCCAAAAGTATTCATAGTATACAACGATATAGCGTTCTTGATAGTAAAAGAAGGCCCTAAGGCCTTACGAGAAAATAAAAGAATAAGCATATAAAATGGAATAAAGAAGCACAGAGATTCCATTAAGAAGAACTGTAGAAGCTGATGACTATCCACAATCGACTCGATCCGCACGTAGGTAACAGACGAAGATAGAGTTGCCAACAGATCTCTAATTTTTGTTTAGTCGCTCATTTTAGTAATTTTTATAGGATGTAAAATTTTAAAAAGAATTTTTCGATAGTTTAACGGAAGTGAAAATAAATATCAAATTTTATAAGATGTGAAAGTAGGCTTTGTCATTACTTATGTGAATCACGGAAATTCTACCACATCATCAAATCAACTAGATGAGGCTCTAGTAACAAAATCTCAATAGATTGATCAACTAGTAGCATAGTGAGACATAAGGCAGGTGCATCAAATACATCTTCAAAGATACGACCCAATCCAGACTCTACGAATAATACATGATCCCAACCATTAGGGAGAGGCAAGACACAACCAGCCTCACCAGATGGACCACCCGCAAATAGTGTATCATCAAACAAATATAATATAGAAGTAAAAACAAACTCTAATCCCACACACCATTGGCAACAACTGTCAACATACTCTCAAATGATGAATCAACAACGAATATTGAAACATCAATCAAGTCCAATCTAGAATCATAAAGCAAACTTTGGTCCCATATATCAACAGAGGGTGTAGAAATCTTATCTAGTAAATCTTGTAGTGTCTTCATGGTATTACGAAATAACTATCGATATGAGTTTGAAAATTGAAATTTGCCCTTGATATGTGGTGTTTGAATAGTGCGATAGGACTGGCCGGGATATATGGTAGCATGTCTCTCTACCACCCATTCTCATGCCAAACTAATGCAAATACTCTGAAGATCAATAGTGACACCATGCTCCAACAAAATATTTAAATAGTTTTAACATGCTATTACCCATTCTCATGACAAAAGCTTGGTCACCCTCCACAATAATCTCGCCCATTCTCGAGAAAGAGTCAACGATAGATTAGGGAATATAGTTTTCGATTGCCACTCTTCAGGAACCATAGATGTGCACTCATTGTTGGGCAAAAATATGTCAAAGACGAAGTACATCGAGATTACCAACTAAAGTAGGACGACGCCATTTTTGTTGAGTGGATGAGATTACTATCGACAAGATGAGCTAGAGCTCTGTCTCGGAGAATGGTGGGAGGGGCTAGTGGGCGGGTGGCCGTGTGGCACTCTGTCATGCTCCGATGTAGATTATTATAACGTGCAATTGTAATTAAATGAATATTCAGAGCAAAATAAAAGAATAATAATAATCTATCACATAACTTTTATTGATAATTCAATTGTCAATTTCAAATTTTATCCACTAATCACCAGAGCCAAACATATGGCCCATTATTCAGATTACATGATAAATTCAAATGAAGAAAACCTACTACAAACTCATAGACTCTACTACATAATCCAGAGACTCTAATTCAAATCTTCACAATAACTGGGACGCTCTTTACTTTTGCCCGTCCCCTTCTAGATCCACATCCTCTCCTTCACTAGCTACCTAAAAAATGTTAAGTAACTGAATGAACTTATGCCAAGTAGGATTTATATCTCAATGTGTGGGAAATGATATAAGTGATTAATAATTTAACAAGTAGAAATTCTACAATAATGAGATGACAAATATGCATGACAGAAAGCATGCGTTGTATAGCAAAACAAGAATAGTAGCTCAATGAATTTCATAGCTGACACGGGGGGTCCCCACAGGTCAGTTGGATCCTCGACTCGGTCGACCTCCCAGAGTACTAGAGCCGACATCCTGACATGGCTTAAACCAGATCTTGTTGTCGGCTAGACCGACCTCTTTACACTCCTTGGGCCGACACCGTAGCTCGGCCAAGGACGAGACTTATCCGGCTCAACCGTGACCAATGCAGAGCGCGATGTGTCCACGAGAGTCCCGAGAACGTGGCTCGCATGATGGCAAGAGCATTAACCGACGAGGTAATGGCCGAGGATCATGCACCCAATAATTGCGGCCATTAGGACCACGATTTGGCATGGCGGTTACGACCACGAAGATCAGCCGTGGGATTCACAGGGTCATCCAACTGTTCTACGGGTAACCTGACCCTATAAAAGAGGCAGACACTCCACAGACATAAGTATGTTGTTCAACTCCTTAGGTTAGGCCATTCTACTTGACTAGCAACTGACTTGCGCGTCAGAGTGTCTCCTCACCGGGGCTTCTCAGTAGGCTCTGCAGGTCAAGTCGGGAGCTCAGAGCACGCATCCCACATCGGCTAAGAGGACCTCGGCAAGGTCGTCCTCAGCTTGGTCATCTCGACTCAGATACGTCGGTCAGATCACCTCAGTAGTAATCTCGGCCTGAGTCGACCTTGGTTACATTCTGTAACACTTAGCGTCGTCTTAGGAGCCTCTACAAAAAGTTAGAACAACTTCCCTTTCTCTCTCTGTTAATCCCGGACCTGCTGCTGGGGGGACCAGATGGCCGATGACTAGATGCATTGGTGTCGACAGCCTTGCCTTACGTAAGCTAGCAGTCTCGGATCTGAAGTCAACAGTTGTTAAGCTCTCTCTGGATTGAGAAGGCCCGTACCATGTGGTCGAGGACCTTAGTCACGAGGCCTTCCAGTTATCGAACCTAAGCAGGTGGGCGATTCCAAGGAATTGGAATGTCGAGCACCTGCGAAGGTGTTTTCTTAGAAATAACATTTCAAGGTTATTTACATTGTGTGAATTGACTGTTGACAAAGTGTTCAGAACCGACGAGTCGCTTTATAGCATCATCGCTTATTGATGTTGTATTGGCATCGGTGGAGTCAGCCACAAGGATGCCTCGACCCTCGGCTGAAGTGTCGACAAAGACAATGCGAGGAGGTCACATTGGCGATCTCTACCCCATGAGCGGATGGATAACGACTCGTCTCATCCCACAGACTGATGTGACGGCGGTGACATTGCGAGAAGGTCGCATTAGTGATCTCTGCTGCCCCGACCCCGTGAGCGAATAGAGAACGACTCATCTCGTTTCAAGGGCTGAAGTGTTGGCAAAGACAACACGAGGAGGTCGCATTGGTGATCTCGGCTGCCGCAACCCCGTAAGCGGATGGAGAATGACTTGTCTTTGTCCCACGGGATGGAGTGTCGGTGGAGGCAGCGTGAGGTGGTCGCTTCGGTGCTCTAAGCTGCTCCGACCCCGTGAGCGGAAGGAGGGGCCCAAATGATCGAGCACACACGAGGTCGCTTCGGCACTCTTGAGGGATGTGGATGTTGTAGTATGCTGGACAAAGTCACTTCGGCACTTGTCAGGGACGTGGATACGACTTCCGACGAGTGGAAAGTATGAAGAAGACGAGGTCGCTTCGGTACTCATAAAGAAGTGTGGTTGTTGATCAGCACTGGGCCTAATGGCCGACATGGTGGTCTGGCTGATGTAGGGCCTGATGACTGATGTCTGAAGGTGACGAGTCACTTTGTAGCATCATCCCCCGTAGAATGGTGATTCATTGAGCGATCAACCCCAACATGGTTAACATCGTAAGTCGTCAGTGCAGTCAGCAATGAGACTCGGTAGATTCCGACAGTACAAGTTAATGTGTGAGTGATTAGGTTATGTCTCATCCAGACCTCCTTGGTCAACGAAGAATAACCAGGTTACTTTACTGGGAAACTTCAGTCACAGATGTCAGAAGAGGTCGCTACGGCACTCTCGACCTATGGAATTCACTTGTTTCATGTCAACTAATAGTCTTTGACGTCAGGTCAGCCAGTGTATGGGTTTGACCATGTCAAAATGAGTTAGAGATGATGCAAGTTATGCTATGGTCTTAGTATTTTTAGGAAATAAACTATCGCAAGGTTAAGTTCTCGGATGATCCCAACGACTCGAATGCATGAAAATTGTTGCAATTGGCAAGAAAGTTTGCAATTGGCGAAGAAAAGAGATTTTATATTGATGAATCGGAAAATACAAAAGGTCACGACAGAGGTTCCGAGGAATGATGAAGGGTGCATTCGTTGTGATCGTTGGCTCGAGCTACTAAGCCGCAACGATATCATTCGTGCCAACTTGAGTCTCCTCAGTGTCGAGAATGACACCCGTGTCGGCGATGATGGCTTTGGCGGTGGCCTCGAGGCCCTCTTCGAAGGAGACAACCAGTGCATCATCCACAACCTCCTCGATGTCTCCAACCTCGGCATTGTTCACCAATCTCGATAGGTCATAATCGTGATGGAGGTCTCGGAGGTGTCCGAAGCAGAAGTTGTACCCTGCCTGGAAGAGTTTGTCGATCTCTTTCTTAAGCACCTCAGACTTGCGGTACCCGGCGATGATCTTGGCGTGCTTCTCTTCAGTCAGCTTCATGATTTGGGCCTTCGTCGTCATGTGCACTTCCTTCTCGGGATGGAAGGACTTGTTGAGCTTGTCGGCTGCCTTCACTAGCTAGGCAGTGTTGTCCTCGGCCTTTGATGCTCGTAGTTTCTCATTGGCGAGGAGCTTTTCGGCCTCCTCAGCCCTCTTCTTGGCTGCCTCAGCCTTCCTCTCGGCCTCGGTTACTTGTCCAGCAGCACTGGTCCAGGTCATCTTGACCTTGAGGAGATGAGTCCTGACCAGCGCCAACTGGTCTCTACCATTTCAGTGGTAGCTTCAAAAGCTAAAGCCCATTTAACCATCTCAACATAAGTGGTAGTCAAGTGAGGGGTTAATTGAGTGATAAAAAGTGGGTGTAAACGATTCAGGAACCTCTTTGCTTTCAACTTTTCTGTGGCGATCATGTGAGAGGTATATCTTGACAACCGAGCAAATTGTGCTTCATACTCAGCTACTGATAGCCCTTGCTGCTTCAAATTGATGAATTCCATTGCCTTCTTTTCTTGGACTACTTCAGAGAAATATTCTTTATTGAATAATTCAACAAACTCTTCCCAGGATAATTGATCTACATCTCCTACGGTAGCCTCCATGGCCTTCCACCAAGCCCGAGCATCCTTATCCAATTGAAATGTTGCTAAGTAGACTTTATCCTCCTCTTAACACCTAATAGCTTTAAAGATTCTTATGATTTCCTTGACCCAATTCTCAGCCTCGTCTGGGTCGGTACTTCCTGAGAAACAAGGGGGATTTAAACTGTGGAACTCCTTGAAGATGTTGGTTCCATTGTGTGAGTTGTTTTGGGCTACTATTTAATGCTCGCATTATGCCCTGCACTATATTCTCTATTCCCCTCCATGCTTCACCTCTTCCGTCCATAACTAATTCAGAAGATAATCTGAGATGTTCAAAATACCACACGTTAATATTGCAACTTATGTCCATAAGTTGGCATATCTAGAGATTCTATTATACATTCTATTTTGTACATGCTTTCTGCCAATAGGCCAGAATTTACATTAATTTCCCAAAAGAAACACCTCTCCCCATATTATCTTAACATGTCTATAAAAGCTAGCTATCCACAATAATTTACTGTCATATAGGAGGGGTTACAAAAGGATGAATCCTAAGGTTTCATTCTAATTCACTAGAGGGTAGTGGATCCGTAAGACTGATCATGTGCATCTTCCTGGTTGAAATATAGTTCTCTAGTGGCTTCAGTCATAACATCCTAGTAAACTTCTACTTGGTGCAATAGCAAGTCTTGGCCAGCCTTTAAATTGTCTAATTTACCCATGACTATAGTCATGGCTACTAGGGATGCAGGGGGGTTTCCTGCCAGGAACGTCGTACTAGTTAAATTCAAAACTTCTTCTTTAATTCTTAGGTGAGCTTCACGTTGAGCTTGGGCATAAAGCTCGATATCTTGACGCAACAGTTCCATAGCCAGTAACAATCGTTTGCGCACATTGGTATCTATTCTATTACAAATAACAAGTTAATTTATATAAAAGTAGATAATCACAACTATTTCTAGTACTAACTTCCCAAATTTCTACCCATCTCACAGGTTATTTATAGGTTTTGTGGATCTATGCTTTGATCCCAAGTATCTCTATCACGTCCTACTCATTGACGATTTTTGAATATGACAGAGGATTCTAGATAAAGCAATAATGACATCGTCTATATCTAAGGCAGTGCAGCGGAATATTACATAACATGGTTTACATGAGCTGACGGTCACAGTTCAACATATACATTAGTCAAACTAACAAAATCTAAAAGGAAATTAGTCTACTAGAATTAAGATTCACCCAGCACACAGTCCCCTGGAGAGTTAGCCCCATCTAAGATGCCTAAAAGGAAGTAGGGGAACACATGAGCAATTTTGCCTAGTATAAAATTGCCTTCAACAATAAAAGTATGGCATGAAGGTAAAAACATGCATACCAGTCAATGAGGGAATACAATTGCTATACATAGTGATACTATATGTCAAACACCCAATGGATCTATTAATTGGTACATTCTCAAATTGTACAATTCAATAATCGAATTCGGGTGCTCCTCCCGGAACTAGATCGGCCCCATTTGCACAGGTATTGGTCCAATAGAGTCCGAAGACCCAAAGTGTCACCATTTCCATTTGATCATTCTTTTAGTATGGTTCGGGCGAATCTCAAAATAACATTAATATTAAAGCAAGTCTTATGCAAAAGTATCAGGATAACAGGACAAGGTAAGGCTAGTAAGTTGGGTTGGCCCAAGTTTAAGTAATATATAATCATATAATACAACTGGGAAAAGAACAAGATAGAACAAATAGGAATTTAGTTCTGGTATTAAGGAGTCGGTTGACCGAAATGATAAAGTCGGTCAACAGACCTAGTTAGTAGCTTAGTTCTGAATTTTACTGTGAAATCAGTCAACCGGAATGATGAAGTTGGTTGATCGACCTAGGCAGTAGCTGGGTCCTAGTTTCAAGGAAAAGTCGGTCGACCGAAATGACAAAATCGGTCAACGGACCAAAAATTGGTCAACTGATCCAATTAGTCGATTTGGTTCGTGCTGTGGGGAAAAATCAATCGACCGGAATTGCAAAATCAGTCGACCAAAAAGGTAGGATTGGTTGACCGATTTCGGGTTTCGGTCGACCAATTCTAAAATAACCTGGAATTACACAGGTCGGAATCGCACCACTTTTTCTGGCCTGGGAATGGAAATAAACAATCAAGAATAGAAGAGTAAAGACTATTTTATAGTTGTACATGATCTTTAAGTAAAATGAGAGGTTTTAAGCTCCCTATCTCTCTCTTTTTTCTCTCTCAGGTGGGAAAAATGAAGGGGATCGGCCGTTCGAAATAATCGGTCAGTCGACCGATTCCGGCGATGTTATAGACTGGCTTTTCTTTCTGACTAGCAATGGTGGGACGGAGGTTAGAGGATGTTTGGAGGTTGGTACAAGGGGGTTTCCTCTAACATCGTCCAGTGTTTGGGAGAATCAATCTTAACAAATAGCAAGAGAAGAGAGAAGACAAGATTTTCTACCTGGCAAGAAGAAGATGACAAAAATACAGAGATGACCAAAAGACCGAATACCCAACTCTAGAATCTCCTTCTTTCACCTAGCACGTAGCACACCTTCCTTCCTCTTCCTCCTTAACCTTCGGCAAGAGTAGCAGCAGGCAAGCAGTCGAGGTTTGGATAAGGATCAACATGGGTGCATATACAAAACTTATCCTAACAGGCGCGAGTGAATTCCTGAATAGGTGGACGATGGGGATTTCTCGGACGGCCACAGTCAATAGATTTTGACCACATAATTTTGATCTCTCTCGTGGTTAACACGTAACATGGTTGATACGTAATCCTTATTACGTAAGTGAACAGTAGATGAACAGTGTAACGGCCCCGACGCTCGGATCCCCGGCTCCCATTGAGAATCTAACCGCCAGCACCTCTGCCTATGGGCCAGAAGACCCAAAAGGGCTAATGGACTAGTCTAACAAGATATGTAATGGAATTAAAGGACAATAACGAGCACTAAAATGTACTAACAAGTGAAAGAGAACGTCCACCACAAGTACAAATATAGTACAGTCCCAAGTAACAAGTACAAGTGATGAAAGAAAGGGGATAATAGATCCTTTAGGGACATACCCCGAGGGTGAAGAACTGAGAAGTACTGGGGAACACTACTCAAGGTTAGCACCGTATACTACAGCCATGTCTCCTCTGCCCACCGCAGAAGGTACTGTTGTGAAGCCTCACCTAAAAAGGAGGGAATGAGCTTCACAAAGAAGCCTAGTAAAGACTACCACTCTCCCATTGGTTCTAACAAGCAAAATAGATATATTTTTAACAGAAAGTAAATATGACAATCTATTCCACTAACAGAGTAAGTGCGGAAGCAGAAAGTAAACTACACGTCCATCGGTCTAAACACGGAGAGATTGGAAACACGTGTAAACACTGCACGGGGCCAAACCCCAAGGTTGTAAACACAGACAGAGAAAATTGTCTGGATAAGGACAGCAGCCACAGAACAACTACCACTAGTCAACCAGTCAAGAGCGCCGCGCGCCTTACCCTCGACCACCAATCCATGTCTACCACCTTTCGTCAGAGTGAGATGTGGAACTAAAAGTAACCATACAACTGTCATAGTCTGACCAGACTACGGTCCCATGCCTGGCCCCACTAGATGGTACCAGAACCACGTAGAGTGAGGCAGTGAGAAGGACTAGCTGATCTGCGCAGGAAGAACACCTAGAACCACCTCGGCATCCCAGACCACCTAAGAGAGCTCTGCAAATGACTCTACACTGCTGTCTCCACCGTTTTCCCCTTAGCTACCAGAGTCCGCAACTCGAGCACTCCCGCCGCCAGGATAACTCCCTCAACCCGCATGCGAGGACGGAGGGTCCCAGGTAACGATAACAACCTCTAATGGGACAAGCCCTCAAGTGCCAAGCACCAGGCGAACGACTAGTGTAGAACCATGCTAGGAACAGCACACGTGCCAAGAAAATAGAGATGTAGTGGAAAGAACTTTGAATAGGTTGCTAGTCACTCTTTGTCTGAGAAGGTGACAGGGTCACTGTCACTTTCTCAGAGAAGGCGACACACTGGTCGTCGCCACCTAAAGGTGACACTCTTCCTGTCGCGACCTGGGACAGAAGGCAACGGGGGAAGCGTCGTGATATGGGTCGCGACAAGGGCCTTGTCGCAACTACAGACAGAGGTCCGGGTGCACACCCAAGACCTCAACTAGCCCCACTAGTAAATCAGGTCAGAAGGCGACGGCCATCCTGTCGCAACAACAACCCGACAGGATGTGTGTCGCCATCAGACGAGAAGGCGACAAGGCAACACGTCACGTTCTGGGTCGTGACCACAGACAGAGGCCTGGGTGCTAACCCGAGATCTCCAAAAATGCCCCTAAACAGCAAATCTGGTGCACAATGAGGGAGGGGAGTATGGAGAACCATCAAAACACATGCTAGGGACACAAACCACCCCCAATCCACACCCATGCATGCCAATGTGAGGGATCTACACTCATGAAACCTCACATGTACACATGATACCACTCAACCCTCACCCCCAATTCAAGAATAAGAAGAGCCTCAAAGATGCATACACAACCTATCATGGATTCTATAGAGCTTGGAGAAGGGGAATGGAGGCCCTAGAATGCTAGAACTAGGGAGAAAGTTGAGGGTCCCTACCTCAAATAGAAGAGCCAACCTGTTGGAGTCTTCTCATGTGCATGGCCACCTCCTCCTCACTCCAAGCTCCATGTTCATGCCGTCCAAGAGCAAAGTCCGGCCTCCTACACGCGAGGAAGATCCACCCCTCGTCAATCTCCACCAAGTCGGAGAAGAAGACCTCCACCGCTAGCCTCGAACAGAAGGGAGGAAGGGAAGAGGAGAGGAAGAAGAAAAGGGGAAGAAGGGAGGAGATCTGATGGCCCAGCCTATATAGGCCATAGAATTGAGAACGTGACAGCATGGTGGTCGCATTCACTAATGAACGCGACAGCCATCATGTCGCGACCTTAAAGTCATGGTCAGACTTGACCATCGGACCCACCACGTGTCATCCTTGTAGGCCTGACACCATGAACGTGACATTTGACATGTCGCCTTCCTATGACAGCACCTCGACATGTGTCCCAACTGTCCCGACAACAAGATGACAAAAATGCATGTTGCAGTCAGAAGGGGAACGCGATGACAAGCTCATCGCGTTTAAGACCAAAACGTGATAGACATCCCATCGCCTTCAGAAAGCGACGACCCAACACATCGCTACCTTCAGCAGAAGGTGGCTAACCAAAGAAGGAAGGGATGTTACAAACAGTAAACCGATTACGTAATCAATGATATAATTATACTTATATATATTTATAATTCTTTTATTTGTACACCAATATTTATTTATATTTATATAAAAAAAAATTGAAATGTTACATCTCCTCCTCACTTAGAAAAGAATTTGGTCCTCCAAATTCAACTAGTATCAAATGCTAACCTACAAATAATTATGGATATTTGACTTTGATAGCATCTTCTAATTCCCATGTTGGTTCTTCTTGTCCTCGCCGACTCCATTGAATCTTCACTAATGGTACTTCCTTATTCCAGAGTTGTTTGATTTTTCGGTCGAGGATTTGAACTGGTTTCTCTTCGCATGCCAAGTTACTTTGTATGTTCAAATTTTCATATTCTATGACATTGAATGGGTCATAGACATATTTCTGCAGTATAGATAGATGAAAAATATCATGTACGTTGGACAACTGAGGGGCTAAAGCAATCTGATAAGTCACTACTCCAGCTCTTCTTAATATTTCAAATGGTCCAATATAACGCAGACTGATCTTGCCTTTGACTCCAAATCTGTGGATTCCTCTTCGAGATGATACTTTTAGAAAGACATGATCTCCTTGTTGGAACTCCAATTCTCTTCTTCGCTGATCGGCATAACTTTTCTGTCAATCTTGTGAGGCTTTCATCCTTCCTTGAACTATCTTTATGATCTCTGATGTTTCTTGTATCATTTTTGGTCCCAAAATTTGTGGTTTATTCATCTTTGCCCAACAGATGGGTGATCTACACTGTCTACCATATAATGCTTCAAAGGGTGCCATCTGAATCATGCTCTGATAGCTGTTTGTTGTAAGCAAACTCCATGATTGGTAAATGATTGTTCCAATCCTATCTAAATTCTAGTGCACAAGCTCTGCACATGTCCTCAACAACTTGATTTAATCTTTCGGTCTGTCCATCAGTTTGGGGATGAAAGGCGGTGCTGAATTTCAATTTGGTCCCCAAAGCTTCTTGTAGTTCCTTCCAAAAGTGTGAAGTGAACCTTGCATCCCGATCAGAGATGATATCCTTTGGGATTTCATGCAATCGAACTATCTCTTTTAAATATAATGCTATCAGGACATTAACAGACCATTTGCTCTTTACCGCCATGAAATGAGCTGAGTTGGTGAGCCGATCAATTTTTACCCATATGGCATCAAATACACCATGCGTTTTGGGTAATCTTGTAATAAAATCCATGCCCACGCTATCCCATTTCCATTCGGGTACTTCCAGAGGCTTTAATTTTTCTGACAATTTCTAATACTCAACCTTAACCTTCTAGCATGTCAAGCATTTGGTAACAAAATTTGTAATGTCTTTCTTCATATTACACCATCAAAACATTTTCTTGAGATCTTGGTACATCTTGACAGTTCCAAGATGTATAGTGTAAAAGTTCGGTGTGCTTCCTAATAATCTTGTTCGAAATCAAAGACTCCCTTGTGTGTCCAAACAAAAATCAGGTTTAGAATTCAAGTGCTCTTTGATCTCTATCAGCATAGGATCATTGTCTTGTTGTGCTTTGATTTGTATCAAAAGGTCATATTGGACTTTCAGGTTTACTATCATGACCTGATCTTCCTATGGTTTGGCTTCTAGATTTAGTGTAGATAATTCTTCTAAAAGTCTCCATTCCTTGACCACCAAACACGCCATTTGAGCCACAGGGTTTCTACTAGAGCATCAGCAACAGTGTTGCCCTTTCTAGGATGGTATTCAATTTTAAAATCATAATTCTTGATAAATTACAACCATCTTCTTTGCCTCATGTTTAGTTCTTTTTGTTAAAATAGGTATTTCAGGCTCTAATGATCAGAGTATACAATGAATTGATTGTCGTAAAGATAATGCCTCCACAGCTTCGGGGTAAAAATCACCACCGCGAGTTCCAAGTCATGAACTGGGTAGTTGTTTTCGTGATTCCTCAACCGTCTGGATGTATATGCAATGACCTTTCTTTCCTGCATTAGAACACATCCCAGTCCGATGTTGAAGTATCGGTGTAAACCTCAAAACTTTTTCCCACTATGGGTAAAGTTAAAACTGATGCAGAGGTCAAACATTCTTTTAATCTCTAGAAGGAGTACTCATATTCATTGCTCCATACAAAGGGTACTTCCTTCTGAGTTAGCTAAGTAAGTGGTGCAGCAATTCTAGAGAAGTTTTTGACAAATCGACGATAGTAACTAGCCATACCCAGAAAACTTCAGATTTCAGTAAGAGTCTTAAGTTGTTCTCAGTGTTGAATGGCTTCAACTTTGGAAGAATCTACAGCCACTCCATCTCTATAAATAATGTCCCAAGAATGTTACTTACTTTATCCATAATTCACACTTACTAAACTCGGCATATAACTTATGATCCCTCAGTAATTGTAGGGCAATCTGTAGGTGTGCCTCATGCTCTTCCACACTTTTTGAATAGATCAAGATATCATCGATGAATACAACAATAAACTGATCCAAGTGTAGTCTGAAAATATTGTTCATTAATTGCAAGAACGCAGCAGGGGCATTAGTCAATCCAAATGGCATCACAACAAATTCATAATGTCCATATCTGCTTCAGAAAGTCGTCTTGTGGATATCCTCATCTTGGATTCTCAGTTGGTGATATTCAGACCTGAGATCAATTTATGAGAAATATTGAGCTCTTGACAACTGATCAAATAAGTCATCAATCTGGGGGAGTGGATATTTATTCTTGATTGTGAGTTGATTCAGTTGTTGGTAATCTATACATAACTGTAAGTTTCCATCCTTCTTCTTGACAAATAAGACTAGAGCACCCCAGGGAGATGTACTGAGTCTGATAAACCCTCTATCAATCAATTCCATGAGTTGTCTTTTTAATTCCTTCAATTCCTATCCGGACATTCTATATGGTGCTTGAGAAATTGGTGTAGCTCTAGGAGTTAATTCAATGGTGAAGTTTACTTTCCTACTATGAGGCAAACCAGACGGTTCTTCAAGAAATACATCAGGAAAATCTCGAACTACGGGAACATGTTCCAAACCCGTGACATTCTGATTTATCGTTATTACTGATGCTAAGTAACCTTGACATCCATTCTTCACCAGCTTATATGCTTTAACTGCAGATATGAATGGTATACCCCGTGTACGAGGATTCTTGAAACTTACTGGTGGAATTTCCTGGTTCCCAAAGGTTATCTGCCTAGAATGGCAATCCAATCCAACCTGATGGTTGGATAGCCAATCAACCCCAAGGATTACATCGTAATCCCACATATCTAAACATATTAAATCTCCAGAAAAGTTATGTCCTTCAATTATTATTGAACTAGTGGGACAGTAGCAGTTAAGTTCCTTTCTTTTACCAAGAGGCATAACAACCTCAATTTTTCTGATAGTGGCACGGGATGTACTCCAAATGACTTGGCAAATGCTTGGCTAACAAAAGAATGTGTTGCACCAGAATCAAATAAAGCATAGGCAGGTTTTGAGTTCACGATAATTGTACCTTCTATAAGCCCGCCTTCCTCTTGTGATTCGAATTCTACCCCTTGTATAGCCTGCAGTTGTCCTTGCCTTGGTATTGGATTTTGTGAAGAAGATGCCTTAGGTAAGAGAGGGCAATCAGGAATTCGATGTTGATCACTTCCACAGCACAAACAAACGCCCAGCCTCTTCCAACAATTCTTCGCTTTATGTCCATGGAGATGGCAATAATAACAAATGTCCTTAACTTTAGTCACAATTTTCATGTTTTCTTGATAGGTTGTTGAGGCCTAGATGCATTCCCCGCCTCAAACTTCCTTTTATGATCCCCAATTGTATAGCTTCCACTATCTTTTCCTAAAATTTTCTCTACCATTTCAGTGGCAGCTTTAAAAGCTAAAGCCCGTTTAACCATCTCAGCATAAGTGGTAATCAGGTGAGGGGGTTAGCTGAGTGATAAAAAGTGGGCGTAAGCCATTCAAGAACCTCTTTGCTTTCAACTTTTCTGTGGCGATCATGTGAGGGGCATACCTTAACAATTGAGCAAATTGTGCTTCACACTCAGCTACTGATAGCCCTCGCTATTTCAAATTGATGAATTCCATTGCCTTCTTTTCTTAGACTACTTCAGAGAAATATTGTTTGTTGAATAATTCAACAAACTCCTCCCAGGATAAGTGATCTGCATCTCCTATAGTAGCCTCCCACCAAGCCCAAGCATCCTTATCCAATTGAAATGTTGCTAAGCGAACTTTATCTTCCTCTTGACACCTGATAGCTTTAAAGATTCTTATGATTTCCTTGACCCAATTCTCGACCTCATCTGGGTCGGTACTTTCTGAGAAACGAGGGGGATTTAAACTGCGGAACTCCTTGAAGATGTTGGTTTCGTTGTGTGAGTTGTTTTGGGCTACTATTTTTAATGCTCGCATTATGCCATGCACTGTATTCTCTGATGATCAGTTTATCCCCATGTAATTTAAATTAATTACATATTTATTTTGGTGATTAATAAAACTATATAAAGTTTAATCTAACATATTTTCTATGAGATTTGAGCACAGGAAATGAAATAAGGAATAACAAGCTAAATGGGTAAGTAGTATAGCAATGTAAGTACAAAGCATGAAATTTTCTAAGTACACATCGACTCTGTAGTTGTTATAACGATTTCCTTAGAATCATAACGATTTCCTCATTCACATCGATTTGCCTCTCATAACGATTCGCTAAGAGATCGCAACGATCTGCTTCCATAACGATTCGCTAAGAGATCACAACGATTTGCTTCCATAACGATTCGCTAAGTGATTGCATTGATTTCATAACGATTCGTTAAGAAAGCATAATGATTTGCTCTCATAAGGATTTGCTAAGAGATCGCAACGATTTGCCTGTCACAATGATTTCTTAAGTGAGAACAACGATTTTCTCTCACAACAATTTGGTTATCGCAACGATTCTTAAGTGAGAACAACGATTTGCTCTCACAACGATTTGGTTATCGCATCGATTTCTTAAGTGAGAACAACGATTTGCTCTCACAATGATTTGGTTATCGCATCGATTTCTTAAGTGAGAACAACGATTTGCTCTCACAACGATTTCTTAAGTGGATTTGCTCTCACAACGATTTCTTAAGTGAGAACAACGACTTGCACTCACAACGATTTCGGCTTCACAACGACTCGTTAAGTCTCATAACGATTTGATCCTTGTAACGATTCGATAAGTTACACAACGACTCTGTCACTGTAACGATTCATTTAGTTACATAACGACTTGGTCGCCGTAACGATTCGATACAGCAAACAACGATTTGCTCACATCATTTTATCTCTGACAACTTGCTTATAACGATTTGCTTATAGAGTCATAACGATTTGTCTATATAACGATTTATATATGCATCGGTTTGCTTATAAGTGCACAACGATTTACATGGATATCAACTCATTTGCATAACGATTTCATAAGTCATGCATGTAACGATTTCATGGAATATAACATCTTGATATTTGAACTCATTTCTGAGTTCGTTGAAAAGTCAAAGTCTTCACGTATATATTTCTAACAACCATGCATTTATTATGACTGAACGTATCACTGCAGTGCATGCAAATGATATCTTCTATTTCCATACTTACACTGTAAACATCTTTTTAGAAGAATAGAATGGAACTTCCTTTTTGATATAAAATCAACCTAACGTTGACTGACAACAAGAGACAGCCTAGCTATCTATTGTTTTAGCATTTAATGCGTGCAGGTCTCTGACAACGTACCTCAATACAACGTTGGACAATATGGAAGATAACAGATATCAGAGAAGATCCTCTCTCTCTTGTTGCGTGCATGGAAAGCTAAAGACTGCTCTACAGTGGCATGCAGTCTAACGTAAACAAAAGCTTAGAGACAACAGGCACTTCAACGTTCAAATTTCAAATAGAAGATATATAAAGAAGACTGAAGCTCCAGAATAACAAACCGGGGAAAACAGACAAAGCGTACAACAATTTTTCAAGTCTTCTGTGAGAAACCTGAAGAGCCAAGTCTTTCACTCTCATCTATTCTAGCTCTTGCTCTCTGATATTAGTGAAGATCCTTGAGAGAGCCTCCAGTACTGAGAGTGTTCCTCACTGTAGAACTTTCCCTCTCAGTCTTAGCTTCAGATCTAGCATTATATAAGCTTGATCCAGGGGCTTGATCTCATTTCCACATTCTTGTGTTCTTGTGTTCCCTTCGTGTTGAAGGAAGACCTGGGGGTTCCAAGGTGTGTGTTCCCTTCGAGTAGAAAGAAGACCTGGTGGTATCCAGGGTGTTGTAATTCCTCTTCGGGTTGTGAAGAGAAGACCAGCTGCGGATGGGTGTGTAAGGATCCATAAGGGGGACTGTACCCTTAGGTAGTGAAAGCCTAGGTTGTTGCTCAGGGACTAGACGTAGGACTCCTAAGGAGAGGGGATCGGAACCAGGATAAATCCTTATGTAGTGTGATTGCCTTTGTGTGTTTGCTGTTTATCTTTACTAACACTAACATCCATCGAAGTGTGTTTTGTGTGACTGTTTTGTGAACAGATTTTAGGTTCTCAATATTTTAAAAAATCTCATTCACCCCCCTCTGGGCTTGCTAGCTGGGTAACATTCTCCATTCTCCTTCATGCTTCACCTCTTCCACCCATAACTAATTCAGAAGATAATCTGAGATGTTCAAAATACCACATGTTAATATTGCAACTTATGTCCATAAGTTGGCATATCTAGAGATTCTATTATACATTCTATTTTGTACATGCTTTCTGCCAACAAGCCAGAATTTACATTAATTTCTCAAAAGAAACACCTCTCCCCATATTATCTTAACATGTCTATAAAAGCTAGATATCCACAATAATTTACTGTCATATAGGAGAGCTTACAAAAGGATGAGTTCTAAGGTTTCATTCTAATTCACTAGCGAGTAGTGGATCTGGAAGACTGATCCTGTGCATCTTCTTGGTTGAAATATAGTTCTATGGCGGCTTTGGTCATAACGTCCCGGTAAACTTCTACTTGGTGCAATAGCAAGTCTTGACCAGCCTTTAAATTATCTAATTTACCCATGACCATAGTCATGGCTGCTAGGGATGCAGGGGGGTTTCCTGCCAAGAACGTCGTACTGGTTAAATTCAAAACTTCTTCTTTAAATCTTAGGTAGGATTTATGTTGAGCTTGGGCATAAAGCTCGATATCTTGACACAACGGTTCTATAGCCAGTAACAATCGTTCACGCGCATTGGTATCCATTCTATTACAGGAAACAGATTAATTTCTATAAAAGGAGATAATCACAACTAAGTAATTCCGGACAACAACTTCATCTCAGCCCACTGAAGCAGACCGACATTGTAACACCCCAAAAATTTTATTTATTGGAAAATTAGAAAAATGTTAAGATTTTGGTTGTTAAACATAACTACTTTCACAAGGTGTAATTAATTTTAATTTAGGATTAATTGGTAATAATAAATATTATTCCAGTGTCGTACTCAGAGATGTGCACTCCGACAAGGCGACACCAGAATTCTGTAACAAAATCAAAATCTAACACCATAATTTTTAGAAAAATATGCTGATATCAGAAATATAAATATCTAGAATTGTTGATGTGCGGATTTCCAGATTAAGTCGACCCAACTATTTTTCGGGCAATTTTTAATGGGTGAAAATTAAATTTTAAAAATTAAACTAAAATCACCATAATTTGTAAAACCTTCATATTAGCTTATGGTTGAAATTTTAACTTGAATGGATGTCAATTAGATACAAAAGCATAGGGATAATTGGGCCAGCTGAATTTTTACCCATTTACGTTAACCATTTTTTTTAATTAATCTTTGCTTAAGTAACCATGGTTGCTTATGTAACCATGGTTACATAAGGCTTTAATCACATAGTTTAGTTGAGTTACACGTTGTCCTATACGTGTAAGCCTTGAGGGACATGGGTGACCAACATGCCATACATGCATGGGGTTTGAGAGTTTATATAAACTCTCCTTTCACCCTTTGTTCGAGCTTTTCCACCTCTAGCTCAACTCTCCTGCTCCTGCTCCTGCTCCTACTGCTGCTGCTGGAGTTGTTGCTGCTGCTTGCCATGGCTGCTGCTGCTGCTTCTTCTTCCAATTGCTGCTACTTCTACAACTGCATCTTCCATGGTTTCCACAACAAGTCTTCTTCTTCCCTGCTGTTGTTGATCTCTACGTTGAGAAGAAGAAGGACCTTCACCCTTTTCCAATCAGGTAGGATTCCTTCTTCTTGTCACCATCTCTTACTTCTCCTTCCTTTTAAATCTTGGAATTCAAGTACCTACCTTAACCTCACGTGGACATGAGATTCAGTAAGCTCGCCTGGTTACTTCTTTACCATTGAGTTCGTATTTCTAAAGTCAACACTCATGTCCTTAGATGTAGCCTTATGTACTGGTAGGAACCTTGTTTTAGTTTTGATAAGATTTACATGAAGGTAGAGATATGTTTCTATGGAGTCTTACTCCTATAACCTTCCAGATTATGTCACTTTATTATGAAGAAAGTGTTCCTTCGTACTACTGTATCTTTCTTGTAAAGTACTGATTAGATGTGCAGATCAGATTCATTTGATTTGTTAGTCATCTTAGGAATCATAGGAATACTTAGGAGAGTTTCCTGTGGTAGTTTTACATCATTTCTAGAAGTTTAGCTTGCGCCTGTCGACAGCCAGAACTCATCTGTCGACAGGGTCCATGCTTCTAGAACCCAAATTGTGCAGAACACCAGTAGCTATCGACAGATATCCTTCATCTGTCGACAGATGGCCCTCACCTGTCGACAGACACCCTTGGCCTGTCGACAGCAGTGGCCAAAATCCAGAAACTTGGTTCTGGAAGATAGTGGCTGTCGACAGCCACTCTCTGGCTGTCGACATACACTGTCTTGCCATGTTTCCAGGACTACTTCTTGTCCATATCTTGGATGACTCACTATACTATTAACCCCACAAGTTGTTGTCTCACTTTTTGGATTCCAACCCCTGTAGTACTAAGAAGGTTTACCCAAATGTCATTCATATTCCATTATGGATTGTTCATGAAGACTTCAAGTATACTTACTTCCTACATAGTTACCATCTTCTGAAGTCATTAGCTTTGACTTCCAATCCTTTATTACTAATGATATCTTGAGTACATGTGTACTTCTATTTGAATCTTTTACAGAAATGATTTATGATGACAATTTATTGGGTCTTGAACTCAAATGAGATATATGCCAGTGCAAATGGGGTTGGTCCAGTCCCGGGAGGAGCACCCGAATTCGTTTAGTGGCCGTACGGAACGATAAAAGATCTGTGGATGTTTGACATTGCATCAATACTAGTTTGATTAGTCATCATGTTGTTTTATCATGATTGAATATGTATTTGAATCAGAACATAAATGTTATCATGAATTCTTGACCGTACAATTGAAATTCAGTACTCCTGTGCTACATTTGTTATCTAATTGACATGATTCATTCAATCATCTTTGATAATCAGTAGTGCTAACAGTTAAGTTTCTTACTTTGATTTTCGGCCATCTTAATCCTTCTTGATTGGAAGATTGAACCCTACTGGGCTAGTTAGCTCATATAATCTTACTTTTTCAGGTGTTCAAGATGAGCTTAATGCTTAAGGGGGAGTGTGCTGAGTGGAACATCCCATCTTCAGAAGTTCAACTATTTTACTTTTCTTTAGTATTGTAGATATGAAATGTAATAAAGTTTCCTTTTCCTTGCTCCCCTTATGGACTGCAATGAGGAGTATTATGTAATTAAGCTTCCTCTATAATGATGTTAGATGAATAAAACATATGTTCTATTTCTTAAGCTTGTTTTCTGTCATTTTAAATAAATAGTCATTTATTAGGACGTGACAGACATGAACCTAAGGTGCCAATGACACGGGGGGTCCCCACAAGTCGGCTAGAGCCTCGGCTCGGCTGACCTCCCAGAGTACCAGAGCTGACATCTTGGCGTGGCTTGAACCAGATTCTGTTGTCGGCTAGACCGACCTCTTCACACTCCTTGGACCGACAATCGCATCTCAGCCAAGGATGAGGCTTACCCGGCTCGGTAGTGACCGACGCGGAGCGCGACATGTCTGTGAGATTCTCGAGAGCGTGGCTCGCATAATGGCCGGAGCATTAACCGATGAGTAATGGCCGAGGATCGTGTGCCGAGTAATTGCAGCCATTAAGACCACAATTTGGACGATCTGGCATGACGGTTACGACCACGATCCGGCAACAATCACGAAGATTAGCCGTGGGATTCGAGAGGTCGTCCAACTGTTCTACGGGTAACCTAACCCTATAAAAGAGGCAGACACTCCACAGATGCAAGTACACTATTCGACTCCTTGGGATATGTCATTCTCTCGGCTAGCAACTGACTTGAGCATTAGAGTGTCTCACAGCCAAGGCTTCTTGCTAAGCTCTGCAGGTCAGGTTGGGAGCTCAGAGCACGTGTACCACGTCGACTAAGAGGACCTCGGCAAGGTCGTCCTCGGCTTGGTTGTCTCGACTCAGACACGTCGGCCAGATCACCTCAGAGATAATCTCGGCCTGAGTCGACTCTGATTACTTCCGTAACAATAGCAATTCATGTAATTATTTTAATAGACTAATTAACAAGGAGTTCAAGACATTGAACAAGTTCAAGAATGATCACAAATATAAGAACTAGTTATATTTCACACATATTCAGATAGTCAAATATATCATATCAACATGAAGGCACATTCAAATCTTATACCGGTATCATGTCACACACCACATGTAATAACCAATAAAATTTAAAACTTGAATTGGTCGAGTTAAGTTTGTCGTGGGAATTCATATTTTGATGTGGAAACTCATATCTTAACAAATGAACTCTAAATCAAGTGATTCTGCATTTTTTAGAAAGATAGTGAGATGCTCTTCAACTTTCATGAAAACAACTTTGTCTAGTTTAGTCATTTTCAATATAGAGTTTTTAAATAGATCAAAATATAAAAAACAGGAAAATGATATAAACATAATACAAACACACAAAAGGTTGGTGGATTTGGGCATTTAATGCTCCCATGCACTTGTGCATGAAATGCCAGTGCCAAATACCGACACCTTATTTTTATATATTTTTGTTAATAAAAAGATTAAATAAATATTGGTCAATAAAACTTAATAGATTAAGAGAAATTAAATATCAAACATAACTGAATGGCTAGAAGTTTCTCTTCTTCTTTCATTTAACCTTTTTTTTTTTACTCCACCCGTAGGATTTTGGTTCATGGCGTTTTGGAAGAAAGAGAGGTAATACTTTTAAAGGCAACATATGTTTTATTAATTACTTGAAGTATTGTTTCTCAAGTCTTTAAGATGCGGTTAGTTTCATAAGGTCCCAATAAATAGTGAGTTTTGTATGCTTTGTCTTGAGGGATACAGGGGGTCATGACAAAACCGCGGCTTGGGAAGAGTAATAAATAGTTTTAGGTTGTTTTGGCTTTTAAAGAAGAGGGTTTAATTTAACATTAAGTAAACTATTTTAAGTTGGCTTAAGGGGTTAACTTGGCTACTATAAAAGAGGGAGGAGGGAGAGTGTTATCTTTCACGGTTGAGAAAGAGGGATAAAGAGAGAGAGAGCGATTTAAGTCAATAATTTTTATAGAAGAAGAGAGTTCTTCCTAACGTTCTACGTAGTGTGCTGACTTTAGGGCTATGTAGCGTGGACGTTAAATCTATGTTGTGGGGAATCTAATAGTATATTCCATCTCGCCATAGGCGATCATCTTCAGACTTAATAGTTATAGTGAAGGAAAACTATCCCAGAAGATAAGTGATGATGAGATTTTTATCATAATTATATATATATATATATGATTATTTTAATTTGATTTTTAAAATTAATTATAGGCATAGTAGGCCTTGTCGAAATAAGAACATACGGAAAATGTTTCAGGATTTTTCTGAAAACATTTGGTATTATCCTAAATTTCCATTACTTATAATTTCTGTTAAAAAATTATCCAAAAGATATATGTTTCATAAAAAAATTATAATGTTCTGGTGACTATTTTGTTTTTATGCCGGGATCTCTAAAATAAAGGTTGGTTAATTTTTTGCTACCATAAGTCATTTTTATAATTAAATCATTAGAATACCTGGCAATTATTATTATACAAAAATTTCCATGATTGTCAAAAAAGTTGAAAATTATTCTATAGCATATTTATGATCATTTAAGACTGTAATAAAAATATAAATTGATTTGATGGGGATATGACTTTTCTAATTGAAATATAAATGTTTGGATAATCTGTTTTAACCTGAAATCTTTCATAAAAAATTATGTTATTCTTTCATAAATGTTATATCATACAAGTGATTTAAATTAATTAATTGGACTTCTTATGAATCGTTTATCATGATGATGTCTCCAAAACATGCGCAATTATGATATTTATTAATCCCTATTAATTCCTGAAAAAATCCTAAAAGTCCTACAAATGTTAATACTCTAAAAGTAAGATTTTACAGTATGACTTCACAGTCTAAATTTGATGTTACCATTACTTGCATCCTATTGCACTTAATATGACATTTGCACATATAGTCTCTTGTAATTAAAAAGGCTATAAAATGATTGTGTTGGAATTATAATAATTTGATTGTGTTATGGACAATGGCATCTTAGAGAGGTTTTAGGCATACCATAGAAGTACCCCTATGGGAAGTTTTCCGATTGACCCGTGGGCAACGGGTTGAAAACCTAGAGATGGCCAATGCTCACTGGTTATGAAGAGATCTTCATGATCTCGGGTACTGCATAATTACTCTTTCTCCATGCTACTTGCCCAGGTGTGGAGAATGTCCAATGACTCTCTACATTGTGGTTTGGATATTTGTCTGATATGCACACCTAAGAAATATGTTTTATGTTCTGATATATTAATTGCTCAAATTATGTGGAATTCTACTTCACTCTGATATTCTGATATGTCATATGCTCTGTTTTGTTCTGTCCACATAATCATGAGTATCTGCAATTCTATAAGACAAGAATACATGTTTGACTCTAATATAACATTTAATTTGACACGTTCTTATATATGACATGACTTTGAGGTTAATTTAAGAAAGACATCTTTCAGTGTGTTGACTAGATTATATTGTAATTATGATATGAAATTGATAAATTATGATAGTTTTACTTTTGTTCATTTATATGATAAATTATGGTTCAGGAGATCAAAAGTTAGAGATAGACGTCCCTTCGGACTCTGATCATAAGGAGTAGATTTCGTTGGCTAGTTAGTTCTTATTTCGCTAATAAATTATATGTGTGGGTTGACTCTTAAAGCTTATTAGATTGATTAGAGATCTTGATTTACCTTTCTTTTACTTCTGTGTACTCTGATAATTCTATTATGGTTATAGAGATTGTCTTATAAGTTGGGATGGTTATTCATTATAGTTCCATAATGATGAAGTTTGTGAATGTCTTACTCTCAACATGTGTGTATATGATGGATTTATCCCACTGTGACGTGTCTCTTGGTGTGATGTGAGTTGGTTTAATTAGATCGGGTCAGGGGGCATTACACCAAAAGTCCATACTCTGGCGATTAATAAGTACATCAGGACGCTCCTCCCAAGGATCAGATAGGGCCCTTCTTTGCACAGACATTTGTCAAATGGACTGAAGTCCCATATTGTGGCACCGATCAAACATTAGTAACATATTATGACTACGAATTTTAACAACAAGAACAATAGTAGCAAAAGTATGATCATTCATGAAGACCAAAGGAATGATGACGGATTCAAGTTTGTCAATTTCAAGGGTTCAATCGGACAGTATAAACATATTTTCAATTTAGTTCAATATTTCTTTTGATGGCTTGTTATTGTTTTTACTCTCTGAGTCTAATCGAGAAGATAGATAAGAAAGGAAAGTGCATACTAACTTTAGGGAACTTCAATAGTACAACATGCTTGTCGGATGTGTGAGATTCCACGATCAGAGGAGTCTAACGGAAGCCTTGGTAGCAGAATCACTAATCCAGTAGAAAGAATGTCAGACTAAGAATTCATTCAATACATGTCAAGAAAAGGGTTTCCTAACGTGCAAAAGTGTGTGCATATGTCATGTCGTACGTAGCTCGAATTTGTATGAGTAAACAAAAATACAATTTCCATATCATAGTCATATGACTAATACATGTGAATCAAACATATGATCAGATTAATCAAGTTGCATGTTATGGTTTTATCAAAGGGGAATACAAGAACAAGGTAGAATATGATCATCAAGTTGAGAGCACAATCAAGACATTAAGATCACTTAAAATCATGTTTAAATCTTTAAATCTTTTAGATGAGTTGTTTACAACAAGAAGAACTCAAAAGGACTCGAATTGGAACAATCGAAATCAACCTATGAAGCATAAAACTTGAAATAGTGTGTGCTGACAACTCAAAAGCAGAACATGACAAGAAGCCTATCGCATTCTAAATCAGAATGTGACACCTATCTCATCACGACCATAACATGACAACTTGCATGTTGCCTTCTTAAGCAGAAAGTGACAGGTCGACACGTCGCGACACCTGGGCCCAGTTCGGCTTCCAGAATTGATCCGAGACCTGCAAGGGATCAAAAGGCACAAACCTTACTATGTATATAATGGAATAAAACCCAAAATACTCATGTTTGACTCAATAAAAATTAGGGGAAAAGGCATGCTTAGACAATAGACATGTAGTAGCATGTACAGTGACGTTTAATTGAAATATAATCAGGTAGAAAATAGACTTTACATGAATCTAAGAAAGACTTTTAAAATCACAAACATTAAAATTGTCAGTCAAAATACTATCAAAGAACATGATAAAATTTGGAGAAATAGAGGGAAAATATTGCTAATACCTAAGAGACAGTAAAGTAAAATTTGCATTCAGTTTGGTTGATGGATTTAAGAGATTTCAAAATAAGAATATGAAATCTTGGATGAACATGAACTAAAACTTGTGAGATTTAATTCAATGCATATGCACAGTAGAATTTGGGGGAAATAGAGGGAAAATGTTGTTGTGACATAAGAGATAATACAGTAAAAATTCCACACAGTAAGGTTGAGGAAATAGGAGATCTGAAACCATGAACATATATCTCGTGAGCACGAAACTGAAACTATAGGGCTTAAATTCGAAGTGTATGCATGATAGAAATTTGGAAAATTGATATGAACATGTTATATGCATGGAGAACAACATGTGGACGAATTTAATTAAACTTTGGCTCGAGAATATCTATCTTTTAATCATTTTCTTGAAGAGTTGATGAAGAATGATGAAAAACAAGTTGGTTTTGGGGATGGAGATACTATCCACGAGTTATCCCATATTCTTTGGTCTACCAAGCCTCCCTTACAACCTACAAGACGAGTTAAGGTTTGCCTAAGGGAGAATATGGGGGTGTATTTATAATATTAGGTCATGGCGGATTCAAAATAGGCAACTTCCTAAAGAGCAACAAGAGAGCCACGATTTGGCTTGCTCTCCATGGGTAATTGCTATGTTTCAATCCTAATTTGAGTAGGTAAGAGAGAATAAATTCATATCCCCTCATAGGGCTAGAGTTTTGGCTCACTTTATGGCTCATTTAACTTATGTTTAGACTTATTTAACCTATATTACTAATGGGTATTGGGTTGGTGCAAATTATAAATGTTAATTTAATGTATTCAACTTTTTATTGAGCCCAATAAACATAATTAAACCCCAAACATTCATTTCACATGAGTTATTTACATGTGATAATGAGTTTTGATATTATCGGATTTTATCGCCTTACATTGTAGTTTACAATTTTACTAACACAAACATATTTGTTTGACTCTTTTTTTTTAATAGAAACAGTCCTCAGAAAACTTAAGCTAGGAGAGTGCACTCTCCCCCAGAGGGGGAGAATGTTCTCACTCCACCAGCACAGAACCTGGGCCGAAAAATTATAATATTAAATCGGTCATACATGAAGAAACAACCGATCAAGATAATCTAACATGACAAAGGCCGGTTTTATCTAAAAGTACATGACCTTTACAGGCCGGGGGAAATCTGCTAGACCCCCAGAAGACTAAATTTTTCCTAGTCATACATCCATTATTCGCCAATGCATCAGCTACTTGATTAGTCTCCCGGAAAACATGCCTGACCATATAAGAATTTATGTTTATCATATCATAAGCTTCCCTCCACAAGCGGTATGCTTGCCACGATGGGCATCTGCCCACCTTGAAAGAATCCACCAAAGCGCTAGAATCCGTGTACACCACAGAAAGCCGGAGCCCAAGGTTTCCAACAAGACGAAGCCCATCACACAGAGCCCTTATTTCTGCAATAATAATGTTGCCATAGCCATAAAAATGAGCAAACGCCACCTTAACACGTCCATGCATGTCCCGAACATAACCACCGCCCCCACTTTCACCAGGATTTCCTTTGCTTGCTCCATCCACATTCAAACACAGATCTGTAATTGGAGGGATCCAGTGAACAAGTTTAATTTGTTTAGTAGAGACATGAGGATTAAATCCAAACTGGTGAAGAATCTGCAGCTGCTGACCCGAAGGGGCTTCCTTAAATCGCATACTTGCAATAGAGTGAGATACCATGAACTTTATGTTATTTATCATCAACGTCACTGAAGGAGTCTTAGAATCAAACCTGGCCATGCATCTCCCTTTCCATATTTCCCAAAGAATAAGCATCAGGTAGTGAAGAGATACAAAGCCAAAAGGAGAAAACACATTAGTTTCATATAGGAAACTCCAGACTCTAGTAGTTATTTGGCTGTGCAGATGAACTTTAGGATCAATGAGAGGAGAAAACCAGGTCCACAAGGGAGCTTCCAAATCACTATCAATGAACAAGTGGTTAAAATCCTCATAGCTGGGGCACCTACAGAAGGAACAAATAGAAGCAAGTGGAATGCCACATTCAATAACCCTCTGATCAACTGCCACTGCTCTATTCAAAGTTTCCAGCAAAACAAAGATGCTCTCCCATAGAAGGAATGCTGCCAAATTTAGATAGCACTAGACGCCTCACACCAGTAGATCTGACCAAGTTATAGGCCGATTTAGTGGTAAAGCTGCCATCCTGAGTAGCCCCCCAAATACACCTATCCTCCATGTCATTAAGAACCACCCCCTATAAGATACCACTTGGTAGAGTAGATCTTATGGATGCTGATTATTATCAATGACCTCCTGCACCACAATCCTCTCCCCTTCGTAAGGAACATTGAGCAGCTCATGAAGAGGACTTCCACCAAGCCAGTTATCATAAAGGAAATCTATTTTATTACCTTTCCCCTGAATCCACTTAGTATTATCTTTCATTACCAGAATAGCTACATCCTGAATTTTGGAGGACATACCTGGAATGGTATTTTGGCCAGATAGATATCTGCTTCTAGCATAGTGTGCCCAGAGAGAAGAACCATGGTGCATGTTCCAGAAAAATTTTATAGCCAACGCCAGTTGCACATGCTTCAAGCTTCGGACCTCCAGACCACCCTCAACAATTGGCCGCTGAATAGTAGCCCAGTCTACCCATTGGTGACGTCAAACCCCATCCAGTCCATTCCAGAAAAAACGAGCACACCATTTCTCAATGTAACGGGTGATGCTGCTGGGGATGGCAGAAGAAGCAGCCAGATACACCGGGAGAGACACCAACACAGAATTAATTAGAGTTATTCTACCCGCCTACGATAGCAGTTTAGGCTTCCAAGCTGCAAGCTTGCTATTAACCTTGTTAATCAGCATAGAAAAATCACTAGCTAGGTGTGACGACCTAACCAGCAAACTGGCCCAACAACCGTGCCAATTGGTAGACTTCCCAAGAAGGTCACCCATCCTGGGACTACTCCCAACTGAGCACGCTTAACTTCAGAGTTCTTTTCCATCTCGAGCTCTGAAAATGACTAGTCCGGGTGTTGGTAGTCTGCTGATTTAGTCCATTTAACATATTCTTATATGGGGTATTACAATCTACCCCTCTTATATAAGCGAGGTCCTCGTCGCTGCTCACATATAGCACACAATCAAACCCCAGGCAGGCAGGATTCTAGAGGTGGCCCCACAGGTTCAAGAGGTGGCTCCCACTATGTAGCACTTTGCGCCATTATGGCTCAAGAGGTGGCTCCCATAGCGTAGCACTTTGCCCTGTGTGGCACTTAGTTCCTGCACTTCCGGCTGGGTAAGTCTCTGATACCATTTTTCACCGGACCTTTGATTTTTAACATTCTACTAGGTTATTCGAATTATGAAATTTTTAGGTAGGCCAAATTGTGAGAAATTAGAAAGACGCTATTTTGATGGAATCGCCAAAATCGCGTTTTTCTTCTTCGGTGGGAGAGTTGACTTTTTATTGGTAAGGGATATGATTTTTCTGACATTTTTATTAGATTCAAATGGGGGGTACTTCCTTATTTACATGTAATATCTTAAGTAAATGAAACATCAAATTATAACATTTACTTAAATGATATGGAATGTAAATAAGGTATGAGTTTCCAGTTTTACAGGGATCCTGCTGACACTTCTGACTGAAGAAGGATCAGTTCATCACAGACTGATGTCTGTCGACAGATAGGAAGTGTCTGTCGACAGATAGCAACAGACAGAGCTTGGTTTTCTGGTTCTGATACTACCTGTCGACAGCTATAAGTTGGTTGTCGACAGATAGACACAGTTCCAGTTAATTAGAGTTCTGGAAGACTAGGCCTGTCGACAGCTATGAGCTGCCTGTCGACAGCCACCAGTTCTTCTCCCATAAGTGATTTTGTATACACTTTAAAGACTCTAACCATGAAATCTATGAATCAAAGTATGATTTATTCCAAATGTAAGAACCTAATTGTAATCTCCACAGTTGATCTAATTGCTAACAAGTAAGATTAAACTTGATGTTACAATCCATACTTGTCTAGCTAAAAACTAAGCAGGATGTAGTGCTGAATGTATAGTCATGTTAACTATGGTTTGATGTGAATTGACTACATTATTTCATTTGATTTGATCATAGTCTTGGCCTCTTAAGTTTTAATTGATCAATACCTATTCACCAATCTCTAGAAATTCATTGTATACACAAGATAATCTATATCCAATTTTACTTATCTAGCTTAACCTCAAGCTTTCTACCCATCCTTCTACAACCTCAGACTGGCCATTTCCTTAAAAGCTGTCAGTTGTTCCTGTCTCATTAGTGTTTGCACAAACCCCTGAAATGACTGCATAAATGTAGCAAATCAAGAGTCCCAGTACTTCCTTCTTGAGAATTCGACCAATGGGATATGTGAAATTCCTCCCTAGAGCTTTCCTCATGCCTATCCTCACTGGATGTGTCAATAGCTTTCCCTTTGTCTGCCATTTCTTGGAACACCATCAAATACATCCAATTACTTCATGCTAACTACTTAAGTTCAAAAAAAAACAAAATGATCTTTAGAAATTCTATAATACACACAAATGTTTTATTTATTTCCTTTGTGAAAATGGTCACAGAGATATCTATCACCCATAACCTTTCTCTGATACCACCTCTGTAACACCCTCCCTCCCACCGCACACATACATACCTAACCTTTGATCGGAAGAGGGGTTACGCTGACAAACTTTCGTTATGGGTAGATATATCCGCGCTTTGCACAAAACTAGCAAACCATTCCACAAGGTATCTTGGAACATATTACAATACACAAGGTCACAAAGTGCTAACACTCATTATTTACAAAAGTCAAATTTCTCTTTCTACTTAATACATCAACAACTAAAATAAACTGCATTATTCTTCTTCATTTCTTCATCGTCCGCAGCGGAATTAGGATTCACATGAAGCTGAGATTATACACACCTTCAATCTGAAAGGGGGGAGGAAATAAAGGCGTGAGTCGGAAGGACTCAGTAGGTGACAGTAAACATAAAGATAGGAGTTTCAAATTTTAGATCTTCAATAGTATTCAGAAAGTGCATATATGGAACAACATAATTGCTCATGAATCTTCATATTTGACATAAACATATAGCCCAAGTAAATTTCATAACGGGCTCAGATGTATCTTAGAACAAAAGTCATATTTGTCTTTCAAAATTCATATCATAACTTGATTTCGGAACAAACTTGACAGGCATCACTGCTCTCAAGAGGTTACTATATAGACGTAATTTACCATCCTCAGTGCCTAGGCGATTCCAGCACCTTAGATCTTGTTCATTGCGCAAGAACGGGGTATAATTATTTTATTACCCACCATCATCAGTCCATTGACTTGGATTTACCTACAAACTGTCGCCCTCAGCTGATCACAAGTAGCGGGTGCTACTACAAGTGATCCTAAACCCTCTTTTGAAGAGAGCACTGTCTTCAAATCATAAATTTCTTTTCATGAGCATGACGGAAATGAGAAATCCAAAGGGAGATTTGATTTATGATTAATACAAATATCTTGGTGACAAAGTAGTTCAGAGTTCAAGAAAATAAGAAAGACAATTAGTTGAGACAAGGTGATGACTCAAAGCCGACAACTTCAGAAGATTTAAATCACATAAAAACCCAAGAAAATGAGGGTTCACAATTGCATCACAAGTATTCACATCTCATAAGGTGTTTAAACATATGAACTCTCAAGTGGTCAAGTTTTATAACCTTCATTACCGAATATCGAAGAATAGACTCAATCGGAGTACTATTCGTGATTGCTAACTTTAAGAATAACTTAGGGAAGAATAAGGTACATAATGTGGGTAAACTTTGAAGTAGTATAACATAAATACCAAGGTAAATGAGAGGGTAACTTCCTTGGCTTTTAGGATGAAGTTCTAACATGGATTTAGACATGAAATGGTGCAGAAATTCAATCAGGGCTGCACCTGTCGACAGCCAAGAAGGACCTGTCGACAGATAGCTGCAGACAGAACATCATCTTGCTGGACTGTGTGTATCTGTCGACAGATGCAAGATGTCTGTCGACAGATGCACACAGTCCCAATTATTCCTGAGTTCAGGAAGGCTGGCCTGTCGACAGCTATGAGCTGCCTGTCGACAGCCGCCAATTTTCTTGCATAAGGGACTTTGTATTCATCCTAAAAACTCTAACATTGGAACTTATAATCAAGGCATGATTTATATCAATTTGAAGAGTCTAATTGTAGTTCCCACAGTGGTTTATAAACCGAACAAGTGAGATGAAACGAGAGGTTTACAATCCAAGCTTGTCTAGCTAAAACTAGACATAGTATATTGTTGGAAGTGTGGTCTTGATAGCAATGGTTTATTGGGATTCTACCACAAGATGAACATTAAAACCATGGTATTAAATGTTCCTAATCAAGGCTTGAAGTACAACATCCGAATGGAAAGAATCACAATATTCTAGGATATCGAAATTTCTAGCAAAACTCTATAACACAAACTTGGATCATGGGTGGTATAAGAAGTTAGAAATCTACTTAAATTGTAATGGGGCTGGAGAAGCTCCTTGATAATCATATGATTCCATAGGTAATAGGGAAGATCAAACAAAAGATTCTGAAGTACAATCTCGTACACAGACTTAACCAAGACCGGTTAATGAACTTGAAGGCAACTCATGTAAGGTTATGATCTTTAACTAAAGCAGTGGGTAGAAGTATGAGGAGAAGATAGGAATCTACTTTCCCTCAAGGTAAACAAAATCCTTGAATACCTATAATCAAAAGTGAACCGAAACAAGAAGAACTCTACAAATCATGGTACAAACAAGAGACATGGTTTCTACGAATGAGGAAACCATGAGCATGTACATAGGAAACTGAGAAGGATTCATGGTATGACACCTACTTGACTTGGTGAAGAACAAAGGTACTTCTTTTCTCCTCAACAAAGGAATCAACAGAAGCAAGGAGAGGGAAACTTGTAGAATTAGCCATCTCAATTTTAATTGGAGCCTCTTAACACCTTCAGGAGCACAGCAGCAGCAGCTACGGCCAAGCAACTACAGGACCAGGAAGAACAAGAGTGTTCGAAAGATGCATACGATGGGTGTTGGGGTGTTTTTATAACCCAACAAACCTTCTCATGCATGATGGCACGTTGGTTGCCCATGTGTCATGGTAAGAATCCTTTGATTCTTACCTTAACACGTATCACATGCAACTTACCATTTGGTTACACATAAGTAACCGCAATGATGGCCTATCCTTGATGAAATGGCTCTTTAGGAGCCTTACACGTACCCCACTGGAATTTCCCAAAAATTCCATCCCGTAATTACCACATAATTCAGCTGGTCCAATGTTTACTATGTAAACACCTCTAAATGGTGTCCATTTGTCACGAAATTTTAACCATAGGCTAATACGATGGTTTTAAAAATTGTAGTAATTTTAGTTTAATTTTTAGATTTTATTTTATAGTAGGTGAAAAATCACCCGAAAAATAGTCGCGTCGACTGTACCTTGAAATCCGTACGTCGAAAATTCGGATAATTACACATTTAATTTCTCCACATTTTTTTGGAAATTATGATGTTCTTAGATTTTTATTTTGATGTTGTTTTCCGGTATCGCCCTGTGGAGGCACGCACATCGAGGTGCGACACTGGGACAATGTTCATTACCATTAATTAAGTCTATCATCTAATTCTCACATTTTAATAACAACCCTAAGGTATTTTAACCAAATTACTTCTATTTTCATAACATTTTTAATTTCTGGGGCGTTACAACTCTCTCCCACTAAAAGAGTTTGGTCCTCCAAACTTCTTGACTTAATTTGGATGGATCACAAAGATTATGTTTCCAATCTTTGAACTTTTATTTATTCCAGATTTGTCTGACCAATCTTGTCATGTCTATTATATTATAAGTTGAACGGTTTTCTGAATGTTAACATCTCTAGTTATCAAAGAGCCATATTGTGACCATAGGTTTAATTAAATGCAACCTTCATTATATTCTTTATCTTGGATAATAAGGTATTATGTATTGAGCAGATCCTTTCTAATAGCATATTATACTTAAAGTCTCCCCACTAAGGATTAACATTAATCCTTAGAGAGTTATATGAATACATATTCCCTTGGAAAGGGGTAGTAAGGCATGACGAGAATGATGAGTATTGAGAATATGATGATAATCAACAAAGATTTTATTTATCTCATAAAGTTTCTAGTACAGAATTCCATAATTCAACCTTATCAAATTACATGGGTTGGCAAATTTACTATGCTTTGATATGTTATAACAACTAAACTCAACTGATTCTTACTATATTCTAGTCCTAAAAAATTACTTCCAATAACATCAGTCAATTTTAGGCTTAAGATTTTCCTGAACTCTTGTCATTGTTTTGTGAGTGTATACAAGACATTCTGAAATTCGGTACTTTAGACTTCCGCACTTCCCATATGCTCTTAGTCTCTACCAACAATCCCTTTTTTTTTTGACATGGTCCGGTTTGTGATAATTGGAGCCTCTTAACACCTTCAGGAGCACAGCAGCAGCAGCTACGGCCAAGCAACTACAGGACCAGGAAGAACAAGAGTGTTCGAAAGATGCATACGATGGGTGTTGGGGTGTTTTATAACCCAACAAACCTTCTCATGCATGATGGCACGTTGGTTGCCCATGTGTCATGGTAAGAATCCTTTGATTCTTACCTTAACACGTATCACATGCAACTTACCATTTGGTTACACATAAGTAACCGCAATGATGGCCTATCCTTGATGAAATGGCTCTTTAGGAGCCTTACACGTACCCCACTGGAATTTCCCAAAAATTCCATCCCGTAATTACCACATAATTCAGCTGGTCCAATGTTTACTATGTAAACACCTCTAAATGGTGTCCATTTGTCACGAAATTTTAACCATAGGCTAATACGATGGTTTACAAATTGTAGTAATTTTAGTTTAATTTTTAGATTTTATTTTATAGTAGGTGAAAAATCACCCGAAAAATAGTCGCGTCGACTGTACCTTGAAATCCGTACGTCGAAAATTCGGATAATTACACATTTAATTTCTCCACATTTTTTTGGAAATTATGATGTTCTTAGATTTTTATTTTGATGTTGTTTTCCGGTATCGCCCTGTGGAGGCACGCACATCGAGGTGCGACACTGGGACAATGTTCATTACCATTAATTAAGTCTATCATCTAATTCTCACATTTTAATAACAACCCTAAGGTATTTTAACCAAATTACTTCTATTTTCATAACATTTTTAATTTCTGGGGCGTTACAACTCTCTCCCACTAAATTGTTTGCTCAGCCAGCGTAATGGGAAAAGAAACACAATGGAAAGAGGTTCATCATGCAATGAACAACCTTGCTCAATCCTTAGAAAGAGTAGTCCCCGTTGTTGATCAAGGAAGAATGAAGCTGCATAAGAATATTCATAGTCCAAACTCTCAGGAAACAATAAGTATTACAGTATCTATATAGGAAAAGGACAGTTCCCTTCAATAAAAGAGAAACAACTGAAAAGATAGTGAAGCGAAATAAGAAGAGCAAAAGATCAAGAAGACCAATAAGCAAGAGAATGTCAAGGCACAATCTAAGGAAGTTTGTGCATATTATCACAAACCGGACCATGTCAAAAAAAAAAGGGATTGTTGGTAGAGACTAAGAGCATATGGGAAGTGCGGAAGTCTAAAGTACCAAATTTCAGAATGTCTTGTATACACTCACAAAACAATGACAAGAGTTCAGGAAAATCTTAAGCCTAAAATTGACTGATGTTATTGGAAGTAATTTTTTTAGGACTAGAATATAGTAAGAATCAGTTGAGTTTAGTTGTTATAACATATCAAAGCATAGTAAATTTTGCCAACCCATGTAATTTGATAAGGTTGAATTATGGAATTCTGTACTAGAAACTTTATGAGATAAATAAAATCTTTGTTGATTATCATCATATTCTCAATACTCATCATTCTCGTCATGCCTTACTACCCCTTTCCAAGGGAATATGTATTCATATAACTCTCTAAGGATTAATGTTAATCCTTAGTGGGGGAGACTTTAAGTATAATATGCTATTAGAAAGGATCTGCTCAATACATAATACCTTATTATCCAAGATAAAGAATATAATGAAGGTTGCATTTAATTAAACCTATGGTCACAATATGGCTCTTTGATAACTAGAGATGTTAACATTCAGAAACCGTTCAACTTATAATATAATAGACATGACAAGATTGGTCAGACAAATCTGGAATAAATAAAAGTTCAAAGATTGGAAACATAATCTTTGTGATCCATCCAAATTAAGTCAAGAAGTTTGGTCCTCAACCAGCAAACTGGCCCAACAACCGTGCTAGTTGGTAGACTTCCCAGGAAGGTCACCCATCCTGGGACTACTCCCAACTGAGCACGCTTAACTTCAGAGTTCTTTTCCTACTCGAGCTCTAAAAATGACTAGTCCGAGTTGTTGGTAGTCTGCTGATTTAGTCCATTTAACATATTCTTATATGGGATATTACAATCTACCCCTCTTATATAAGCGACGTCCTCGTCGCTGTTCACACATAGCACACAATCAAACCCCAGGCAGGCAGGATTCTAGAGGTGGCCCCCACAGGTTCAAGAGGTGGCTCCCACTATGTAGCACTTTGCGCCATTATGGCTTCAAGAGGTGGCTCCCATAGCGTAGCACTTTGCCCTGTGTGGCACTTAGTTCCTGCACTTCCGGCTGGGTAAGGCTCTGATACCATTTGTGACGACCTAACCAGCAAACTGGCCCAACAACCCGGACTAGTCATTTTCAGAGCTCGAGATGGAAAAGAACTCTGAAGTTAAGCGTGCTCAGTTGGGAGTAGTCCCAGGATGGGTGACCTTCTTGGGAAGTCTACCAATTGGCACGGTTGTTGGGCCAGTTTTGCTGGTTAGGTCGTCACACTAGGACTCTACCAGGGCGTAGAGGAACACCCAGGTAAGCCATGGAACCAGTTTGTCTCTTGAACCCTGTCACCCATTTAATCCTTGCAACTGTTTGAAGAGGCGCCTTGTGAGATATCATGAAACAGCTTTTAGAAGGGTTGATCATCAGGCCAGAAGACTTGGAATATTTTTTGAGAAAATCCATCAACCTCTTCACATTTATAATTCCTCCATTGATAAAGATGAGAGTGTCATCAACATATGGCGAGTGAGATATGGGAGTGCAGCCTCTTGGCCCAACAAAAGGCTGAATATAACCTATTTGAACCAAATTCGAGATACCTCTACTGAGAACTTCCTCCATTAAAATGAAAAGAGCAGGAGCAATCGGGTCCCCTTGTCTAATTCCTCGGGTAGAATAAAAATATCCAGTAGCAGTCCCATTGAATAAAACAGAAAACCAACAGTTAGCAATCAACATGCCAATATAGGAAGTGAATCTATTCGAAAAATCGAACTTTTTCAGAACCGCCAAAAGGAAATCCCACTCCACACTGTCATATGCTTTGCTAATATCCAGCTTGAACAGAACATTGTGCCCTCTAACTTTTCTTCCAATATCTCTAACGAGCTGTCTAGCAAGGGAAACATTGTCTAGAATATATCTACATTTGACAAAAGCACCTTGTTCTTTAGAGATAGCCATAGGAAGAATCTTCTCCAAACGACCACACAAAATTTTAGAGACAATTTTGTAGGAAAAATTACACAAACTTACTGCTCTATAGTCCCCATAAGACTCTGGATTTTCATTCTTAGGAACCAGCACAATCAAAGACGAAGTTACCCCCCTTGGCAGAGGAAAACCTTGAAAGAAGCTCACCATCGCAGTAGTAACATCCTGCTGAATGATTTCCCAACAAGAGGTAAAAAAGTGACCAGTAAAACCATCACGGCCTGGGGCACTATTAGGGTTCATACTCCACACAGCCGCCTTGATCTCCTCCATAGAAGGTGTCACCGTCAAATCCATGTTCTGATCTTCTGAGACAATAGTGGGGATGACATGCAGAAGAGATTCATCCATAACATGATCCTTCATTTGTATCTCATTATTTAATTTGTTTGACTCTAATTTTCTTACTATTATTTGTATCTCATTATTTAATTTGTCATCATAAATTTTCGTGCAATTCTGAATTGGTTTTACATATGTGATAATAGTTTTTATCCTTATTGGATTTAATTGTCTTAAGACTTGGTTGGGAATTTGTCAACCCAATCACGCACGACTTGCCCCAACTTCTCTATTACTCATTTTAATCTTTTATTTAGTTAGCACATTGAAATTTTCATTTGATTCTAATGTAACTTTCTATGTGTGATAATAGATTATTTATTTATTATACGAAGGCAGGCGCATGGGCACAGGCAATGAGGCCTAACCTCGGTGGGCATGCGTGGGTACACAGTCGCGTGGCACTTGCGTATGCAGGTGAGGTGTGTGGCAGATGGCGGCACAAGGTGACCACGTGGCGGCAGTTGTAGGATGCTTGACATGGCCGGGAAATAAGGCAAGGAGAGATGCGTAAGGAAGGTGTCGCAGGGCTGGATGCCATGTAGCAGATGGCATTGTGGGTGCACAACAAGAAAAAATGATTTTTTTTTCGGAATCATTCCCTCAGAAATCCACCGGAAATCCATCGAAAAATATATCTTCCGACAACTTTCGGCAATCGACCGTCGGAAACAATCCGTCAAGATAAAAACGTTAGAAATTACCAACGGTAAGAAAAATAGTCAAAAATTTGTCGGTATTTCTGATTTCTGACAGAAATATTCGTCGGAAACATCCATCAGAAAAATAAAGATTCCGACCAATTTATCGACGACATAAATCCGTCGATAAATTCTGACAGATAATTCGGTCAGAAAATCCGTCGGAACTTCCGACAGATTCGCCGACAGAAAAGAGCGTCGGAAGTAGGTAGCTTCTGACGGAAATATCCGTCGGTAAACCGTCAGAAAGTCTGACAGTTTTACCGACAGATAAATTTCGTCGGCAATCTTGTGTGCCGACGTTGTTTCCGACGAATAAAGTCTGTCGAAAAATCTGTCAAAAATAGTTTTTTTAATATTTTTAAAAATATAATTAAATAACAATGATAAATTGAAAACTTGCTAAAAATAATATTCATAAGAACATTCACAATAAATAACAATTAACATAAAATCATCAATCATAACAAATATGAAACATCCATAATAATAAGAAATAAAAATGAAGAAAGATCTGCTGGATCGTCCGCTCTCCCCGCCTCATGATCGTTAGGTGCTAGAGGATCCAATATAAAAAAAATATTAAAAACATAAATAAAAAATAATATACAAACATTATTTTTTAAAAAAAATAAAATATATGAATATTCACTAAGTTTAATTAGAAAATATTTCTGATCCTTTACACTTGATTTTTTTTAAGATTATTAGTGGTTTGAGTGCCAAACCCAAATTGGAAATCTGATTAGAATTATGTCAGTTCTCACACGTCACTCTCACTCACCTGGTCGTGTCGGAGCGAACGGCACGCCGATCAGATCCCTATTTTTGATTTTGGACCCCGAGTTGCGTGTTCTGATCTTTTCATTTACATTTTTTTAAGATTAGTGATTTGAGCGCCGAACCCAAACCGGAAATCCAATTAGGATTCCGTTAGTTCCCACACGTCACTCTCACCCACCCGGTCGTGTCAGAGTGAACAACACACCGATCGGATCCCTATTTATGATTTTGGACCTCCGGATTGCGTGTTCTGATCCTTTACACTTAGATTTTTTAAAGATTAGTGGTTTGAGCGCCGAACCCAAACCTGGAATCCGATTAGGATTCCGTTAGTTCCCACACGTCACTCTCACCCACTTGGTCGTAACGGAGTGAACGACTTGCTGCTTGGATCCCTAATTATGATTTTGGACCCCCGAGTTGCGTGTTCTGATCCTTTACACTTGGGTTTTTAAGATTAGTGGTTTGAGCGCCGAACCCAAACCTGAAATCTGATTAGGATTTTGTCAGTTCTCACATGTCACTCTCACCCACCCGGTCGTATTGGAGTGAATGGCACGCCGATCGAATCCCTATTTCTAATTTTGGACCCATGGGTTGCGTGTTCTGATCGTTTACACATAGGTTTTTTTAAGATTAGTGGTTTAAGCATTGAACCCAAACCGAAAATCCGATTAGGATTCCGTCAGTTCCCACACGTCACTCTCACCCACCCGGTCGTGTCGGAGTGAATGGCATGCCGATCGGATCCCTATTTCTAATTTTGGACCCCCAGGTTGCGTGTTCTGATCATTTACACTTCGGTTTTTTTAAGATTAGTGGTTTGAGCGCTGAACCCAAACCGTGAATTCGATTAGGATTTTGTTAGTTCTCACACGTCACTCTCACCCACTCAGTCATATCAGAGAGAACGACACGCTGATCGGATCTCTATTTTTGATTTTGGACCCCCGGGTTGCGTGTTCTGATCGTTTACACACAGCTTTTTTTAAGATTAGTGGTTTGAGCGCCGAACCCAAATCGAAAATCCGATTGGGATTCTGTCAGTTCCCACACGTCACTCTCACCCACCCAATCGTGTTGGAGTTAACGGCATGCCGATCGGATTCCTATTTTTGATTTTGGAGCCCCGGGTTGCGTGTTCTGATCCTTTACACTTAGGATTTTTTAAGATTAGTGGTTTGAACGCCGAACCCAAACTGGGAATCTGATTAGGATTCTATCAGTTTCCACACGTCACTCTCACCCACCCAATCATGTCGAAGTGAACGGCACGCCGATCGGATCCTTATTTCTGATTTTGGACCCCCGGGTTGCATATTCTGATCCTTTACACAGGTTTTTTTAAGATTAGTGGTTTGAGCGCCGAACCCAAACCGGGAATTTGATTAGGATTCTTTCAGTTCCCACACGTCACTCTCACCCACCTGGTCATGTCAGAGTGAACGACATGCCAATCGGATCCCTATTTCTGATTTTAGACCCCCCGGGTTGCATGTTCTGATTCTTTACACTTAAGGTTTTTTAAGATTAGTGGTTTGAGTGTCGAACTCAAACCGGGAATCCGATTAGGATTCCATCAGTTCCCACACGTCACTCTCACCCACCCAGTCATGTTGGACCAAATAGCATGCCATCGGATCCCTATTTCTGATTTTTGACCACCGGGTTGCGTGTTCTGATCCTTTACACTTAGATTTTTTTAAGATTAGTGGTTTGAGTGCCGAACCCAAACCAGGAATCCGATTAGGATTCTGTCAGTTCCTACACGTCACTCTCACCCACCCGATCGTGTCGGAGCGAACGACACGCCGATCGGATCCCTATTTTTTATTTTAGACCCTCAGATTGTGTATTCTGATCCTTTACACTTAGGTTTTTTTAAGATTAGTGGTTTGAGTGTCGAACTTAAACCGGCAGTCCGATTAGGATTGCGTCAGTTTCCATACGTCACTCTCACCCACCCAGTCATGTCGGACCGAACGGCACGCCGATCGGATCCCTATTTTTTATTTGGACCATCGGGTTGTGTGTTCTGATCCTTTACACTTAGGTTTCTTTAAGATTAGTGGTTTGAGTGTCGAACCCAAACATGGAATCTGATTAGGATTCCGTCAGTTCCCACACGTCACTCTCACCCACCCGGTCAGTGAACGGCACATCGATCGGATCCCTATTTTTAATTTTGGACCCCCGGGTTACGTGTTCTGATCCTTTTCATTTAGGTTTTTTTAAGATTAGTGGTTTGAGTGTCGAACCCAAACTAGGAATCCGGTTAGGATTCCGTCATTGGGTTTTTTTAAGATTAGTGGTTTGTGTGTTTTAACAGTTTAGATTAGTGGTTTCATTTCATTCAAACTATATGAATTTAATAGTAATACTGACTTGAGGGGCTTTCTATGAGGTGCCTACTCCTCGGATGGCAGCCACCAGCTGCTCGACCATGGTGCCAAGGTGCAGCAACAGCTGCTACGACAGCTCTTCCTGGATGAGGGTTCTAATGTCATCTCCACCACTGCCGGACATCGTAGCAGATGAACTCGTGTAGGCTGGAGGAGCGACTGAACTTGCAAATGAGGACAACACTGGAGTAGTATCTAGATTGTTCTCAAAGCTGTACACTCGGCCCTTCCTTGGCCCTCCCGTTGCGTCGACCCAGGCCTCTGGATCCAGGTTTGGCTGGGGAGTGACCTCTGCATAGCGATCCGTCATCGTCCTATCATAGGTGTTGTGTGTAGAAAGATTATCTAGAGGGGGGGTGGATAGAGAATCTTCAGAATTCTTGCGACAATTCAGAAGTTGAGAGCCTTAATATGATGATGCTAATTAGACAATCGATTCACGAGGAAATGAGGGTGCAAACCACACATAAGAGAGAGAAATTTTAAGGTGGTTCAGCTCCAATGAGGAGACCTACAATCACCCCTCACTAAACTAGTGAGGTTCCACTATGAGAACCATTGTGAGAAATTCTCGAACACCTGTTGATTCACAGCTTCTTCACATCTGCTAACTCACAGCTTGAACAGACCATTGAAACAAAGCTTCAACCCAAATAATCCAATCACAACACGTGAAGGATCAAACCAATCTACTTCACCAAGAAGAAGATAGTCCACAACTTAATGTTCTGAAGAAATCGAAAAGAACAAAGTGAGAAAAAAAAACACCAGAATGTGCTAAGAGATCAGTAGACTCCCTACTCTGGATCTAGATTCGAATTGCATCACTTCTCAGCTCCAGATTTGATTTCTCTTTAGGCGAGTTCCTCTTGTAACTTTGTACAACCGGATCACAGAAATCAATGTTGTAGCCTCATTCTGATCCTCTATTCTTGTAGCTTAGCAGCAACTCTTCGAAGCTTCAAATCTTCCTTGATTCAGCAACGCATTCATCTGACCATAGCTCCGATCTGAAATCGCCTCTTTGTGCTAACCACAGAACCTCTGATCTTCTTACATTTTACGCTCTGCAATTTTTCTCTCTCTTTAACTGCACGCAACTACCCTGCTCACAAAACTGGAACAATTCACCAAATCGCGCGGGATATTCTGCAGTGGGCCCCTTACCAGATTCCCTTTTCCTTTTTTGCTAGGAGAATCTTTTTGCCGCCAAGTTTTGGTATCTTCCATAAATAAGTGACGTGTACCAAAGGCCCCAAACGATGCATCTAGGATCACGTGTCCATCACATGTGTGCTGGTGGCAATTTTGACGAAATACTCTAAGTGTTGTAGTGTTGACACTTCAGAGATTCAGTGTCGACACTTATACACTTGAAATACTGCGAGAGTCACTGAACATGAAATCGCAGTGATGACCTTATATAGGGAGAGTGTCGACCTCATATTCACTTCTCTTCACAGAACCCTTTAATTCCTGAATAGTGTTGACCTCAACCACAATTGGTGTCGACCTTATCAACCTACCTCTATTAATACCACACAGAGAAATCCATTAGTGTTGATCTGCTCTCAGAGTAGTGTTGACCTGCCTTGATCACTTCTCTTCAGTGCAACATAAAGAGACCACTAGTGTCGACCTAACTTCCAGATAGTGTCGACCTTATCTGGCCATGTTGAATTTTCCTTGATGCAAGTAAGTAGTACCTGTAAAACAAATGTTATGTATCAGATACCTTTACCTTTTTACTTCAAATATGACATCATCAAAACCAGGGACACAACAATCTCCCCCTTTTTGATGATGTCAACAATTGATCATAGATGTTTGAGAGGAAAAAAAATGGTGTATCCAAACAATTTTTACAGGTAACCAAATCATTCTTGTAGATAAGACAACAGTTGTACAAATTTCATTTGCACGAGACAATTCCTGATGTATTCATTTCATGAGCTCAAATTTTTACAAAAGAAATGTGACTAACATCCATATGCATAGATTTTCAAAAGTCATACAACCATATCTAGCACAAACACAAAAACATCCATCAGCCAAAACCAAAAGTACATCTCACAGCACATCAGACATCCTTGAAATCATCAAACATCTTTGTTCTCCCCCTTTGACAAAATCAAAAAGGAAATCGTATGATGGAGGAGGTGGTGGCTGAGAGGGAAATAGCCTGTCTTCAATCCTTGTTAGTCGAAAGTGCAGATCTTCATAGTTCTCCTGAAGATATATCTGAACAGCATTGAATCTGGTATTCAAGAAATCTGCTAACTTGTCAATCTGATGCTCAATTACCACTGGCACATTATCAATACCATGAGGCATAGTAGGTGCGACTGCGGATGAAGTGGCTTGATTGCTATTATCAAATTCATTAATGTCATGTAATCTCCAGACCTTGTTGAATTCATCTCTCATGTACTGAAGCTCATTGGAAATGTCCTCATCATTGTGTCTCAGAACAATCATTCGTTGAAGGATTTGCTGAACAGACTGAACAAGATCAGGAATGGCAGTGAACTTAGCAGCACCTTGCTGAAGATCTTGAGCAATAACTTCAATTTTGTCAAAGATTTTGGCATGAGTGAAAGCTGCTTGATTAAAGACATACCCAATGGTATGAACCAACTGATCAGATCTGATTTTTGTGAATCTATAAGTTTGCTCTTGCCAGCCCACATTTGCTTGGAGTTGTTGCTCAATCCTTTCCAAACGATTGTCAAAATGTATTGCTTGTTCTTCTATCTAGTTGTTCAAGAGATCAAAAGCATTATGAACAGAAGCAAATTGTTCTTCTAAAAAGTTTAGAAGATTGGATGGAATTTTAGTTGTAGTTGAAGATGAGGAAGGAATATCATGTATTGGTGGAACAAAACCAGAATGAGAAAAATGAGGAGGATCAATTTCAGGAGCATGATAAGTAGGAACATATGGTGGAGAAGGAATATGTCACGCCCCGATATTTAGCAGCGGAATAAATACCGGGAGACGTGAACGATACAAATAGACATATCACAGTTGAATAACGCAAAGTCACGATTAAACATAACAACACATTTGAGGCCATAATATTGTCATCCAAAGTACTCTTTATTCCATTCATTCAAATAATTAAAAACCTTACATCAATCGAGCCAATCAAAGGGCCCATTATTCAAATGAAAAAGGTTTCACTATTACATCGACTACTCAAATAACTATTCCTAGACTATCAACTCCTCATATGGCAGTTGCTCATCACTCTTGCTCTAACCCATCAGTCTCCTCTGGTTTCTCATCACTACCTGAAAAGGACAGGATGATAGGGGTGAGCGAACTAGCTCAGTAGGATTTACATCTCAATATTGTGTGGGCACTAGTATACATGATTAACATTTTAAATAGGCAAGATATGAACATGTATATGATGACAATGCATGCAATACTAACAGATTGAATAGAAGAGTAGAATGGATATCATATCAGATCAAATGTCGAGTTGCATATACAATGGACAAATATTTCAAGAGTAGAATCGTATCAAATGAATTGGCCATATTCACAGATATCACGTATTCACGTGATCAGACTTATCATATCAAACTTATCATATCATATCATATCAAACGAAGGCACATTCACATAAATCTTGCATATAGTATCAGTGCCATGCCACGCACCACAAGTCCATACTCCCGCGGTTAATAAGTACGTTGGGGCGCTCTTCCCCAGGACCAGACATCGCCCCTATTGCACAGGCATTGGTCAAATGGACCGAAGTCCCATATTGTGCCAAACAAACATATTCATATTATGGCCACGGAGTTTCAATGACAAGCTCATAGTAAGAAAGACATGATTATTCATAGAGTCGATGTATGACAAAAGCTCAAGAGAATAAATGGGCAGTATAATGATGTCTCTTATGTTGCATAATTCATTAATGTCTTGACGTGAAGATGACTAATGACAGATCGTATGAGGAACATGTGCTCTCTATCTCCAGGGTACTTCATGGTACAACTAGCTCGGCCTCTATGTGGGAATCCATAGAGAGCGGAGAGTTACCGAGGTCTTAAGGAAAAGATCGCTAGTCTTGCCGATTCGGAATGACTGACAGAGAGCTCTCAATTCCCCAAGAAAGGTGTGCCTATTCGTACAAAGGTGTAAGTGACGTGTCACGGATCTTTCCTAACATGTATGCAATATGAACAAATACCTGAAACATCGGAAAGCATATAACTCAAAAAAACTCACATACAACCCATGATGAATCACTTTAACTAAACACATCTACGCTAACATGTGTTCACCCATACATTCACATCATATTCTTATCATGTCCAATTGACAATAAGTAAGATCACAAGATAATCAAATGAACATAAGGTCAATCACATTTACACATTAGAATCATATTCATATCATTACCGCTTTCAAATTGATGGATTTCTTTTAGGCCAATGCACACTATGGAACTCTATGCAACATGCTGACGGACCACAAAGACTAACATGCTGACTGACTGACTGAAAAGTACAGGCTCGGGTCGGCCTATGAATAGCGTCCAACACAATGGACATTTTTACAAAATAGTGTACAGGTAAACAGGTCAAACGGTGCAGAAACTGAATCGCGTCAGCCTACACGGCCGCCTATCAAGATAAATCACGTTGGGGTATAGCGACGCCTTACAGGAAATCATTACTTAATCTGATGGGCGGGAAAACTGCCTGAATCGTGTCTGGGGATACAACCGCGATTCAAACTTGCACAGACTCCAAGGTAGGCGCGAAGTCTCACGCAACTGTTGACAAGTCAGTGCGAGGATCACGTCGCCTCTCATGGACGCCTTTTAGTGGATCGTGTCAGACCTAGCCGACGCGATACCAGGCGCTGGAATCGCGTCTCCTGAACTGGACGCGGTTCAAACCTCAAACTGAAAACACAGTAATCAGGATGTGATATTCATGCAACGCCTATATCTCTCTATCTACAGACATTTAGACAAAACTCTCAACATGAAATATGTCGAGGACATCTATTGGAAGAACGTTTATGTTGTAAGTTAGATCTAATTCGGTCTCTAATCTCGAGAAATATATGAAGAACATAAAGGTCATGTGTAACCCGAAAACACATCTCATGCAGTGATTTACTTACCATGCTTGTAACTCTCTAATTAATGACATTTAGACAAAACATTAAACGTGAAAGATGATTGGGACTACTAGTAGAATAACTTTCATGAAGGAAGTTTAGTCTAATTCGGTATCAAATCACATGCATAATGAGAAGAACGGGAAAAGCCCTAACCATGCACGACTTAGGGAAAACGACTAATACTTCATGTATACTCCATGAAAATTGGGAAAATTAAGTGCAAATGAACATAGACTCAAAGCTCTACAAGATGGTATAGGTTTTCTTTAATCTTGGCCCGAGAACACCTACCTTTATGAAGATCTAAGACCAGTCGACGTTCTGGACGCAGCAGAGGATGAAGAGGGATGAAACTCCAGTTCCCAGCCTTTCTCCTCCTCCTCTGAAGCCCTAGCCCGCCTCCAAACGACCCCAACTCGTTGCCAAACCTTCCTCAAGAGTTTAGTGATGAGTTCTTATAGATTTAGGGTGTATTTATATGTCCTAATGGGACTAGGAAAGGGGGCTGCAAATTCTGCTTTCTACTTTCCAAAATCTGGGATTTTCTTACCCAAAGGAGGTAGCTACACCATGGGAAGGTGTCATACAGGGTTGGCCACGATTTGGGGTTGCCATGCATGGCCATTACCACTAATTTTAACTCTAATTTGCCCTCCCTAATCACTGCATAATTACATACACAAATTTCTGGGTATTTTCTTGTCCAAATTTTTATCCTTGGGCCAAATGTGCTTCATTGGCCTAATCTTGTTAATGGGTCATTAATACATGGTGTTGGAAGTCTCTTCGATATGTTTATTTAATTTATGGTTGGGTTATTTTTCCGTGTTAACAATTTTTCCGACTTAGTTTCTTAATTCGGTTAACTTGGTCACGTGTGACGTACACTCGACCAATCAAATTTTTCGTTGCACAATTCCTTCGTGGAACACTTAGGGACAATATTTGGGGTTGATTTATAATTTTTACGGAATTTTTCGATGTGTTTTCTCTCGTACGATAATAGTACATAAGTTTTATCATTCTGATAATTGTGGAATTTATTTATTCCCCTTTATTTCTAAAATTTTTAAATCACTAAATTTTCGGGGAGTTACATCCTCCCCCACTTAAGAAATTTGGTCCCCAAATTTACACATAATGGTGTAGTTCGTACCTGAGAATAGTTCTGGGTGGTTTTTCTTCATTCTTTCCTCTGTTTCCCAGGTAGCATTAGTAACTCCGTCTCGACTCCATTGGACCTTCGCCATAGGTATGGTACGATTCCTGAGTCGTTGAATCTTCCGATCCAACAGTTTGATCTGCTTCTCTTCATAAGTCAGGTCCTCCTGAATCTCCAAGTCCTCATGGTTGATTACATGGTCGGCATTGAATAAGTACTTCCTCAGCATGGATATGTGGAACACATTATGCACGTTCGCCAGCTGTGGAGGTAGCGCAAGTCTATACGCCACCTGACCAATCCTTTCCAGAATTACAAACGGTCCGATGAATCTGGGACTCAACTTTCCTTTGATCCCAAATCTTTGAATTCCCCTTGAAGGTGAGACCTTCAAGAAAACATGTTCGCCAACCTGAAATTCTAGTTCTCTCCTTCTCTTGTCTACATAACTCTTCTGCCTAGATTGTGCTATCTTTAGACGTTCCCTGACAATTTGAACCTTTCTGACAGCCGTCTCAATTAAGTCGGGTCCAACCCATTGGTTCTCCCCAACCTCTTCCCAACAAAGGGGTGATCTGCAACTCCTGCCATATAAGGCTTCAAACGGTGCCATCTTGATACTTGCCTGATAGCTGTTGTTATATGCAAACTCCATTAGGTACAACTGATCATCCCATCGACCTCTAAAATCTAGCACCAGAGCACGAAGCATATCTTCCACAATTTGATTGGTCCTTTCGGTTTGTCCATCAGTCTGAGGATGGAAGGCAGTACTAAAGTTTAGTTTAGTACCCATTGCTGCTTGTAAACCCTTCCAGAAGTGTGAAGTAAATCTAGGGTCTCGATCCGATATTATGTTAGATGGAACCCCATGCAATCTAACTACTTCCTTAACATATAGTGCAGCCAATACATCCACTGACCAGGTACTCTTAATCGGCAAGAAGTGAGCTGACTTAGTCAATCGATCAACTATTACCCAAATTGCATCCATACCACCTCTAGTCTTGGGCAATCCCATGATAAAGTTCATACCGATGCTATCCCACTTCCATTCCGAGATTTCTAGTGGTAGCAGTCCACCAGCTGTACGGAAATGCTCGGCCTTGACTTTCATGCATGTTAAACAGTATGACACATGATCGGCCACATCCCTCTTCATGTTTGGCCACCAGTACGACCTTTTTAAGTCTTAGTACATCTTTGTTGATCCAGGATGAATCGTGTACTTGGACTGATGAGCTTCATTTAATAACCTCTTCTTGAGTTCTCCATGATCAGGGACACATGTTCTACCTCGGAATAGTAATCTTCCCTCAGCCGATAGAGTAAAGTCAGGTCTTTGTTCTAGCTTCTCCTTGATCTCAACTAAGAATGGATCCTCTCCCTGTTTCTCCTTGATTTCGGTCAGTAGATCGGATTGTATCTGGAGGTTGGAAATCATTACTTGTTTTTCCTTCTTTCCCATGTCTAAGTTCAAGCTTGCAAATTACTCCAGTAACTTCCATTCGCCCAGCATCATACTAGCTAGCATAGCTCATGGTTGTCTACTTAGAGCGTCTGCCACTACATTGGCTTTCCCAGGGTGATATTGAATGGAAAAGTCAAAGTCCTTAAGGTACTCTAACCACCTTCTTTGTCTCATGTTAAACTCTTTCTGTGAGAATAAGTATTTTAAACTCTTGTGGTTAGAAAATACTTTAAATTGCTCACCATAGATATAATGCCTCCAAATTTTCAAGGCGAATACTACAGCTGCTAACTCTAGGTCATGAACCTAGTAGTTCACCTCGTGGATCTTCAACTGTCTTGAGGCATATGCTATTACTTTCCCTTGTTGCATTAAGATGCATCCCAGACCTGTTCCAGAAGCATCTGAATAAATTTCAAATCCTCCCTCTTCAGTGGGTAAGGCGAGGACAGGAGCAGCAGTCAGACACTTCTTCAAGTTGTTAAAGCTTTCTTCACATTCATCGGTCCACACAAACGAATTTGTTAGGATCGGTTATTCGGTAATGGCAAAGCTAGAAGGGGGGGTTGAATAGATTTGCAACGGAAACTTAAGCAATTTGAAAATTACTTCGGATTAAAAGATCTACTCAATCAAAATCCCTTTGATCTGATGCAATGTGTGTGAGCAAAATAACAAGTAGTGTGTAGACGAAATCCCTAGGCATGCATCTAGCGCAACACAATGCAAACCACAAGTCAAACCACAGTGCACAATGGATTTTTAGGTGGTTCGGAGATCACACCACGTGACTCCTACGTCCACCCCTCACACAGTGAGGACACACTACTCAAGAACTGAGAACAACACACACACGAGCACACAGCTCAACCACACACACACACGAGCACACCGGCTCAACCACACATACACACGCTAGATCAAGTCCACAATAGATCAGATCCTCTAGCCTTGATCTGACCAACACACCACACACGTTGTCTGATGCAAACATGCAATCAGAACAATAATCCACATGTGGATCAAGCACAAGGAACGCTTGAACCACTACCACACACACAAAGATATGAAAAGTGTAGAAGAAGAAGAGTTCAGAGATGTAGAAGTATATCCTGATGAGGAACTCTTCGTGGTGGTCATCCAGAAGACCTTAAGCTTCACGTCCTTGAAGACCACGTGATGATGGAGAAGCTTGACTTGAAGACAAACCGGCTTCAACTCCGCTAGGAAGGTTGTTCTTCTTTGTTCTGGGCAGAGAGTTGAAACAGAGCAGCATGAAGAGAGCCTTCTTCTTGACCTTTGCTTAGGGTTTTGGTATGGTGGCTTCTTGCTGCGAAAATAGCCTCATATGATCCTTATATAATGGTGTCCAAACATAGAGAGTCGTGCTAAAAGGAAACACCCAAATATAGATCATATCCTGGCCATAAGATCTTCCCAAAACTCCGTCTGTTGACAGCCGACTTGCTGCTGTCGACAGGTGCTGACAGGTTTGCAAAATCCAGAAGACTGGCCTTCCGGGAAACCATTTTCTGTGTGTATCTGTCGACAGGCAAAAATCATCTGTCGACAGATGCACTATTCATCTGTTGACAGGTGCACTATTTTAGCAACTTGTCTTGTTCTTTTGCACTTGGATTTTGGGCTTTGTCTTGCATGGAATCTCACCTACATTTAAGAACAATATTAGTGAGATATAATGAACATATAAAAGAACAAGTTAAACATGTTTTTCTTGATTAGCATTTGCTTTTCTTGATTAACATTTGCTTGACTTAACATTCTCATTATGTTTCACATATTCACATCACATCAATTTGTATTGTTCATGAAATCTCATCATCAAAAACAAACATACCATTATGTCAACTTAACATTCTCATGTAAACCCAACATTCTCCCACATGAGAACCCAACATTCTCCCCCTTTTTGATGATGACAAAATTTTCAATTTATGCACAATTGATGTTTCTCCCCCTTTTGACAACATTCAAAAAGATAATGAGTGCACACAAGTAAAAGAATGAAGCAAAGAATTGTGTGACCACATAACTGAATTGTGAAAGATATGAGCGGGGAATGAGTGTTCAATTAGAATCTTAAGGTTGAGAACTGGTTTATACCCATTGCAAGATGTCATAGACACTAGTATTAAGACACGTAAAAATTCTACAATGGTTAAGAGATAATACTCCGGGAATCTCAAGTTATAGCATTTAGGATACATCGTCCAAAAACATATGAAAGTAAGATAACCCCTTGAATAAAACCATTGAGGAAAATCATATACCTTAGTGGTGATTTTCAGTTGGTAAAGGAAGGTAATGTCCACATAAACATTTGACAATTGACAACCCATTGCCCTTGATTTAAATCTTGGAGGCTCCACTCTATTTCAAGCATTTGAACAATTTCTTTTGTCAAGTTAATGTGAGAAAAGTAGTAATTAAGATCACTTTCACCTTTTGACGTGAAGGTAGACATGAGGGATGCCCGTACCCCCAGTTACTCAGTGTGAGTGACCATCATACCATTGTTCAGAGATAATGACAAGACTTTTTTATGCGAAGACAGACATTTGTGATGCCCATGTCCCCGGTTACTCAGTGATACTCATCATTGCTCTGCCTTTGTCCCATTTCAAATATTTTTTATGAACTTTTGAGTGTTTGAAATAGGTAGCTTTTCTCCTTTTTTCTTTTTCTTTTTTAACAATCAAGGTCAATGGTTATTTAATGTCAATGGTTAATGTAAAACATTAAGTTCAAAAACCTTCTTACTTATCAAACCATTTTAGAAACATGATAATCCACAAGGGAGTTATTCAAGTGAGTTAGGTTAAAATCATTAGATTTGATCAATGTTTTCTAGATGACAACCTAGACTCAAGCACAAAATATTATATCAAAATCATTGTGATTAATTCAATGTCTTTGATACTATGTGAATATGAAAGGTTGCAATAAATATTAAGTCCAAATTCTCCCCTTGCATCAATAATATGAACATACTCATAAGGTAAGGATTATAGAAGATGAAGATTTATCATTGAAATGTGTATCTGTCGACAGCAAGGGAGTGCCTGTCGACAGATGCACATAGACGTGAAAGACTTGGTTCTGGGAGGTCAAGAACTGTGCTCGGTTGTCGACAGATGGAATTCGTCTGTCGACAGAAACACTCAGAGTTCAAAAATTGGTTTTTGTGAAGTCATATCTGTCGACAGTGTGGTTCAGGGCTGTCGACAGGAGCTTTGAAACTTCAGCTTTAAGGCTTTGAATTGAGAGTGACTTGAACCATAAGATTGAGGGATAAATACACATTGAGTATGAAGGGTATCCCTTATGAATTTCACTCACCTAGCCTTAACTTACTCCCCCATAGAGTGTGCATATGATAACTCATCATTCAAGCATTTGCACACAAAAGAGCATCCATAAGCATGTTCAAAATTTACTCCCCCATAACACATGCATAAAAAGTAGCACATAATTAGCCTTATGCATAACATGACTTTTGGTACTTGGCGGAGTATTTTACTCACGCATAATGATAGTTTCCAAACAAGCATAACTTGTTTTTCCACATGTCATCATTTGATATACCAAGAGATCATGTGCACAGTTATGCAAGCAAGATGACCTGATTCCAACTGCTAAGAGGCATTGTTATGTAGGGGTAGCATTAAGACACATTTTCATTGCTCAGATAAAGGTAAAGATCCATTTCAATTCTTGCAGTTCAAAACTGAAGTGATAAAGAGATTTTACCTGAACAGTCTTCAATCACAGTCTGAAAAAAAAAATTTACATTTGTTCTCCACCATTTCTTGCCTTGCACAGCCAATGTCATGAATCCATTTCTAATTTTTGGCTGCAAGACATCTCAGCTTGTTCATTAAGCTGTTTTTGGGACCCACACTTGCTTGGGTCCTGCAATGACATTAATGTTAGAATTCAACAATGATTTCAGAATCTAAAGTGATTTGGTTTTCGGATTTCTATTGTTTTATGCAGTTTTCCTGTTCATAGATACATGAAATTTTTGATCTTTATGAATATGATGTTTATCCTTGTGTGTATGAACACATGGATTATCATGGAGCTTTGAAGCATGCACAGAATCATAGTTTTTATGCCAACAGTTCTTAGAAATATGACCAATTTTATGACATGTGAAGCATTGGACTGGTTTGGCATGATTATGACAGTGCTGACTTTTATTCCAGCAGAATTTAGCAAGATGACCAGGCCTATTGCATTTAAAACAAATGGGTTGAGCATGCATTTACCTGAATCTTACCATAGTGTGATTGCATTTGCTGGAATCTCTGAGGTCCTTTAGAGTACCTTTGATTATCCTTTGATTATCTCGGAGGTGGTACCCTTTGGTATCTCTTGGCATGATGTGAAGTTGGAGATTTCCTTGAAACATTTTGGGCTGCTGGAGGAGGTGTGGAGACCCTGTAGACTCTTGTTTTCTTCTCCATTTTCTTTTTCTAGTTTTCAATTGAAACATGATTCTTCCTATTTTGAGCCTTTTTGTTCAATTTTTTCTTTTCAGCTTTCAATGCAACAATTTCTTTTTCAGAAGTTAGAAGTTGGCTTTTCATGGCATCCAGACCATTTTGTATTTTGTTCTTTTCAATTTCACTTTGAACAACTTGATTTTCCAAGTCAGTAATTTTCTTCTTAAAATTGTTCCAATCATCATTTAATGGTCTGTCATGATAGAAGCTTTCAATCTTCTTTTTTAGATGATTATTTTCCTCAAATAGTTGGTTGCATTTTTCTTTTATTTGGTGGTCATGAGCCATGTTGGAGATTTGTTTGTTTAGTTGATCATTATCAAATTTGAGATTCTCATTATGATCAATCAATTTTTCATTTTCAATTTTCAAATCAGAATTTTCAGATTCCACATGATCATGATCTTCTTTCAACTTAGAAAACATGATTTCATAGTTTTTGACTTCATTTTCCAATTTTTTATTTTTCATTTTCAATTTTTCATTTTATTCATAGAATGCTTGAACATTATCAATTCTCATTTCATTCTTATCCAATTTTTCTTTTAGCTTCTTGTTTTGAGCTTTTACCTTCTTAAGTTGATTGGACAAGTGCTCATAGCATTCTATCAATTCATCATAGGAAATATCATCCTCTGAATCAGAATTGGATATTGATGCATCAAATGGATCTGAATTGGATTTACCTAACCTTTGAGAGTTTCTTGACTTCTCTGACAGTTGTGATCCTTCAGATTTGTCTGAACGGGAAGAGCCTCTTGAGCTACCATGAGCCATGTAGCATCTTTCATTGATTTCCCTTCCAGACTTGCTTGTCTTCAAAAAGGCGTCCTGCATTTTATCAACATGGTTATCAAACTCAATAATCAATGGTCGATTTATGATACTCGAGAACTCAGACATATTTCTGAGTATGTTGTAGATAAATAAACCAACCAACAAAGTAATCAGATCAGTTCAAAATCAATTATAAGCCCGATCAGAGCAATTAAGCACACATAAACATATTTGCCAAATCACAATCATTGAACAGAAAACCTGCTCTGATACCAATTGTTAGGATCGGTTATTCGGTAATGGCAAAGCTAGAAGGGGGGGGGTTGAATAGATTTGCAGCGGAAACTTAAGCAATTTGAAAATTACTTCGGATTAAAAGATCTACTCAATCAAAACCCCTTTGATCTGATGCAATGTGTGTGAGCAAAATAACAAGTAGTGTGTAGATGAAATCCCTAGGCATGCATCTAGCGCAACACAATGCAAACCACAAGTCAAACCACAGTGCACAAGGGATTTTTAGGTGGCTCTGAGATCACACCACGTAACTCCTACGTCCACCCCTCACACAGTGAGGTCACACTACTCAAGAACTGAGTACAACACACACACGAGCACACCGGCTCAACCACACACACACACGAGCACACCGGCTCAACCACACACACACACGCTAGATCAAGTCCATAATAGATCAGATCCTCTAGCCTTGATCTGACCAACACACCACACACGTTGCTTGATGCAAACACGCAATCAGAACAACAATCCACACGTGGATCAAGCACAAGGAATGCTTGAACCACTACCACACACACAAAGATATGAAAAGTGTAGAAGAAGAAGAGTTCAGAGATGTAGAAGTATATCCTGATGAGGAACTCTTCGTGGTGGTCGTCCAGAAGACCTCAAGCTTCACGTCCTTGAAGAACACGTGATGATGGAGAAGCTTGACTTGAAGACGAACCAGCTTCCACTCCGCTAGGAAGGTTGTTCTTCTTTGTTCTGGGCAGAGAGTTGAAACAGAGCAGCATGAAGAGAGCCTTCTTCTTGACCTTTGCTTAGGGTTTTGGTATGGTGGCTTCTTTATGTGAAAATAGCCTCATATGATCCTTATATAATGGTGTCCAAACATAGAGAGTCGTGCTAAAAGGAAACACCCAAATATAGATCATATCCTGGCCATAAGATCTTCCCAAAACTCCATCTGTCGACAGCCGACTTGCTGCTGTCGACGGGTGCTGACAGGTTTGCAAAATCCAGAAGACTGGCCTTCCGGAAAACCATTTTCTGTGTGTATCTGTCGACAGGCGAAAATCATCTGTCGACAGATGCACTATTCATCTATTGACAGATGCACTATTCATCTGTTGACAGGTGCACTATTTCAGCAACTTGTCTTATTCTTTTGCACTTGGATTTTGGGCTTTGTCTTGCATGGAATCTCACCTACATTTAAGAACATTATTAGTGAGATATAATGAACATATAAAAGAACAAGTTAAATATGTTTTTCTTGATTAGCATTTGTTTTTCTTGATTAACATTTGCTTGACTTAACATTCTCATTATGTTTCACATATTCACATCACATCAATTTGTATTGTTCATAAAATCTCATCATCAAAAACAAACATACCATTATGTCAACTTAACATTCTCATGTAAACCCAACATTCTCCCACATGAGAACAGAATAGGATTTTCCTTCCGGGTCAGCTTGGTTAATGGCACTGCAATCTTTGAGAAATCCTTTATAAACCTTCGATAATATCCTGCTAATCCGAGAAAGCTCTTGATCTCTGTGACGCTTGTTGGTCTTTCCCATTTCAGTACAGCCTCAACCTTTGATGGATCAACAGCGATACCATCCCTGGTTACCACATGTCCTAAAAAGGATACCTCCTCAAGCCAGAATTCACATTTACTTAGCTTGGCATATAATTTATTCTCCCTTAAAATCTGTAATGAAATCCTCAATTGCTCCTCATGCTCTTCCTTTGTCTTGGAATAGATCAATATATCATCGATGAATACCACCACAAATTTATCAAGATATGGGCGATAAATGCTATTCATCAACTGCATGAAAACTGCAGGGGCATTTGTTAGTCCGAAAGGCATAATAATAAATTCATAATGCCTATATCTGCTTCGGAAGGCTGTCTTGTGAATGTCTTCTCCCTTGATCCTCAATTGGTGATAGCCGGATCTGAGATCTATTTTAGAGAAGTATTTAGCTCCAGATAATTAATCAAACAACTCATCAATTCTTGGTAGGGGATATTTGTTCTTAATGGTTAACTGGTTTAGTTGTCTGTAATCTATACACAGCCTCATCGACCCATCTTTCTTCTTGACAAAGAGGACAGGTGCACCCCATGGTGATGTGCTTGGTCGGATGAATCCCTTCTCTAACAGTTCCATCATTTTAATTCCTTCAGTTCTGCGGGGGGACATTCTATATGGTGCCCTAGATACTGGTGCTGCTCCAAGGACCAACTCGATGGTAAAATCGACCTCTCGCTCAGGAGGAACCCCTGGCAAGTCTTCTGGAAAAACGTCAGCGTACTCGCTGACAACATGGATGTCCTCGACTTTGACTTCCTTCTTTGTGATGACAACAGCAGCAAGAAAGGCCATACAACCTTTCCTCAACATCCTCTTGGCTTGTAATGCCGAGATAAGGGACAATCTCCTACGGTTTCTATCTCCTGTGAACACTAGTTTTGGGTAATGGCTAAAGGCTACCCGACTTCTCCTACAATTGATACTAGCTCCATGTTCAGACATACAGTCTGCTCCCAGTATCACATCATACCCCTCCATGTCCATGCATATTAAATTTGCTGGTAGGTTTTGGGTTTCAATCAACACTTCAATAGATGGCATATGGTTTGTAAGATTGGTACCAGGACCAATCGGGGTTGACACAACTATTCCGGATTTCATTGGGACGGGTTTCACAGGTAGGGTATCAACAAATGTTCGAGATATAAAGGAATGCGTAGCTCCCATATCAAATAGAACATATGCGGGTCGGGAAAGAATAGTAAGTGTACCTTCCACGATACCTCCTTCTTTAGTAGCTTTAGGTTCCTGAATAGCTTGCAAGCGGCCTTGCCTCTTCTGTCCATTCGGACGCTTGTCCTGAGAGGCTGGTTCTTTCAACATTGGGCAGTTCAAGATCCTGTGGCCATGACTACCACAGCGCAGGCATCTCCCTTGCGCTCTCCAGTAATGTTCAGACCGGTGACTAGCTTTGTCACAGTGTTTGCACCTTTCTCCCATTGTCACCACTATCTGCTTACCTAACTCCTTTGGTTTTTTATCAGCTGGTTCATCTACTCCGCCACTGGGCCTTTTCTTCCCAATGGTCGGCTGATACCTTCCTGTAGAAGACACTTGCTCCCTTTTCACGGATTTTCCCTTAATTCTTTCGGCGGTCTCCATGGCATCTTCCAGTAACTGAGCCTTCTTTACCATGTCAGCATAGGTTTGAATGTCCATTGGCGCCAGTTGAGTGATGAACTGGGGCCTCAAGCCATTCAGAAAGTGTTTTGCCTTCATCCTTTCTGTCCCAATCAAGTGAACAGCATATCGGGACAGACGAGAGAATTGGGCCTCATACTCGGCCACATTGAGCCCTCTCTGCTTCAAAGCTGCAAATTCGGCTGCTTTCCATTCCTGGACCCTCTCAGAAAAGTACTTGGTGTTGAATTGCTCAATGAACTGAGCCCATGTTAGTTGTTGGCCATTCAGTGTTGCTTCTACCGACTCCCACCATGCCCTGGCATCCTTTTCCAATTGGAAGGTCGCTAGCAGTACTTTGTTCTGGTCCGTGCATTGCATGACCCTGAATATCCTTTCAATTTCCTTAACCCAGTGCTCAGCAACATCTGGGTCAGTACTCCCTTCAAACCTAGGCGGATCCATATTTCGAAAATTCCGATGGAGATCACCGGCTCCGCAGTTACCTCCACCCTGGGTGGCTTGCAGGATAGCCTGAGTCAAGTTATGTATTGTTTGTTGCATGTTCCTAGCCTGGGCACGTTCTACGGCCATTGAGGTAATAAGTACCTTCAAGATAATAATATAAGTCAGACATCTAGCTATATCACATGTGACTTCTATTCCCATGGTTCTACCCAAGCTCACATTAGGTACGACAGATTTTGACTCGTGTGATCTACTTTCATTCTATGTTCCTATTCCCTTGGACCCTAAGTTTATGGCTCTGATACCAACTGTCACGCCCCGATATTTAGCAGTGGAATAAATACCGAGAGACGTGAACGATACAAATAGACGTATCACAGTTGAATAACGCAGAGTCACAATTAAACATAACAACATATTTGAGGCCATAATATTGTCATCCAAAGTACTCTTTATTCCATTCATTCAACTAATTAAAAACCTTACATCAATCGAGCCAATCAAAGGGCCCATTATTCAAATGAAAAAGGTTTCACTATTACATCGACTACTCAAATAACTATTCCTAGACTATCAACTCCTCATATGGCGGTTGCTCATCACTCTTGCCTTGACCCATCAGTCTCCTCTGGTTCCTCATCACTACCTGAAAAGGACAGGATGATAGGGGTGAGCGAACTAGCTCAGTAGGATTTACATCTCAATATTGTGTGGGCACTAGTATACATGATTAACATTTTAAATAGGCAAGATATGAACATGTATATGATGACAATGCATGCAATACTAACAGATTGAATAGCAGAGTAGAATGGATATCATATCAGATCAAATGTCGAGTTGCATATACAATGGGCAGATATTTCAAGAGTAGAATCGTATCAAATGAATTGGCCATATTCACAGATATCACGTATTCACGTGATCAGACTTATCATATCATATCATATCAAACGAAGACACATTCACACAAATCTTGCATATAGTATCAGTGTCATGCCACGCACCACAAGTCCATACTCCCGCAGTTAATAAGTACATTGGGGTGCTCTTCCCCAGGACCAGACAGGGCCCCTATTGCACAAGCATTGGTCAAATGGACCGAAGTCCCATATTGTGCCGAACAAACATATTCATATTATGGCCACGGAGTTTCAATGACAAGCTCATAGTAAGAAAGACATGATTATTCATAGAGTCGATGTATGACAAAAGCTCAAGAGAACAAATGGGCAGTATAACGATGTCTCTTATGTTGCATAATTCATTAATGTCTTGACGTGAAGATGACTAATGACAGATCGTATGCAGAACATGTGCTCTCTATCTCCAGAGTACTTCATGGTACAACCAGCTCGGCCTCTATGTGGGAATCCATAGAGAGCGGAGAGTTACCGAGGTCTTAAGGAAAAGATCGCTAGTCTTGCCGATTCGGAATGATCGGCAGAGAGCTCTCAATTCCCCAAGAAAGCTGTGCCTATTCGTACAAAGGTGTAAGTGTCATGTCACGGATCTTTCCTAACATGTATGCAATATGAACAAATAACTGAAACATTGGAAAGCATATAACTTAAAGAAACTCATATACAACCCATGATGAATCACTTTAACTAAAAACATCTATGCTAACATGTGTTCACCCATACATTCACATCATATTCTTATCATGTCCAATTGACAATAAGTAAGATCACAAGATAATCAAATGAACATAAGGTCAATCACATTTACACATTAGAATCATATTCATATCATTACTGCTTTCAAATTGATGGATTTATTTTAGGCCAATGCACACTATGGAACTCTATGCAACATGCTGACGGACCACAAAGACTAACATGCTGACTGACTGACTGAAAAATACAGGCTCGGGTCGGCCTATGAATAGCGTCCAACATAGTGGACGTTTTTTACAAAACAGTGTACAGGTAAACAGGTCAAACGGTGCAGAAGCTGAATCGCGTCGGCCTACACGGCCGCCTTTCAAGATAAATCACGTCGAGGTATAGCGACGCCTAACAGGAAATCATTACTTAATCCGATGGGCGGGAAAACTGCCTGAATCGCGTTCGGGGATATAGCCGCGATTCAGACTTGCACAGACTCCCAGGTAGGCACGAAGTCTCACGCAACCGTTGACCAGTCAGCACGAGGATCACGTCGCCTCTCATGGATGCCTTTTAGTGGATCACGTCAGACCTGGCCAACGCGATACCAGGCACTAGAATCGCGTCTCCTGAACTGGACGCGGTTCAAACCTCAAACTGAAAACACAGTAATCAGGATGTGATATTCATGCAATGCCTATATCTCTCTATCTACTGACATTTAGACAAAATTCTCAACATGAAATATGTCGAAGACATCTGTTGGAAGAACTTTTATGTTGTGAGTTAGATCTAATTCAGTCTCAAATCACGAGAAATATGTAAAGAACATAAAGGTCATGTGTAACCCGAAAACACATCTCATGCAGCAATTTACTTACCATACTTTTAACTCTCTAACTAATGACATTTAGACAAAACGTTAAACGTGAAAGATGATTGGGACTACTAGTATAATAACTTTCATGAAGGAAGTTTAGTCTAATTTGGTATCAAATCGCGTGCATAATGAGAAGAACGGGAAAATCCCTAGCCGTGCACGACTTAGGGAAAACGACTAATACTTCATGTATACTCCATGAAAATTGGGAAAATCAAGTTCAAATGAACATAGACTCAAAGCTCTACAAGATGGTATAGGTTTTCTTTAATCTTGGCCCGAGAACACCTACCTTTATGAAGATCTAAGACAAGTCGACGTTCTGGACGCAGCAGAGGATGAAGAGGGATGAAACTCTGGTTCCCAGCCTTTCTCCTCCTCCTCTGAAGCCCTAGCCCGCCTCCAAACGACCCCAACTCGTTGCCAAACCTTCCCCAAGAGTTTAGTGACGAGTTCTTATAGATTTAGGGTGTATTTACATGTCCTAATGGGACTAGGAAATGGGGCTGCGAATTCTGCTTTCTACTTTCCAAAATCTGGGATTTTCTCACCCAAAGAAGGTAGCTACACCATGGGAAGGTGTCATACAGGGTTGGCCATGATTTGGGGTTGCCATTCATGGCCATTACCCCTAATTTTAACCCTAATTTGCCCTCCCTAATCACTGCATAATTACATACACAAATTTCTGGGTATTTTCCTGTCCAAATTTTTATCCTTGGGCCAAATGTGCTTCATTGGCCCAATCTCATTAATGGGTCATTAATACATGGTGTTGGAAGTCTCTCCAATATGTTTATTTAATTTATGGTTGGGTTATTTTTCCGTGTTAACAATTTTTCCGACTTAGTTTCCTAATTCGGTTAACTTGGTCACGTGTGACGTACACTCGACCAATCAGATTTTTCGTTGCACGAATTCCTTCGTGGAACACTTAGGGACAATATTTGGGGTTGATTTATAATTTTTACGGAATTTTCTGATGTGTTTTCTCTTGTACGATAATAGTACGTAAGTTTTATCATTCCGATAATTACGGAATTTATTTATTCCCCTTTATTTCTAAAATTTTTAAATCACTAAATTTCCGGGGTGTTACAAAATAGGCATTGACTCTTCTGGCAAATTATCCTCAGGAACATCATAACCCTGACTTTGATGAACTTCTCCATCTTGATGTGCATGTTCCAGCCCCAACATCTCATTAGTGTTCTCCTGAGGACCCAAGTTGAGCTTCATGAACTTCACAATGTGGTCCAAATCATACATGTGGAATCTGGCAATTTTTTGTACCTTTGATCTAGCAACTGGAACACCTAACAGCTGAAAAATTGAAGATAAATGAGCTGAATAGGGCAGACTTCTTCTCAACTTTTGTATTGTCACTTCATGAAGCGGTTGACAGAATATGGTAGCCAGGTTGATTTTCACTTTCTTAATCAAGCAAAACATGATGCATCTCTATAGACTTGTGACTCTTCCTTCCTCCTCCCTGAGGAGTTAAAATGGTTGTACACCAGTGATGTAAGAGCCGATGTGCAGGGGGAAATCTGTTGGCATTCAATTGAGATACCTTAGCTTGATTAATGTCAAGTATATTGTGTGGTTGACCAGTTAGGACTGAATAGTCCTCATGAGCACATAAATTAAAATTCTGAGGATTGTGACCCTCATCTGGTATCCCCAACAATTGACTCACGATAGAATTTGTGAGTACAATGTGAACCCCTCTTACACTGGACTCAAGAGTGTGCTTTTTGCTAACTAGATTCATGAAAAACTCTTGAACCAAAAGAGGATAGTGTGTCCTATGCACACTAACAAAGTCAGTCCATCCCTGAAAATCTAACATACCAAGGAGTTCTGGCACCAAATTTTTCATACCTTCATCGTGAATATTGATGATCCTTGGATGTAGTAGAGGCTTGTTCCCAGTAACCTTTCTTTTTGCTTTCGAAGATGGAATATGACCTTCTTCATCATCAGAATCAACATCTTCATGTTCTGACTCTTCTTCTTCTTGCTCTATGTTCTGTGCCTGCCCTTCAGAACTAGCTTCTTTAACAACATTGTCATTCTCCTCGTCTTCATCGTGTTCAGAACCCACATCTTCTCGTTCGACCAATAGCTGGTCAAAACTGTTTTTCTCAGATTTCTCAGAAAACATTGCCTCATTTTCACTAGATTTTTTAGAAGGAGGTGACAAAGGCTCCTCCACATTCTGTCTACCAGACCCACTGTTTGTTTCCTGGGAATTAGGGCTTTCTTCAGGTAACGCCTGAGAACCTTGATTGCTTGACACATTCTCATCAGAACTGCTTAAATCAACAAATTCCAACTTTTTCTTACCCTTAGAAAAGGTCTTTTCCTTAGCAGTTCGGGGATGAGAGTATCTACGGCTCAAAAACGCCGGAGCAGCAGACTTCTTTTCACGAATCTCAATCCCCTTTGAAGCCTTGGTTTCCCGTTCGGAAACAGATGATTCATCAAGCTTCCTCTTTCCTCCGCAACGAGACTACAACTTAGGAGCCATGAGAGAACAAACAAGGAATCGGAAAGGAAGAAGAATGGGGATGCAGTTGCAGATGAGAAAGGCTTTTCTGGAGAGGAGTTGAGAAAGATGAAGAGGTCACCTTTTGAGAATGGAGACGTCTGAAGAGACGTGACACTTGAAAATGTCGACCTTTCCTGGGAGTATCATGGTCCTGAGGTACAATGAAGATGTAACGTGGTCCAGCACCACAAAATGGAGTAGCGTCGACTCTATGGTCAATAGTGTCGACACAGATACATGAGGATTAAAGCCAGGCTTCAGTAGATTTGAAGAGGTGTCATTTCACAATGATTCACTAAATTTCTAGAAGATCCTGGAGAAGTTAACAACATTTACGCAATTTTTTACACCTTTTCTCATTTATTATTCAGATTAATGGTTTAAAAAATTATGAATTTTAGATTAACCATTAAAGAAGATTGAAGAACTCATAAGAGTAGATAACAGATAAGAAGATAACCCTTCAGATAGAGAATTTGCATCAATATAAAACCATTTACTCAATACATGTAACAAGATAATATTGGAAGGATATCTCAGCAGTCTAAAATATGTTGAAATTTATAAAACCTATCTTGACTTTTCTAGAAAATTTGATTTTCTTGCACAGCACATTTTTTTATCACAAATGAACAATCTGATCCCCCTTATCTTTCATGGAAGAACCCATGTTTTGTACACACCAGAGCTCCTGATTACTTGATTAGGGAATCATTTTGTCTCATGGAAGAATAAGGTGCATCTTTTCATGTGAGGATACATGCTTATCAAACACTAGAATCCCCAATTACTCGGATTACATTAAGCTCATTTTTACATCCTGAATAGAATTAACTAGCTCATCATGACATATAATGTTACTCCTGATTTTATCAGAGATTTGCAGTTTCTCAGAGCATAGTCATTGTTCTGCCATTTGAAAAAGTTTTGACAACAAATTAGATTCTGGGTCTAGAAGATTTTCCAAATCAAAATATTTCAGATGCCTTGAAAGTCTTACCAAAGAAACCAAGTTACATGTAAATTTTCAAGTTTTGATAGAAATGCACTTCTCACTTAAAGAATTTCTCTCTGCACTGTTAATTAACTATTTTGAATTCTTCAAGGAAATTTAAAGGTTGATCCAGAAATTTATAACTCTTAAACCACAATCTTTTAAATTCTGAGATGAAGGAGTTTTCAAAAATGTATAGCTGAAGTTAACTCCCCCTGAGAAGATGCCCTGAAATTTTGCTTCTCATTATGAAATAACTTCCTTTCAAGTAATGATTTCTTGAGCCAAGGAAGACTGCTAGCAGAAGGACTCCCCCTCAACAAGTGCATAAAGACCTTTGGTACTTGGCGGAGACATGTACTCACGCATAGTGAAAGATTCCAGACAAGCTTAACTTGTCCTTCTTCATGTCACCATTTTATATACCACATAGGCCAATGCAGAGTGAGAATCAAAAAAAATTCTTGTTGTAGGAAGAGGAATTTATTTATTGAATGGAATCAAGGAAGTATGAACTGACAGAAACGGCAAGAACTTTTGGTAAGAAGGACACAGTGTCGACTCTCTAGTCCATAGAGTCAACCTTAGATAGAAAGGTCACCTTTGAAACACTGAGATATTTTCACTTCACCAACAGCTCAAGAACTGATAGCACTTCAACCAACCCATCTGACAAGCAGAATCATCAAGCCTAGACTTTCATCCAATTTTCATCTCACTTACTTGACAAAAATCACAAAGGACATTTAACAACAAACAACAAAAATTTGTTTCAACACTAACTCTCATTCAAACACATTTTCACAACAATTTCAACACAGTGAATCATGGATCAAGTAAACACAAACCAAGTTCTCTTCTTAAGCAGAAAAATCTTTCATTTCACAAGGGTTTAGTAAAGATATCAATAATTTGTTTTGAAGTTTCAACAAAGTGCAATTCAAAGGAATTTTTGCTTACTTCATCTCTTAAAAAATGATGCCTGATTTCTATATGTTTTGTCCTAGAATGCTGGATTGGATTTTTTGCCAAGCAAATTGCACTAGTGTTATCACACAAGATTGGGACACATCAAAGATCTACTTGGTAGTCTTGAAGTTGATGTTTAATCCATAACACTTGAGTGTCACAGCCTCCTGCAAAAACATATTCTGCTTCTGCAGTAGAGAGAGCAACTGAGTGGTGTTTCTTAGAAGCCCAAGAAACTAAACATCCTCCCAAAAATTGGCAATAGCCACTAGTGCCCTTTCTATCTAGCTTACAACTAGCAAAATCTGCATCAGAATAGGATATCAAATGAAATTCACTAAATGCTGGAAACTACAATCCCAACTCTTGAGTTCTAGCTAGATATCTGAAAATTCTTTTCGCTGCACTCATGTGGGATTCTTTAGGACAAGCCTGAAATCTAGCACACAGGCACACTGAAAATTGAATATACCTGATTACCTTTCAGATGCTGTTAAATAAATTAAAGAACCAATCATACCTCTGTACACTTTTGAATCTACCTGATTACCTTTCAGATCAGCATCTAAACTCACAGAGGTGCTCATTGGAGTTGCTATTGCTTTGGTATTTTCCATTTTGTACTTTTTCAGCAAATCTTGAATGTATTTGGATTGGTTTATGAAGATCCCCTCCTTTGATTGAACAACCTGCAGTCCAAGAAAGAATTTGAGTTCTCTCATTAGACTCATTTCAAATTCATTAGTCATTAATTCTGAAAATTCCTTACAGAAGGAGGATTTTGTTGATCCAAAGATGATGTCATCAACATATATTTGGACCACCAAGATATCCTTCCCTTGAACTTTTGTAAAGAGTGTTTGATCAACTTTACCTCTTGAGTACCCTTTACCTATAAAGAATGTGCTCAACTGATCATACCATGCTCGGGGAGCTTGCTTCAGACCATATAAGGTTTTATCCAATTTAAACACATGGTCAGGAAGGTTAGTGCATTTAAAACCAGGAGGTTGTTCAACATAAACTTCCTCCTTAATCAAACCATTCAGAAAAGCACTCTTTACATCCATTTGCTGTAATTTGATGCCATGAGCAGAAGCAAAAGCAAGCAAAATTCGAATAGCTTCAAGCCTAGCTACTGGAGCAAAAGACTCTTCAAAGTCTATTCCAAATTCCTGATTATAGCCTTTTGCTACTAGCCTAGCCTTATTCCTAATTACCTTCCCATCTTCACTGATCTTATTTCTAAAAACTCATTTAGTTCCAATGACTCCTTGAGAGGAAAGTCTTGGAACTAAATGCCACACTTTATTTCTCTCGAATTGATTTAATTCTTCATGCATTGCATTTATCTAGAAAGTGTCTTTCAGGGCATCCTCTATGTTACTAGGTTCAATTTGAGACACTAGAGTCATTTGATCAATTTTAGAAATTGCTCTAAAATGAGATCTTGTCCTAGGAGGATCAAGTAAGTTACCGATGATAATTTTCTGAGGATGATCTCTTAGCATTCTAATGTTCATTTGATCTCTCTCCCTGATTTCATTGACTGGTTCCTGTTCTTCACTGCGGTCCGAGCTCTTCTTAGTTGTATCTTCCTTTTCTTCCTGTCCCTTAGAATGCTCTCCTTCCAGAAACTCCCCATCTTGCTTTTCTCTGCATAGATCAGCATTAAATTCATCAAACGTGATATGAGGTGGTTCTTCAACAATTTGATCTTTTACATTGAAGACCCTATAAGCTCTTGAATGATCAGAATAGCCTAGGAATATTCCTAAGTCACTTTTGGGCTCAAATTTGTCCAAGTCATGCTTGTTGTTAATCAGAATAAAACAGTTTGTTCCAAATACTCTAAAATGTGCAATAGATGGTTTCTTACCTTTCAGAAGCTCATAAAGAGTCTTTTTGCAAAAAGGCCTTACCATTGCATGGTTTATGATGTAACAGGAGGTATTTATTACTTCAGCCTAGAATTTTCTGGGAAGACCACTCTCGATTAGCATGGTTCTTGCCATTTCCACAAGAGTTCTGTTTCTTCTCTCCACAGCTCCATTTTGTTCAGGAGTTCTTGGTGATGAGAACTTGTGGAAAACTCCTTCTTTCCTGCAGAAAGTCTCAAAATCAGTGTTTTCTGTTTCTGTGAAACTTTCTTGTAAAAATCATGAAATTCAATGAATGCATCATTTTTGTGAGCAAGAAAGAAAACCCAAGTAAATCTAGAAAAATCATCTACAAGAACATATCCAAACCTTTTTCCATTTAGACTGTTTATCCTTGTGGGTCCAAACAAATCCATGTGGATAAGCTCAAAAGGTTTGGTAGATTGACTTTCTGATCTACTTTTAAAGGTTTTTCTTGTTTGCTTACCTTGAGAACATGCTTCACACAGTTTCAAATTATGTTTGAAGGAGATTTCAGGCAAACCTTTAACCATGTTGAACTTTGCCAACTTATGAAGCATATTGTAGCTAGCATGCCCTAGTCTACGATGCGACAAGCAAGCTAAGTCATTTTTATTTGCAGTTAAGCATAGGTTGGTGTTTTCAGATTCATCAAGATCCACCATGTACACATTATTTGCTCTTATTCCAGTAAATTTAACAAGATCAGAATTCGGTTCAAAAATAGTGCAGCCCAAGGAGTCAAACATTACCTTGTGACCTTTGTCACATAATTGACTTATGCTCAGAAGATTATACTCCAGTCCTTCCACCAAAAGAACTCCATCAATCGAGTTGGATAGATTTTTACCAACCTTGCCTGAACCAATGATCTTACCTTTGTTATTGCCTCCAAAAGTAACATGTCCAGCCTTCTTTTCATACAAAAGACAAAATTTGTCCCTGTCTCCCATCATATGTCTTGAACAGCCACTATCTAAGTACCACATGTTCTTCTTGGCTGTAAGACATACCTGCACACACAATCAAAGAAGATTCTTTGAAACCCAAGTACATTTGGGTCCCACAATGCCTCCCAAATCAAGAACATAAGAAAGTAGGTCTTTTGGAATCCAAAGTTGTTTATTCACCTTTAAGTTATCCTTATTCCTGAAATCATGCTGGTTTTTATTCTGTTTCCTGTTTTCATGGTGTTTCGAAGCATTTGCATTTATGAATTTTCTATTAAGCTTTTTCTCCACATTTTCAGAGTAATATTTGAACTTGGTTTGATACCTCAGCCTTTCAGGATGTTGTGTTTCATTACGTCTGGCAGAGTCATAGACATGTGTCGACACTCTAAAGGGATAGTGTCACCTACATGATTCCATTTCGGCCAGTTTTGAGTATTAAAGTGAGTTGATCTTGATTTTCCATGTGCCCACCTGGTGTGAGGCTAGTTTTGTGATGATGTTGACCTATTATTTGGCCATTTTCTTAAATTTTGTGATTTTCTATATGATGGTGTCGACCTATCATAGGCATAGTGTCGACCTTGCCAGGCAGGCGATTTCAGAGTTTTATTCCTTTGAAACATTTGTTCATTTTTAGCCATTGTTTTCTTTCTTCCATTTGATGTTTTATTGAAATCTATTTTTCCTATTTCACCTTTTCTTGTTTCTTTTTCATTTTTTTTATTTCTTTGCCCTTCTGAAGTAGAAGCTCCAGAAGCTTTTGAAGATACGAAGGTTATGGTTTTCAGTCCTACCTCTTTTTTCTTTGTGGGATTAAAACTCAACCCTTCTTTGTTGAAATTCACTCTTGTGCCTAGAAGGACATCAAGATTATTTTTGCCACTCACAAACTTTTCAAGGACTTCCTGCCTTTTGATTACCTCATTTTGCAAAACTTTAATTTCCTTTTTCAGTTCATTGTTGACGCTGCTTAAGACAGCATTCTTTTCAGAGACAAGACCTATTTCATCAAGACTTTCAATATTTTGACTTTTCAGTTCATTTATGACTTCTCTTAGAGCATTTATCTCTTGTGAGAATTCTGTTTCTTTTTCCTCTGTTAGGGTGTTCTGAGGAGAATGTTTCAGCTTCTTCTTTAGAATTTTATTTTCCTTTTTAAGAGCATCATATTGATCCAGAAGTTCAAAATAAACATGCTCCCAATCATCCAAACTAAAATCCTTAAAAAGAGAATTTACCTCTCCTTCTTCTTCTTCTATTTCTCTAGCCATCAGACGTAACTTTGAATGTGTCCTCAGCATCTGAACTCTCTTCATCTTCATCTTCTTCTCCTTCACTCCAGGTTCCAACCATCGCCTTTTGTTTGTTTCTGTTCCATCTGGGCTGAATTTTCTTCTGAACCTCAGGACATTCAAACTTGACATGTCCTGGTTTTCTGTAATTGTAGCAAACAATTCTATCAGTCTTTTTATTTGCATTTACTTTGGGTTTTGACAGATTATTAGTGTATGGTTTCTTTTTCAGAAAACCCTTACCTTCTTTTCTTAGAAATTTCCTGAACTTTCTAGTTATCATGCGAACTCACCTGAGTCATCTTCAGAGGTGGAGGATTCACTGTCTTCAGTAGCCTCTTTTGTGCTGGGACTTGCTTTAAGAGCAAGAGGCTTCTTCTTCTTTAGATCATCCTCAGTTCTTCTCAAACCCAACTCATATGTCATTAAGGAACCTATCAACTCATCTACAGTAGTTGTGGATAAGTTTCTAGATTCTTCAATAACAGTAGCTTTAGTATGCCAAATGGGTGTCAAGGATCTGAGAATTTTTCTAACCAATTCTTTATCAGTGTAAATTTTACCCAAATTTTTTAGCCCATTTGTTAGCAAAGTTAATCTGCCATACATTTCGGAGATAGTTTCATCATGCTTCATTTAGTTTCATCATCCTTCATTCGAAATGTTTCATATTCAGAAACTAACACATTAGCCTTAGTTTCTTTTACCTCAGATGTGCCTTCATAAATTACCATAAGGCGATCCCAGATCTCTTTTGCACTTGAGCACGATGAGACTCTCGAAAACTCAGTTGGATGCAGTGAGAACTGCATTATATTCATTGCACTCCAATTTGCGTTCGACTTCTTGATCTCTTCTGGAGTCCACTTCTCTTTGTCCTCAGACAGCTCATAAGGTCCATTGTTCACTACTCTCCATATTTGATGGTCTTGAGCTCGCAAGAAAACCTGCATACGAGTTTTCCAGTATGCATAATTAGTACCATCAAAATAGGGTGGTCTGTTCACAGAATGACCCTCAACAATGTAACCCCTAGATTCCATCATACACTAATCTCTCCTGGTCGTGAAACCAAATAAGTTGGAGAACCGAGCTCTGATACCACATGTTGTGTGTAGAAAGATTATCTAGAGGGGGGTGAATAGAGAATCTTCAGAATTCTTGCGACAATTCAGAAGTTAAGAGCCTTAATATGATGATGCTAATTAGACAATCGATTCACGAGGCAATGAGGGTGCAAACCACACATAAGAGAGAGAAATTTTAAGGTGGTTCGGCTCCAATGAGGAGACCTACATCCACCCCTCACTAAACCAGTGAGGTACCACTATGAGAACCACTGTGAGAAATTCTCGAACACCTTCTGATTCACAGCTTCTTCACATCTGCTGACTCACAGCTTGAACAAACCGTTGAAACACAGCTTCAACCCAAATGATCCAATCACAACACGTGAAGGATCAAACCAATCTACTTCACCAAGAAGCAGATAGTCCACAACTTAATGTTATGAAGAAATCGAAAAGAACAAAGTGAAAAAAAAAAACACCAGAATGTGCTAAGAGATCAGTAGACTCCCTGCTCTGGATCTAGATTCGAATTGCATCACTTCTCAGCTCCAGATTTGATTTCTCTTTAGGCGAGTTCCTCTGGTAACTTTGTACAATCGGATCACAGAAATCAATGTTGTAGCCTCATTCTGATCCTCTGTTCTTGTAGCTTAGCACTAGCTCTTCGAAGCTTCAAATCTTGCTTGATTTAACAATGCATTCATCTGATCATAGCTTCGATCTAAAATCGCCTCTTCGTGCTAACCACAGAACCTCTGATCTCCTTACTTTTTGTGCTCTGCAATTTTTCTCTCTCTTTAACTGCACGCAACGACCCCGCTCACAAAACCAGAACAATTCACCAAATCACGCGGGATATTCTATAGTGGGCCCCTTACCAGATTCCCTTTTCCTTTTTTGCTAGGAGAATCTTTTTGCCGCCAAATTTTGGTATCTTCTAGAAATAAGTGACGTATACCAAAGGCCCCAAACGATGCATCTAGGATCACGTGTCCATCACATGTGTGCTGGTGACAATTTTGACGAAATACTCTAAGTGTTGTAGTGTTGACACTTCAGAGATTCAGTGTCGACACTTATACTCTTGAAATACTGCGAGAGTCACTGAACATGAAATCGCAGTGATGACCTTATATAGGGAGAGTGTCGACCTCATATTCACTTCTCTTCACAGAACCCTTTAATTCCTGAATAGTGTTGACCTCAACCACAATTGGTGTCAACCTTATCAACCTGCCTCTATTAATACCGCATAGAGAAATCCATTAGTGTTGATCTGCTCTCAGAGTAGTGTTGACCTGCCTTGATCACTTCTCTTCAGTGCAACATAAAGAGACCACTAGTGTCGACCTAACTTCCAGATAGTGTCGACCTTATCTGGCTATGTTGAATTTTCCTTGATGCAAGTAAGTAGTACCTGTAAAACAAATGTTATGTATCAGATACCTTTACCTTTTTACTTCAAATATGACATCATCAAAACCAGGGACACAACAATAGGTCTCCTGCAGAACAAATTTAAAATGTATTATTCAAATCATATTTTTTAATATCTAGATTGAATTCAAAAATTATATTTTGACTTACAGCAATCGTGCGAGCACTCTTGCTGACATAGTCATCCATCCCCTTCCGCTTATGAGTCTGATCAAATAACTCGCAAAATGTAGGGGCATGCTCGAGCTCGTGACGCTTACAATTCAACAAAAGTAGTCAGTTTCACAATAATAATTAATGTATTAAGCAATTGAAAGTTAATTTTCTTACCAATTTCTGGCTGTGGGTCGCACCACTAGTATGCACATTCTTTTCCAGATGAGCTGCCCGATTGCGTTTAGCCGCTTGTGACCTCCCCTGCCATGGTCCAGTAGCCCAACGATGACAAAGGGACTCCCAATAGTCCCTCCTCATCCACACTGGGCCGTAATCCATCCAAGCCGTAGGATCCTGGCTGCATGTGATCTTCACTACCTTGTCCCAGACCTCCCACATCGACTTTCTGTAATTAGTCTGGACAGTAGACTCCCAGACGGCTCGTGCTCGAGGGAGATCCTCCGATCTCATGAACATGTACCTCCGCTGTTTAGAAATGAAATTACTCAACTTTGTGCACTAATAGAGAGAGATAGTAATTAATGAAATGACCTCAAATCAGTAAATAATAATAATACCGTAAACATGTCAAATAACATATCTTGGACGGACAGGGGGAACTCTTTCGATGAGTCCACTAGTCCTGGAACGTGTGAGTGCAGCAACGATGTAATATAGCGGGAAGCAGATCTTGGATTTAACTTCCCCCTGCAATTGCACATTAATTTTCTACATGAACTATATAACATAAATAACAAATACAGTAAGTTTGAAGTGATCAAGTTTACCCAAAAATCCCACATAGCTGGCGTCCAGCTGGCTGAGCCACCTCCTATGTCGTTGGATGATAGCTCTCTACCTTTGTTGAAAAAATTAAATACACTATTATTAAAAAAATTGGAAGACAAGAAACGTACTATAGTATGAAAACATGCATGTACCTGCTGCTGAATGGGATGGGACAGGTGACGCTTCTGGGCATGATGCAGACCCTGCAAAATTATACGCACGTTAGAAAATATAAAGTTAATATGAACAGTAATATGGAGAGTTTTGTGTTTGGGTACATATATATATACCTGTCACCGGGACAACCGACGTAGTTAGGGAGGCGGACCCTGCAAAATTATATGCACGTTAGAAAATATAAAGTTAATATACACAATAATATATAGAGTTTTGTGTTTGGGTACATATATATATTCATGTCGTCGGGACAACCGGCGTAGTCAGGGAGGCAGACCTTGCATCGATTTTATGCACGTTAGAAAATATAAGGCTAATATACACAGTAAACTAAAAGAATTGAGTTGAGTACATATATACCTATTGGCGTAGACCCTCGGCCTACAGAAGTAGAGGGTGCACCGGACGAGATGGACCCCTCCCACTACGTCCTCCATGCACCATATCTCTATTGAGAACAATAAAGATATAATAAAACATCAACACTCAAATTTGAATTAGCTATTTAATAGCATATAATTAGCAACATCACTCAGTTCTTACAAAATTTTATAATATTATCTATATTCATCATCAAATGCTGAAGATATGTCTAATTCAGCGTCATCCTCTTCGTCTTCATCATCGGTCCACTCTTCCTCCTCATCAGACTCCACCTCCCGCTCAACAACATGATCGTCAAAGGCATTTGGGTCAACTTCTTCCTCTTCGTTATCCTTATATAAGCAAATTGGTTCATTTATATCATCTACATTGAACTGCATAGAAGGAGCGAACTCTTAACATCTTTGAGCTCTATATCAGCCGGGAGAAGCTCATACTCAGAGAATAGCCTTGTTTTCACTCGATAAGCAGCCCACCAATCTCTCAATTTGAGGGACAAATAGTTCGAATAATAAACTTGTTGGGCTTGTGCCGCCAGAATGAATGGCTCATACATACTCAACTTGGACTTATGTTTGACATCGACGATCCCATATGTTGTGTCATTACGAATAGAGGTCGGATCAAACCAATGACACTTGAAGAGGAATGCATGGTTTCCTTGTCCTAAAAAATGCAGTTCAATGACTTCTTCGAGAAGCCATAATAGTCTACTTCATTTTCATTGTAGGCACTTCCCTTCACACAAACGCTGTTGTTCATCGTAGACTTATTCTATCCATAATCTCGTGTGAAATCGGTATCCATTCACAATGTAGCCTGGATAGACACGTACAATCTTCGAGGGCCCATAACTGATCTCTTCTACTCTTGAATCAATAATAAAGCCTTGTTCAACCTATTATTAAAAAAAAGAGACAGACAATGACAACTATGAACAACTTATGCATAAGAACATAACACTTATGCATCAAAATATTTAGACACTTACTTGATATCTTAACCAAGTAGCAAAAGACTTCTCTCGTTCCTTTTCAATCCTATACGTCAGTCAAACGTGGATTCCATTGCAGTATGACTGAGTCAAACTCTCTGCAATGAAAATGCAACACAACCTCTAAGTTCTGCAATTTGCAAACAAATGAGGTACATACATAAAGAAATTAGTGTTGAGTGCTTACTCAATGTAAGGGTCTAGTTTTGCACAATTCATGAAGATGTAGATCTCCGCAGCTACCAACTCTCTGTCTTCAAGTGTGTGAGTAGAAGAATATTCGAACGCTCATCCGGGACACTTGAATATAGAGAGTCGGTCAGACACATTAGAATCTCCACCATCATCATTACATGGAGGTTGAGTGCGTCAAGTTCGTATTTCTGTATCAAAGTACATCGAACGAAAGTTCGATGTCTCTTCAATAAGGTACGCTTGGGTAATGGAGCCCTCAACTTGTGCTTTGTTGCGAACCTTCATCTTAAGATCGTGTATGCACCTATGCCAACAATTCAAATGAATACATATGAAATATAAAAGATCGTCGTAATGTGAATAAATTGAGACATAGGAATATACCTCTCAAATGGATACATCCATCGAAATTGTACTGGTCCTCGGACTCTAGCCTCATATGGCAAATGGATGATCAGGTGCTCTATTAAATTAAAGAATGCTAGAGGAAATATGTTCTCTAATTTACAGACTGTCTGTAATATATTTTGCTCGATATTTTGCAAGTCATGAAGTCTAAGTTCTGATGCACATAAAATCCTGAAGAATTGACTCAGCTCGGTCATTGCTCCCCATATCTGCTTCGGCAACAACTCACGAAAAGCAATTGAAATCAATCTTTGCATGAAAACATGACAGTCATGACTCTTCATTCCGTATATTTCCCCTCGTTAACATTTACACAACGGGCAATATTCGAGACATATCCATCCGGAAATCTCAATTGCTTCAACCATTGACACACTTCCTTAATCTGTCTGGCCCCAAGCACATATGAAGCTTTAGGTTGAACCACTTTTCCTCTAACATGCTACAGTTCTAGTTCTGGACGTCTACAAAGTACTTTCAAATCCATTCGTGCCTTGATGTTATCCTTCATTTTGCCTTTGACGTCCATAATTGTGTTGAACACATTATCAAAAACATTCTTCTCTATATGCATGACGTCTAGGTTATGACGTATCAAAAGTGTTGACCAATAAGGCAATTCTCAAAAGATACTTTGCATCACCCAATTGTGATCATTCCCAAACCCTGGGATTTGTCAGGTACTACCAGCCAGTTGTGATACAATCAGTAAGTTCTGGACCAGCCTCGCCATGTTTCCACCAGACACTCGTTCCATATCTACCTCATCCAATTCAATTGTATTTTTCATAAATGAATCCTTCTGCTTTCGGAAAGGATGGTCACTTGGTAGAAACCAACGATGATAATCAAACCAACATGCTTTTCCCCTAGATTTCAACACGAATGATTTTGAATCCTCTATACAATAAGGACAAGCCAACCTCACATGTGTGCTCCAGCTAGATAACATGTCGTACGCTGGAAAGTCACTTATTGTCTACATTAATTCAGCCTTCAAATTGAAATTTTGTTTTCTGGATGCATCATAAGTGAGAAACCCATCTGACCATAACAATTTCAGCTCATCAATCAACGGTCTGAGATATATGTCTAAATTTTTTCCTGGACTTTTTAGACCAGGAATCAGCAATGAAAGGAAGAGATTCTCACACTTCATGCACATGCCTGGCGGAAGGTTGTACGGTGTTAAAAATACTGTCCAACATGAGTAAGATACCATCGTGCCTCCGAATGGATTGAAGTCATTCGTGCATAAACCCAGCCGCACGTTGCGTGGATCCCTTGAGAAGTAAGGATGAGTATGGCTACAATGAGCCCAAGCTTCACCATCGGCAGGATGACTGATTTCACCATCATCACGACGGACTCTTTCCGCATGCCAAGTCATATGTCTAACTATCTTCGGGGACATGAACAACCGCTGCAATCTGGGTGTGATCGGAAAGTACCGTAGTGACTTATATGGAACATCCGTCTACTTTGACTTGTCTCCTCTCTTAGGCTTGAATCTATCATGCTTACAGATACAACATGATGTCTTATCTGCATCATCTTTGTAGTACAACATACAATGATTAGGACATGCATCAATTTTCATAAAACCAAGCCCCTGATCATTCACCATCTTCTTCGCATGGTAAAACTCATCGGGCAACCTCTCTGATTGAGGAAGCATACTCTTGACGAGTAAGAGAAGTCGATCAAAACAACTCTCGCTCATCTGAAATTCAGACTTCAAATTCAGTAGCTGCGACACTGCAGACAACCGTGTATGCTTCTCACAACCATCCCATAATGGCTCATCAGCATCTCAAAGTAACTGATAAAATCTTTTAGCTGTATTATTCGACATTTCTTCATTTATTTGGTCATCGTAAATATTGAACTTCAAACCAGCAGCATCGACAACCATGTCTATGTATGTACTTGTGGAGGCAAAGTTGGCCACTTCATACGACTAGATATTAAACTCACCATGAGACGACCATAACTCATAATGGGCAACAAATCCTCTCGTATACAAATGATGCTGCACATCCCATGTCGATATCCACTTTCTGTTCTTACAAGTCGAACAGGGACATCAAATGTTACTAGGGGTGTAAACGGAACCCGATAACCTGATATTCCGACCTGATTTCGATAAAAATTATCGATTTTGGAATTGAAAATTGATACCGATAGCTTATCGGAATCGGTATCGGATATTCCGATAAGCTATCGGAATCGGAATTGAAAAAATAATCGGTATCGATATCGGTTATTCCGATAAATTATCTATAAAATTAAAAAAAAAACTATGGTAAACACCTTACCTTATCGAAATTTCGGTTCCGGTAATGTTATCAAAATGGGAACGGAATCGGAATTAACTATTCCGATATTATCGGAATCGGAACCATATTTCAGTTATCGAAATTGGAATCAGAATCTCTATTTCCGATTCCGAACCCGACCTGTTTGCAACCCTAGATGTTACCCATCGGATCAACTACTATTGATGAATTCCTCAATCCAAACCGAATGAAACTATCAACTCCATCTTTAAACTCCTCTTTCACAACTCCATTAACTATTCCACGGTACATCCATGACCAATTCTCATACGACATTTTTCCTACACAGATTAAATGTCATCTCACGAGTTAAAACCCAACCCACTCTCACATCATTCGAGTAAGTCAAAATGAATAGAGAGGACATATTAATTACATTATCACTTTTTACCCATCCATGAATATTTGATTGCACTCAAATGGTCATTTACTATATGTTTGTACATTTTGCTAAAAATTTCGGCAGCATCTCCCCACACCTCTCCGATATACCAAAAATATTTATTGATTAAGAAATTTTCTTAAACACTTATTTCTAAGTGGCTAAGAAAATATTCAAAATCAATAAAGGTATACCAGAGAGGAGTGAGAAGATGCAACCAAAATTTTCAACAACTGTACAAACACACATAGTAAATAACCACCTAACTACGATCAAACATTCACAGACTGTCCAAAACGGGACAATTCAAGACTTTGAGTTAAATATACACATTCTCATCATTGTAAATAAGACTCGTGCACATCAATCCCAAAGTCTTGAACGGGAAGATTCATTGACACGGACTTAACACGCTCTCGTGAGGTGTGTGCAGTGATAAATTGCTATACATGCAAAGATCAAATTTAAAAACCACATAAATATAAAAGGAAAATGAAAACAAAATACTACATGTGAACAAGTGCAATATTGAACCAAATTCACACATACATGTAAATGAATTACATTAAAGTAAGAAGTGCAATACTAATCACTAACTCAATTTTTTTCCTAAATTGGGATATATTGTGATACCCTGAATTTTTTGTCATTTTATAGTGTGCATGAGATATTTGATGACCAAACTGTCCCCATAATAAATATTTCCATTTATTTATATATTAATTTTGATGATTAACAAATAACACTAATGGATTTCTTGAGCCTTGAGAACAGGAAATAAAAGAAAAATGAAAGTTCAAGACAATCTGGTAAGTCTCATCACTTCTATCCAAGTCTTTGTATCGACTTCTTTGATAAGCAGAACGATTTCCTCTTTGACCGGAAAACTCAAAACAAATCGATATCGTAACGATTTCTTTAGAAACTCGCAACGACTCTCTAGCCGTAACGATTTCTTTAGACCTCGTAACGATTTCTTTAGAAACTCGCAACGACTCTCTAGCCGTAACGATTTCTTTAGACCTCGTAACGATTTCTTTAGAAACTCGCAACGACTCTCTAGCCGTAACGATTTCTTTAGACCTCGTAATGATTTCTTTAGAAACTCGCAACGACTCTCTAGCCGTAACGATTTCTTTAGACCTCGTAACGATTTCTTTAGAACTCGCAACGACTCTCTAGCCGTAACGATTTCTTTAGACCTCGTAACGTTTTCTTTAGAATTCGCAACGACTCTATAGTCATAACGATTTCTTTAGACTTCATAACGATTTCTTTAGAGTTCATAACGATTTCTTCACTGATCATAACGCCTTGCTTTGTATAATGATTTCGTGTAACGATTTCCTTACAACTTGATAATCATAACGATTTCTTTAGACTTCATAACGATTTCTTTAGAGTTCATAACGATTTCTTCACTGATCATAACGCCTTGCTTTGTATAATGATTTCGTGTAACGATTTCCTTACAACTTGATAATCATAACGATTTCGTGTAACGATTTCCTTACAGCTCAATAGTCATAACGATTTCTTGTAACGATTTCTTCAGAACTCGCAACGACCTGCTTGTTGTAACGACTTCATAAGTTATCACAACGATTTCCTTACAGTTCATAATGACTTGCTATAATCATAACGATTTCATAAGTCAGCAAGATTCTTTTTATCGAATTCCTTGATGCATCAGTATAATGCCTTTTAACAGCGTTGAAAAGTCAAAGTCATATCTTGTCCGTTGACTGCTATGCATTTAATGCTCTCTGATCGTATCTCCCATGCATGCAGACAATATCTTCCATTTCTATGCTACTCTGTCTACGTACTTTTTTAGACAGAAAGGAGCTTTGCTATATACTGCAATATCTGTTCCATCTCAACTAACAATAGACAGCAGTCCTAGCTGTCTTCTATTTATTGATGATATGCTTACAGATATCTGACAAGACTCATCTGGACAACATTGGACACAAGATACAAAGTTCTATGACATCTTCTTGGCGTGTACACAAGGATAAAGACTGTCGTTCAGAAGCTTCCTTTGTGACCAGTCTAACGTACACAAGGAAAAGAGACAACGGACACTTCAACGTTCGAATTTGAATCAGCAGTTTAAATAGAAGACTCAGACGAAAACAAGAGATAGCGAAAAACAACGTTTGATTTCTGAAGTAGAAAGAAATCCATCTCTTAGAGTCCTCAGAAGATTGAAACAAGAGCAAAGCTTCCACTCCAACCTTGTTCTCAGCTCTTAGCTCTCTGTGATCAAAAATAGTTTTTATTTGTGAGAGCTTGTGTAGTCCTTGGAGAGAAAAACCTTGTAAAATCTCTTTCTCTCTCGGGGCCTTAAGAGCTTCAGTGTGTAGCTGGTCAAGCTAGAGTCTGAAGCCTGTTTCCACACTCTTTTCTTATTAGATTGTGTTCCCTTCTGGACGAAGGAGACCTGGTGGTATCCAGGGTGGTTGTTGTTCCCTTCTGGACGAAGGAAGACCTGGTGGTATCCAGGGTGGTTGTTGTTCCCTTCAGGCTGAAGGAAGACCAGTTGAGGCTGGGTGTAAGGATCCTTAAGGGGATTGTACCCTTGGTAGTAAAATCCTGAGGTATTGCTCAGGGACTGGACGTAGGTCTCCTGTGGAGAGGAGTTCCGAACCAGGATAAAATCCTTGTGTCTTGTGGATGTGTTTTGTGTGATTGTTGTCTTGTTTGCTCTAACTCTAACCTTGTTATTAAGTTGTGTAATCCTTTCAGTAAACAGGTTTTAATCAGAGATCGAAGTTTTAATAACCCATTCACCCCCCCCCCCTCTGGGCTAGCTAGCTGGGCAACAATATTTACCTGTTATAAATGTAGTGCGTGTATATAATTTTGCATAATATAATTATTAAATTGTCCATGTGCATATGCGTATATCTATATATTACTTTCGTGAACATAAGTAATTAGCTAATTTTGTATATGATGTACTTATTTAAATACTATGCATGTTGTAATTAAGTAATGTTGTGCATATAACATGAAGTACTACCATGCATCTGTAAGTATATGTGAGTTTACTTCTGTACATGTATTATATTTAAATGTGTATATATTATCTAATGGTTGAGGTGCACATTGTATTTATATATTCCATGCATATTTTACGTAACTATGATGCATAAATGTAAAAATATATATGGTTATCATGTGTAAATGATAATTATCTAATTCTAGGCATGTTAAACTATTTATGACATGTATGATACCTAAATATAGTGTGTGTATTATATTTATATGTTCATGCATAATGCATATAATTATGTAGTGTGTATGTACATATATGTATGTATGTTATTCTGAACATGTATATCCTTGACGTGCATGCATGTTATCTTTAATTGAGATTAGTACAAGTTATATTTAAATAAATAATATGTAATGCATGCAATTTATATGATGAATGCATATATATTATTTCTGCATATACTATATTGTTGGAGCATAATTGTACGTTTATTTGGATGCATAATTGCATTTTGGCCAAGCACTGTGTTGGCGGGAACATCTCTGGACGCTAACCCAGGTTGACTACAACCGATGTTGACGTCAACCACAAGTTGACTACAACCGATGTTGTTGACGTCAACCACAAGTTGACTACAACCGATGTTGACGTCAACCCCAAGTTGACTACAACCGATGTTGACGTCAATATCCTTCCTGTGTAACGGTTCTAGAATTGTTAACGCCCGCATTTTGGCCGGTTTCAGTTTAGGAAAGTCTTGAATAACTGTGGGAAACCTACCCTAACGTGTACCCCAACCCACCAACTCTATAAAACACTCAGGTTAGGGCGAAGGGAGTCTTTTGCTCTTGTGAACCCTAGCATCCGTAGTGGAGAAGTGCTGATCTTTGGAGGGCCGGATCTGGCGACTGGAGGTGTTTCCCGGGGATCTACAACAATTGGGAGATAGCCTATACATAGGAGAAGAAGTCCCAACTCCGAGGAGTCATCTTCATCAACAGAAAAAACCAGATCTAAGGAGATTTCGAGCACCTTCTTGGCAGGGCCGAGGAGGGCTTCACCGACAAAGTTTGATCGTCTAGGATTTTATTGGAGGAAAGTAGCTTATAGATTCACTCTATAGACTTGTCCTTTAGGGTTTGCACGTTTTTCCAGATTTTTCCTCGCGTCCTAGAACCTCCAAATTCCCCTTGTATTGAGTCTTGTCTGCATAGGTGCTGGGAGGAAGTTGGTGGCAGCATCTACTGTAGTCAATATCCTGGGTTGGCGGCACCAAAGTGTGCAGTTAACTATAGACGGCAGCATCCCTTATAGTTAAGTTTTCAGTGTTTCTGAAAACTGCTGTTGATCCTCTTTAAGACATTTGACAGACTTTCGGATACGTGTGCATGCTGTAGATTTTATGTGGGGTCAAAGATGATCAGTAGGTCATGTATGAGGTTTTAGTGAATTTTCATGATTTATGCTAATTACTAAAATTCAGATAATTGGACTATGAGTATAAAATGACCATGTTTAATCTGTGTAAATATCCAGGGTGGTTGTTGTTCCCTTCAGGCTGAAGGAAGACCAGTTGAGGCTGGGTGTAAGGATCCTTAAGGGGGATTGTACCCTTGGTAGTAAAATCCTGAGGTATTGCTCAGGGACTGGACGTAGGTCTCCTGTGGAGAGGAGTTCCGAACCAGGATAAAAATCCTTGTGTCTTGTGGATGTGTTTTGTGTGATTGTTGTCTTGTTTGCTCTAACTCTAACCTTGTTATTAAGTTGTGTAATCCTTTCAGTAAACAGGTTTTAATCAGAGATCGAAGTTTTAATAACCCATTCACCCCCCCCTCTGGGCTAGCTAGCTGGGCAACAAGTGGTATCAGAGCTCGTCTCTTCGACAAAGAAGAAGATCCAACGATCTGAAGAGCAAAGATCAATGGCAGCCCAAAGTAACTTCGAAGGTCAGTCAGTCAACAGGCCTCCCTTGTTCGATGGAGAAGACTACACATACTGGAAGACTAGAATGGAATATTTTCTACAAGGTCATGATTACACAATCTGGTCCATTGTAGAAGAAGGTGATCTTTTGGTCACAAACGCTAAGGCTCAGTGGACAGATGATGATAGGAAAAGAATATCCTTAAACTGCAAAGCCAAGAGCATATTATGCTGTGCCCTAAGCAAGAAAGAGTTCAATAGAGTCTCAGCCTGCAAGTCCGCAATGGAGATGTGGGAAAAGCTCAAAATTACCTATGAAGGGACAGACAAGGTAAAGGAGACAAGAATTGATATTCTAGTAGCTCAATATGAAAGATTTCAGATGCAGACAGGTGAATCAATAACCAAATGTTCAGCAGATTCACTGACATCACAAATGGATTAGCCGGTTTGGGAAAGGTCTATAATGCACCAGATATGGTTAGAAAAGTCCTCAGATCTTTACCATCTTCTTGGACTCCGAAGGTAACAGCCATTGAAGAAGCCAATGATTTAAAATTAATGTCATTGGAAAAGCTAATAGGATCTCTCATGGCTCACGAGATAAACATGGAGAGATTAGGAGAATCCTCCAGCAGAAGGAAACAATCAAATGCTCTCAAAGCAAGTGAAGATAATTCGGAAGAATCTTTGGATAATAGTGAGAGTAGTAAAGACAGTGATGATGAAGAAGCGATGCTGTCTCGAAGGCTTCAAAGGATTCTAGCAAAGAAAAAGAAGTATCAGTCAGGAAGAAAATTTTTTAAGAAAAACAAAGACTTCAGAAAACCAGAAGTAAAGGATCAAAAGAAAGGAGAAGTGATTTGTTATGAATGCAAGAAGCCTGGACACATCAAGGCAGATTGTCCCATGATCAAAAAGAGTGATCACAAGAAGAAGGACAACTTCAGAAGATTTAAGAAGTACAGAAAGAAAGCAATGGCAGCTGCTTGGGAGAACAGCAGTGACTCAGACAGTGAGTCAAGCTCGAGCAGTGAAGGTGAAGAAGCCAACTTGGCTCTCATGGCCAACACCGAAGACAAGGTAACCTCTGACTCTTCTTTTGATTCATGCAATGATTCAGATTCTGACAATTTGGAAAATGCTTTTAATGAACTTTATGAAAATACAAAGAAGTATGCAAATTACTTAAAACTAGTAAGAAAATATAATCTGTCTAGAAAATACAAATTCAGACCTAAGAACAGAAAATGAAGAACTTGAAAAACAAATTACTGAACATAAAAGAAGAAATGAATTATTATGTGAAGATTTAAAAGAGAAAAATAAGAAAATAAATCTTCTAGAAAAACAAGAAGACTTAGGTGAATTTAAAATAGAAATAGAAAGACTAAATAAAGAAAATGATAATCTATCAAGTACACTAGAAAAATTTACCAATGGTAAAAACTCTTTAATATTAAAAGGTGCTAGGAGATCGGGTAAAAAGAAAAATGGATTAGGATATACACCCCCAGACAATGAAGAAACCATAATATACCCTAAAACATATCCAACACCAAAATTTGTACCCGAACAAGATATAGCATACAAAGCTGATTTCAAATATATAGAAAAAGTGACTAAGTTATCCTGCTGCAGTCACTGCAACAAGTTAGGACATATTAAAATTACATGCCCAACAAGACATAAAAAATGGATATTAAAAGGTAAAGTTGATGATACTAACCAATCAGGACCCAAAAGAATTTGGGTACCTAAAGCTTGATGTTCTCATTTCAGGTTAACCCTCGAGCATCCAAATGGTATTTGGATAGTGGGTGCTCAAGGCATATGTCAGGCAACAAGAAGATATTTGTTGATCTCCAAGCTGAAGAAGGTACAGTCACCTATGGAGATAATGGAAAAGGGACTGTGATAGGAAGCGGGTCTGTGAACATCAAAGGAAAATCAGTTATAGAAGATGTAATGCTGGTCAAAGGGTTAAAGCACAATCTCATCAGCATCAGCCAGTTGTGTGACAAAGGCCATCAAATTCAGTTTCAAGAATCAAAATGCAGTATCTTAAAGGATGGTGCAGTCATATTTGAAGCCTACAGAGAAAGAAATTTGTATGTTCTATATCTCGAGAACTCAAGGATCAAGATGTGTGTTTGGCAGCTAGTAAAGATCAATCAACTGAGTTGTGGCACAGAAGATTGGGCCACTGCAGCTTGGATGGGTTGAACAAGCTCAGAAAGAGAAAACTAGTTGAAGGACTGCCAAAGGTAAATTTCAGATTGGATAGCATTTGCAGACCTTGTGCAAGAGGAAAGCACACCAAGAGCTCCTTCAAATCAAAGACTGTAGTAACCTCCTCAAAGCCCTTAGAACTACTTCACATGGATTTATTTGGGCCAATGAGAACTACCAGTTTGGGAGGAAAGAATTTTGGATTTGTAATAGTTGATGATTATTCAAGATTCACTTGGGTATCCTTTTTAGAGCACAAAGATGACACTTTGAAAATTTTGTCAGCTTCAGTAAGAAAGTTCAGAAAGATCAGAAATTCTCAATTGTCTCTATTCGATCAGATCATGGTGGTGAGTTTCAGAATGAAAAGTTTACGAAGTTCTGTGATGATCAAGGAATTGAGCACAACTTCTCAGCTCCAAGGACACCTCAACAGAATGGAATTGCTGAGAGGAAAAACAGAACTCTTTTGGATATGGCAAGAACCATGTTGTCAGAATATGATCTGCCAAGATATTCTGGGCCGAAGCTATCAACACTGCATGTTATATCATAAATAGAGTGATGATCAGGCCAATTCTGAAAAAGACGTCTTATGAACTCTACAAAGAAAAGAAGCCAAAGATTAGCCATTTCAGAATATTTGGATGTCCTTGCTTCATCCATAACAATGGAAAAAGGGACATTGGTAAGTTGGATGCCAAATCAGATGAAGGCATCTTCATGGGGTACTCTTCTAAACCCAAAGGTTATAGAGTTTTCAATAAACGTTCCTTATTGATTGAACAATCAGTACATGTTATTTTTGATGAATCTAACCCTTCCTTGAAAAAGGAAGAAATTAGTGACATTGATGATGCAGATGACTTGTCCGAAAAATTAAAGAATACTTCAATTAAGGACAAAGAGGATCCAACTCTGGAAGAACTGCAGCAAACAGAAATCCAACATGAAGATCTTCCAAAGGAATGGAGATATCAGAAAGATCACCCTCCTGAAAACATCATTGGTGATCCATCTGTAGGGGTAAGAACTAGAGGTAATGTAATTCCATGCGACTATTTAGCATTTGTTTCTCAAGTAGAGCCTAAGACAGTCAATGAAGCTTTATCTGATGAATCTTGGATATTAGCCATGCAAGATGAACTAAATCAGTTCAAGAGAAACCAAGTATGGTCACTTGTTCCTAGACCATCCAATCATTCAGTTATTGGCACCAAGTGGGTGTTCAGAAATAAACTGGATGAGTCTGGAATAATCTTAAGGAACAAAGCCAGATTGGTGGCTCAAGGCTACTCCCAAGAGGAAGGCATAGATTTCGATGAAACTTATGCACCTGTAGCTAGACTTGAGGCCATTAGGATTTTACTTGCTTATGCATCTGCACTTGATTTAAAACTTTTTCAAATGGATGTCAAATCAGCCTTTTTAAATGGTTTCATCAAGGAGGAAGTTTATGTTGAACAACCTCCAGGTTTTGACGACACTGAATTTCCAAATCATGTATTTAAACTACATAAGGCTTTATATGGTTTAAAGCAAGCTCCTAGAGCCTGGTATGAAAGGCTCAGTACTTTCTTATTAAATCATGGTTTCACTAGAGGTAAAGTAGATAGTACATTATTTATAAAATCTAAGGTTAAACATATACTTCTTGTACAAATCTATGTAGATGATATTATTTTTGGATCTACTGATGAATCTCTTTGCAAGTACTTTGAAAAGCTTATGCAGGGAGAATTCGAAATGAGCTTGATGGGGGAGTTAAGCTACTTCCTTGGATTGCAAATCAAGCAAGGGAAGGATGGCACTCATATCTGTCAAGCAAAGTACACCAAAGAGCTGTTGAAGAAATTTGGATTTGAAGATGCAAAGCCATTATCAACTCCAATGAGCACATCAACCAGAATGGACAGTGATCAAAAAGGTAAAAGGGTAGATCAAAAGAATTATCGAGGTATGATAGGATCATTACTTTACTTAACTGCCAGTAGACCAGACATTTTGTTCAGTGTATGCATGTGTGCTAGATATCAGGCAGACCCTAGAGAGTCTCACTTAATTTCTGTAAAAAGAATATTTAGATATTTAGCTAGAACTCATGACTTAGGTCTCTGGTATCCTAGATCTTGTGAGATAAATCTAATAGGATATTCAGATGCTGATTATGCTGGTTGCAAAGTAGATAGAAAGAGCACCAGTGGATGTTGTCAGTTTCTTGCAGGATGCCTAATATCATGGACATCCAAGAAACAAAATTCAGTAGCTCTATCAACAGCTGAGGCGGAATATGTTGCTGCTGGAAGTTGCTGTACACAACTTCTTTGGATAAAGCAACAACTTGAAGATTTCGGCATTCACATCAAATCAATTCCTCTATTGTGTGATAATACAAGTGCCATCAACCTCACCAAAAATCCAGTTCAACACTCAAGGACGAAGCACATTGAGGTAAGATATCATTTTATTCGAGACCATGTAGCTAGTGGTAATTTAGAAATTTCGTTTATAGATACAAATGGTCAATTGGCAGATATCTTCACAAAAGCCCTACCTGAAGAGAGATTTACATCTCTTAGAAGGGAACTAGGGATGTGCAATTTGTGAAAGAATTTCTGTGATTTTATTGACATATAAATTTTTCAGATTAAATGAAAGTTCTCTCTCCGTTAAAGTTAAGCAAAACTCAGTTATCTATATGCTTTGACCGCTTCTGTGTGGAAAGTTGTTTGACTTGTCAAATCTTTTTGTCGCTTTCTATCTTTACCGCCTTTGGCGCTCCTCCGTTCAATAAAGTAATATTTTTTCCAAATCGCTTTGAGATCGACTCGTCTTCTACCTTTACCCTTTTTATTCTCTATCTGTTCACCCAAAGCCGATGCCCTAACGATTTTGGGATCGACTCTCTGCAACTTTCGAAGCCTTCTTCTCTTCCCGCGAAGAATTCCTTCGAGAACTTCCGTCCCTTCCATCATCCTCCCTTCCAGAATCTTTTCTTCTCTGCACCCATGGCCGCTCCGTTGATCTCCGGAAGTGTTGGGGGCTACAGTGCTGAGTATTTATCCCCAAGGGAGCAAGAAAGATTTACGTTTGTGAAGACGAAGATTTGCGGAAATAAGGCAGTGGATGTTCAGAATCTTGAGAAGAATGGCATGGCCAGGCTAGTTGATACTCTAAGAAGATTGCAGTGGATGGATGTGGTCACCTTCAGTGAGGTAAGCTACCCGGACTTGGTAAAAGCCTTCTACATTTGTCTGAAGTCAGAAGCAGATGGGTCCCTTGTTTCCTCTGTCAAGGGCATCCAAATCAGAATAACCCATGAGCTTTTGCGTGATTTGTTTGGAGTGAAGACCTCTGGATTTAGTGGCATTCACTCTGTGAATGATGAAGTCAAAGGTCTCGGGATTATCGGTCCAGGATTTAAGTTGAAGGATGGGAAGCTTGATATTAATCAGATGTCCGCATTCAATAGATTGCTTCACTTTATAGTCTGCCAAATCTTAGTACCTCGTAGTGCTACCTTTTCTTCATGTACTAGGGCAGATTCGGACATAATGTTCTGGGCAATCCAGAACAAAGAAATAAACCTGGCCGCAGTGATGATTGAGCGAATGATGTTTGCACATGCTCAGTTATGGGAAACAAAGAGCAAGTTGAATGTTTCCCTTCCGTATGCTCATCTACTGACCAAGATTTTCAAGCACTTTGGAGTAGATTTGTCAGGTGCAGTAGCTGAAAAGATGGGCCAGTCTATAAGGTCCAGAAACCTGAAGAAAAGTGGTTTTCAGTGCAAGAAGGAGTTTGGTCAAAATCCTCTGTGGCTGAAGGAGAAGCAGTTATTGCAGATATTCCAGAAGCAGCAGCAGAGCAAGAAGCAGTAGAAGTAGAGCAAGCAGATCCAGCAGAGCAAGCAGCAGCAAGTCAAGCAGAGCAAGAACCAGTAGAGTCAGCTGTGGGATGCCAATCCGAAGCTCAATTGGAAGAGGGTGCAGCTGGTGTGGCAGATTCCTTGCCCACCACCTTAGTCGCCTCTATTTTAAGAGAGGTATTGGATTCCATTCCCTCCATCTCAGTCTCTTCTAAGGCAGGTGGACCTGATGAAGAAGTTATGGCAGCAGGCCATACTGAAGTTCAGTCTGAATCAGTTGCAGATGTTGAGGTACAAGCAGGTACTCAACAAGATGTGGTCATGGAAGAAGCTCCTAGCCAAGGGGAGCAAAGTAGAGTTGATCCTGAAGTATCTGAATCCGTGGCAGAAGGCCACTTGGAGAAAGTTGTCTTGGAAGAAGCTCCTGCTCAGGGGGAGCAAGAAAGTATTGAAGTCCCTGCTCCCATTCAGGGGGAGCAAGCTGAGTTGAGAAGCCTGTGAATGAAGATTTTCCTGAAAATGTTTCACCTACTCAGAAAATCCCAGCTCCCGCCAAGGTTGATGTTAGTGAAGGCCCAAGTGCAAGCAATTTAAATCTAGAGGAGCCTGTCTCTCAGCAAGGTAAGCAGAAAAGAGTTGTTCACAGGAGGTCAAGGAAGGGCCATAGAAAAGTGAAGTTGAAGCATGTTATGGCCTTGTTAAAAGCCCAAGGAGAGATCTTGGCATCAGTTCAGTCTAGCATACAAGGAATTGTTTCAAATCAAGCTTCAACCTCCTCAGACGTATCCTCAATAAGAAATGCAATGAGGTATTTCAATAAAGAATGTCTGATATGAAGAATTTGCTGGCTAATCTTTCAAGGTCTAGTGGTGTCCCTCCTGCACCCACTCAGAGCAGTCCAGCTGAAGTTCCTAGGCCACCAGGGCCTCCAGCAGAAGTCTCTCGGCCAACAGGGCCACCAGTTCAAGGGTCAGGGCCATCAGGGCCATCAGTCGTGAGGTCACCCGGACCAGTGGCAGCCTCAGGGTCTTCAGGACCCTCTCCAGCAGTCAGAGAGAGTCAGGCCAAAGGGAAAGAGCCAGTGTCAGTCTCCAAGGCCCCTGATACTTCATCTCTTGCCACTCCAACCCTCTCCACACCTTCATCTCCTTCTACTGCACCTCCTGCTCCACCAACCATAAAACATCCCATGCCTCGCACCCAACCTTCCTCATCTCTACTTCATCTCAACCCTCCTTCTCTCCTACTCCAGCTCACATCTCAGCTCCATCCTCATTAACTCCTAAACCTTCCCTATTAAAATTCAAACATCTCCTCTTCAACCAACCTCTTCCTTTAATCCTAAACATTTTTTCTATCCTCCTACTCCTCCTAATTCTGTTATCTTTCCTCCAGATAAACCTCTGCCTCTTGGTGTCTTTGACACAATGTTCCAGACAATTTTGAAAGGAACACCCTCCTCACCATTCTTTCCACAGCCTCTCACATTCACAGGACTGACCCTCCCAGTCCTGCCTTGAAAAAGAGAAAAACCTCCTCATCTCTAAGCACTCCTTCTGTTCCTCTATACCCTCCTTTATGGTACTCTCTTACCCTTGATCCTAAGAGAAGACCTATCTACAAAGAATACCTCCAGAAATGCATTCTTTCTACCATTTATGGTATTCTTTTCTCAACCTATCCGAACACCTGGACATTGTTCTTCCTTTTACTCAGATATCTCAAGCTTTCAAATCCAAAATCCTTGAGGGCACTGAGTTCAAGACTGAAGATCAGTGGGCAGCTATCAAAGGAAATAAGGCTCAGTATGCAAAATACCTGACTGCAAGGGCCGAATCCCTCACTCACAGAGCTCACCCACTCACCTTCTCTGAGTGGTTTATCATCCAGCACAAGAACTCTTGGGGATCCTTCATTTTGAAGGAAATTCGCATTGCCAGAGCCTTTCAGCTGTACAGTGACTTCTGTTACTTGAACAAAATTCCAGAAGTTCAGTTTTGCCAGTTCCATTCGCAGATTACTGTGCTGAAATCAGAAACCCCTCTCAACCTTCCTCTTAAAGTAGACTTTGTCTCTTTCAAGGTTGATTTTCCAGTTCTTCTGCCGAAGCTGCACTCTTTAGTGTTTGATTCAGATGCTGGGTCTCATGCTCTAGATATGTTTGCAAGACAGATGGGCAGGATGTCAGCCAAGCAGGGCAGATCTCCTTCCTTTTTGCGGTTCATCTTCAGAGAATATCACTCTGGCCGCATGTCTTCTCAGACCTTAGCTCCACTCATTTCTGAGTGTGAAAGACTCACCTCATCAGAATGGAAGCTTCTCTATCAGGCCTCTTATCAGCAATTGGAAGCCATCAATCAAGATCTTGTTAGTCAGAGGAAGCCTGCTCTTTCTGCAGAAGCTTTTATGGATCTAAACTCCATCGCACCCATACCAGAGATCTATGCTGTATGGGCATCTAGATATTCTGCTTTCTATGCCTTAAAGCAGGATTTGTTAAATCAAAAGATCCACTATCCCATTTCCTTGGACAGATTTCTCCATAGGGCCAGTTTTGGTAAGAGTACTTACTTCAGATTCATTTGGACAAAACTCAGTATGGAGAATTCTTAGAGCAGCAAAGGCAACTCTACATTCAGAGGAACATCCCTTCCATGGGACCCTCCTTCTCAGTTGCCTCTGGCGTTTTTCTGCAAATTTTTGAGGACCTTGAGATCAAGGCATGGGCTGTTGTCTCACAGCATGCCTCCTTATTATCTCCTCTGTATTATCTTTCTCCATCTAATATAAATCTTTCTCTCTTCTTTGTCTCACAGCTTATCTTTTTGCTTAATGACAAAATGGGGGAGACAACTAACGTAAATCTGAAAAACATTTCATTTTTTGTATGATGTTTAGTATATTTTGTCATCATCAAAAAGGGGGAGATTGATGACCAAACTGTCCCCATAATAAATATTTCCATTTATTTATATATTAATTTTGATGATTAACAAAATAACACTAATGGATTTCTTGAGCCTTGAGAACAGGAAATAAAAGAAAAATGAAAGTTCAAGACAATCTGGTAAGTCTCATCACTTCTATCCAAGTCTTTGTATCGACTTCTTTGATAAGCAGAACGATTTCCTCTTTGACCGGAAAACTCAAAACAAATCGATATCGTAACGATTTCTTTAGAAACTCGCAACGACTCTCTAGCCGTAACGATTTCTTTAGACCTCGTAACGATTTCTTTAGAACTCGCAACGACTCTCTAGCCGTAACGATTTCTTTAGACCTCGTAACGATTTCTTTAGAACTCGCAACGACTCTCTAGCCGTAACGATTTCTTTAGACCTCGTAACGATTTCTTTAGAACTCGCAACGACTCTCTAGCCGTAACGATTTCTTTAGACCTCGTAACGATTTCTTTAGAACTCGCAACGACTCTCTAGCCGTAACGATTTCTTTAGACCTCGTAACGTTTCTTTAGAATTCGCAACGACTCTATAGTCATAACGATTTCTTTAGACTTCATAACGATTTCTTTAGAGTTCATAACGATTTCTTCACTGATCATAACGCCTTGCTTTGTATAATGATTTCGTGTAACGATTTCCTTACAACTTGATAATCATAACGATTTCTTTAGACTTCATAACGATTCTTAGAGTTCATAACGATTTCTTCACTGATCATAACGCCTTGCTTTGTATAACGATTTCGTGTAACGATTTCCTTACAACTTGATAATCATAACGATTTCGTGTAACGATTTCCTTACAACTCAATAGTCATAACGATTTCTTGTAACGATTTCTTCAGAACTCGCAACGACCTGCTTGTTGTAACGACTTCATAAGTTATCACAACGATTTCCTTACAGTTCATAACGACTTGCTATAATTCATAACGATTTCATAAGTCAGCAAGATTCTTTTTATCGAATTTCTTGATGCATCAGTATAATGCCTTTTAAGCGTTGAAAAGTCAAAGTCATATCTTGTCCGTTGACTGCTATGCATTTAATGCTCTCTGATCGTATCTCCCATGCATGCAGACAATATCTTCCATTTCTATGCTACTCTGTCTACGTACTTTTTTAGACAGAAAGGAGCTTTGCTATATACTGCAATATCTGTTCCATCTCAACTAACAATAGACAGCAGTCTTAGCTGTCTTCTATTTATTGATGATATGCTTACAGATATCTGACAAGACTCATCTGGACAACATTGGACACAAGATACAAAGTTCTATGACATCTCTTTGGCGTGTACACAAGGATAAAAGACTGACGATCAGAAGCTTCCTTTGTGACCAGTCTAACGTACACAAGGATAAGAGACAACGGACACTTCAACGTTCGAATTTGAATCAGCAGTTTAAATAGAAGACTCAAGACGGAAAACAAGAGATAGCGAAAAACAACGTTTGATTTGAAGTAGAAAGAAATCCATCTCTTAGAGTCCTCAGAAGATTGAAACAAGAGCGAAGCTTCCACTCCAACCTTGTTCTCAGCTCTTAGCTCTCTGTGATCAAAAATAGTTTTTATTTGTGAGAGCTTGTGTAGTCCTTGGAGAGAAAAACCTTGTAAAATCTCTTTCTCTCTCGGGGGCCTTAAGAGCTTCAGTGTGTAGCTGGTCAAGCTAGAGTCTGAAGCCTGTTTCCACACTCTTTTCTTATTAGATTGTGTTCCCTTCTGGACGAAGGAAGACCTGGTGGTATCCAGGGTGGTTGTTGTTCCCTTCTGGACGAAGGAAGACCTGGTGGTATCCAGGGTGGTTGTTGTTCCCTTCAGGCTGAAGGAAGACCAGTTGAGGCTGGGTGTAAGGATCTTAAGGGGGATTGTACCCTTGGTAGTAAAATCCTGAGGTATTGCTCAGGGACTGGACGTAGGTCTCCTGTGGAGAGGAGTTCCGAACCAGGATAAAAATCCTTGTGTCTTGTGGATGTGTTTGTGTGATTGTTGTCTTGTTTGCTCTAACTCTAACCTTGTTATTAAGTTGTGTAATCCTTTCAGTAAACAGGTTTTAATCAGAGATCGAAGTTTTAATAACCCATTCACCCCCCCCCCTCTGGGCTAGCTAGCTGGGCAACAATATTACCTGTTATAAATGTAGTGCGTGTATATAAATTTTGCATAATATAATTATTAAATTGTCCATGTGCATATGCGTATATCTATATATTACTTTCGTGAACATAAGTAATTAGCTAATTTTGTATATGATGTACTTATTTAAATACTATGCATGTTGTAATTAAGTAATGTTGTGCATATAACATGAAGTACTACCATGCATCTGTAAGTATATGTGAGTTTACTTCTGTACATGTATTATATTTAAATGTGTATATATTATCTAATGGTTGAGGTGCACATTGTATTTATATATTCCATGCATATTTTACGTAACTATGATGCATAAATGTAAATATATGGTTATCATGTGTAAATGATAATTATCTAATTCTAGGCATGTTAAACTATTTATGACATGTATGATACCTAAATAATAGTGTGTGTATTATATTTATATGTTCATGCATAATGCATATAATTATGTAGTGTGTATGTACATATATGTATGTATGTTATTCTGAACATGTATATCCTTGAGCGTGCATGCATGTTATCTTTAATTGAGATTAGTACAAGTTATATTTAAATAAATAATATGTAATGCATGCAATTTATATGATGAATGCATATATATTTATTTCTGCATATACTATATTGTTGGAGCATAATTGTACGTTTATTTGGATGCATAATTGCATTTTGGCCAAGCACTGTGTTGGCGGGAACATCTCTGGACGCTAACCCAGGTTGACTACAACCGATGTTGACGTCAACCACAAGTTGACTACAACCGATGTTGTTGACGTCAACCACAAGTTGACTACAACCGATGTTGACGTCAACCCCAAGTTGACTACAACGATGTTGACGTCAATATCCTTCCTGTGTAACGGTTCTAGAATTGTTAACGCCCGCATTTTGGCCGGTTTCAGTTTAGGAAAGTCTTGAATAACTGTGGGAAACCTACCCTAACGTGTACCCCAACCCACCAACTCTATAAAACACTCAGGTTAGGGCGAAGGGAAGTCTTTTGCTCTTGTGAAACCCTAGCATCCGTAGTGGAGAAGTGCTGATCTTTGGAGGGCCGGATCTGGCGACTGGAGGTGTTTCCCGGGGATCTACAACAATTGGGAGATAGCCTATACATAGGAGAAGAAGTCCCAACTCCGAGGAGTCATCTTCATCAACAGAAAAACCAGATCTAAGGAGATTTCGAGCACCTTCTTGGCAGGGCCGAGGAGGGCTTCACCGACAAAGTTTGATCGTCTAGGATTTTATTGGAGGAAAGTAGCTTATAGATTCACTCTATAGACTTGTCCTTTAGGGTTTGCACGTTTTTCCAGATTTTTCCTCGCGTCCTAGAACCTCCAAATTCCCCTTTGTATTGAGTCTTGTCTGCATAGGTGCTGGGAGGAAGTTGGTGGCAGCATCTACTGTAGTCAATATCCTGGGTTGGCGGCACCAAAGTGTGCAGTTAACTATAGACGGCAGCATCCCTTATAGTTAAGTTATTCAGTGTTCTGAAAACTGCTGTTTGATCCTCTTTAAGACATTTGACAGACTTTCGGATACGTGTGCATGCTGTAGATTTTATGTGGGGTCAAAGATGATCAGTAGGTCATGTCATGAGGTTTTAGTGAATTTTCATGATTTATGCTAATTACTAAAATTCAGATAATTGGACTATGAGTATAAAATGACCATGTTTAATCTGTGTAAATAGGTCAGTGGAGAATTAGGGTTTCACAAATTTTCTGTAGGTCATATGCATGTGTCAGGTCACATCATGAGATTAGAGTAAATTTCTATTTACTGTGTAAATTATTGCATTTTCTAGAAATAGCGTAGTATGCATGAATTATCTATTTTTAAATTCCAAGTAAAATGTATTGCACATATTAATATATCAGAAATCTTGATTGAAATTATGACTCCTGAACACAGGTTCTGGAACTACTAAATACATCGTAACATTGTGATCCATGGTTAATTGGATTTCTTAATAATTAAATCTGTAGAATGCTTGTTTTAATTGCTATAATTTATATGTGTTTCTGAAAAATCTAAAAATTGTATATGTCATGCTTAACCTGTGAACAATTAGTGGTAAAAATTTTATATTGTTTGGAAAACAATAAGTACTGTTTGTAAATTAACACAGGAAGATGACCATGTGAGCATGTTTAATGTGATACGGTCTAATTTAGTAAATTTCAATATGTTTAGATTCTTATTATGATTATTTGTCAATTGAAATGGTAAGGTTTAAAATTTGTAGATGAGTACTCATGTGTATATGTAAAATGCATGTGCCCAGAAGACACTACCACCCTAGATGCTTGGAGCTGTACTGTAGTAGTGCACCTACGAGAAAGCTCAAACATGTTATGTGATACCCTGGATAAGGGGCTTGATAAATTATGTGATATCCTGGATAAGGGGCTTGATAAATTGTGATACCCTTGGCAAGGGTCTTGTGAAATCCTGGAGGTGGACAGATTCCACTGGTAATTGTGGGAAGGGCTTTCCCCGATTTCTGCAGAAACCAAGACTTGATCACTATGCCTGGTGATTAAGTGCATGAATGTGAAAGTATATGTGCTACATGATCGTTTAGTGGTGGTTTGGGTTGTGTCTTGGCATTGTGTAAGATAAATGAACATAAATACAATGTGGAAAATGACATATGATTATGGCACAAGGTATGTGCAAATATATGTGAATGTGGCACATGTTATGTGCAAAGTGAAATGATAAGAAATGTGTGAATATTGAAATGAAAACGATGGGAAATCATGTGTAAATGAAAGTGTTAAAGTGTGAAAGTAAGTATATGTGTGCATGTCATGAGAAAATAGTACAAGTGTAAATGTTAATATTGTAATTCGATATCCTGTCTAGTATCATGTATAAATGTGTGTTATTGTACCCATGAATTAGATCATTTCTTGATGTGCATGTGTTAATATGATACTCGTCAAATGATAAAAGTGATATTATGTTTAGTACCAAGTGTGGGTGCATGTTTTCATATCCATGAATTATAACTACTTGAAGTACATGTGTTTAGTATTATGCTGTGTAGTTTATGTGATCTATATGCAAGTGCCATGAGAATGTAACAAATTTTCTATAAAAACAGCAAGCTAAATGTAGAGTAAAATGTTATAATTGCATGTGAAGTGAGTTAGAGATCATGATAGAAGTGTTACTTACATTGTACATGTCTCCTCCATGATTAAATGTGTAGAACTGCGAAATGATTAGAACAAAGTATGCAAGCATGTGATTGTATGTTTGTACTCAAGTTCATAATACCATGTTATTAGTATACATGTTTAGATTATTGTTCTACATGTGTTAGAATAGTTGTTTAATACGATTTCATGTTAATTTATTTATGTTATAGCTTGAGCATGAATGACTTTAATTTGTTGAATTTTATAGTGTTAAATTGTTAGAAAGCATGCATGATAAGTATATAGTTTGAATTTTAAGTTACTTGCTGAGTCTATTAAGTAGACTCACCCTTGCTAAACATTTCAGGAGATTAGTAGCTGAGGACTGGGCTAAATCCGAAGAGGAGAGCGAAGGATAAATTGAAGATATATTTTCTTTGCTAGTATGTGATGTAAAAATTTAATTTGAACTTGGGATATGTAATTGGAACTGGCTACATGTATATGTTTATTATGTTATGTCATTTTCTTTCTTGGACTATATGGACTGTGGAATGTGGTTGGCAAAGTTGATGGAATAAGAAATTGTTTACTTTCCGTTGCAATTTTGTTCTCTATTTGTGTATATCTCAGCCCATGTGTTACTTGTTGGGGTTTTCTCCCCTATAGCGGCTTGCCTTCATCCGATGTGTGTTGGTATAACCGTACCGGGTGGAAGTGGGTCGTTACAGAGATGGTATCAGAGCCCCAGGGTTGTGATTATACATGAATAGCCATCAACTGAATCACATCTCTAAGTCTTTGTAGTGGATAGCCAGATTCAAAGAGTAATTAAGATAGGGCTAGAAAAGTGATAAGATGAATGCATGATAATATGTTAAGCATAGTGATAAACAGAGTTTGACATGGTGTCTATTTTGCAGACTATGGTTGGAAGGATTCGACGTTCTAGCTTGCCCATTCAGGATGAGGAACCAAGGAGGGCTACAAATGAACAACAGGAAGTGCCAGCACCTCAAGGACCACCTGTGCCACCCCCGCCACCATTGGTTGACTACGGCACATTCATGCAAGGACTTGTGCAAGTGATGCAGACTCAAGCATAGACGCAAGTAGCTCTTCAAACTCAGCTTTAGGCTCAGGATCCAACACCAACCCAGCAGGACCGTGGTGTATCGATCATGGAGAGGTTCAGGAGGATGGCTCCACCCTCTTTTAAGGGGGAGAGTGAGCCATTGGTTGTGGAGAGTTGGCTTAGAGGGATCGAGAAGATATTCAGAGCTATCAGGTTACAGAGGATGACAAGGTTAGTCTGGCGACTTACATGCTTCAGGAGTGAGCAGATTTGTGGTGGTCTTCCGTTCCTCGCACGCAGTTTCTGGGAGTGGAGCTAGAGGTGACCTGGGAGGAGTTCGTGAGGTTGTTTGAGGCCAAGTATATTCCCAAGCATATCCAGGACAAGATGGAGCAGGAATTCTTGGCATTGACTCAGGGATCGATGACAGGTTTAGAGTATGAGGCTAGATTCGCGGAGCTGTCGAGGTATGCACCCCATATAGTTGCCTATGAGAGGCGCAAGGTGAAGAAGTTTGTGATGGGACTTAGATCGTCATTGAGGGCCAGACTGGTAGCATTTGACCATAGGACTATGGATGCGGCTCTTAGTGCGGCATGTAGGCAGGAGAGTGAGATGATGTTGTATTTGGATGAGAAAAAGGCTCGATTGGAGAGGTTACCAGACCGTTTCAATAGCAGAAGAGGAAGATGCAAAAGCTTATGGAATGTCAACAATCAGCTATGGTACCAACAGAATCAGCATCGCAGTCAGTAGCTTCAGCAGGCAACGAGAAGCCCGTATGTGTGCATTGTAGCAAGCGTCATGGCGGAGATGTGTGTTGGACGAAGTCGGGAAGATGTCTCAAGTGTGGTAGCAAGGATCATCGGATTAGAGAATGTCCGAATCAGAGGAAGAAGTTCGTTCCCCGAGATGTTCCAACAGCAAGAACCCAAGCACCGGTCTGAGAGTATGTGTTGACTGGAGGCGACACCGACGATGTCACCACAGGTACATGATCCCATCTTCGAGGACGGAGATCTTTTAAGGGGGAGAGGGTGTGATACCCCGAATTTTCTGTTATTTCATATTGTGCATAAGATATTTACATGTTATAAATGTAGTGCGTGTATATAAATTTTGTATAATATAATTACTAAATTGTCCATGTGCATATGCGTATATCTATATATTACTTTCGTGAACATAAGTAATTAGCTAATTTTGTATATGATGTACTTATTTAAATATTATGCATGTTGTAATTAAGTAATGTTGCACATATAACATGAAGTACTACCATGCATCTGTAAGTATATGTGAGTTTACTTCTGTACATGTATTATATTTAAATGTGTATGTATTATCTAATGGTTGAGGTGTACATTGTATTTATATATTCCATGCATATTTTACGTAACTATGATGCATAAATGTAAAAATATATATGGTTATCTTGTGTAAATGATAATTATCTAATTCTAGGCATGTTAAACTGTTTATGACATGTATGATACCTAAATAATAGTGTGTGTATTATATTTATATGTTCATGCATAATGCATATAATTATGTAGTGTATGTACATATATATATATATATATATATATATATATATATATATATATATATATATATATATGTATGTTATTCTGAACATGTATATCCTTGAGCGTGCATGCATGTTATCTTTAATTGAGATTAGTACAAGTTATATTTAAATAAATAATATGTAATGCATGCAATTTATATGATGAATGCATATATATTTATTTCTGCATATACTATATAGTTGGAGCGTAATTGTACGTTTATTTGGATGCATAATTGCGTTTTGGCCAAGCACTGTGTTGGCGGCAACATCTCTGGACGCCAACCCAGGTTGACTACAACCGATGTTGACATCAACCACAGGTTGACTACAACCGATGTTGACGTCAATATCCTTCCTGTGTAATGGTTCCAGAATTGTTAACGCCCGCGTTTTGGCCAGTTTTAGTTTAGGAAAGTCTTGAATAACCGTGGGAAACCTACCCTAACGCATACCCCAACCCACCAACTCTATAAAACACTCAGGTTAGGGCAAAGGGAAGTCTTTTGCTCTTGTGAAACCCTAGCATCCTTAGTGGAGAAGTGCTGATCTTTGGAGGGCCGGATCTGGCGACTAGAGGTGTTTCCCGGGGATCTACAACAACTGGGAGATAGCCTATACATAGGAGAAGAAGTCCCAACTCCGAGGAGTCATCTTCATCAACAGAAGAACCAAATCTAAGGAGATTTCGAGCACCTTCTTGGCAGGGCCGAGGAGGGCTTCACCGACAAAGTTTGATTGTCTAGGATTTTATTGGAGATAAGTAGCTTATAGATTCACTCTACAGACTTGTCCTTTAGGGTTTGTACATTTTTTTGTATTTTTCCTCGTTTCCTGGAACCTCCAAATTCCCCTTTGTATTGAGTGTTGTCTGCATAGGTGCTGGGAGGAAGTTTGCGGCAGCATCTACTGCAGTCAATATCCTGGGTTGGTGGCACCAAAGTGTGCAGTTAACTATAGACGGTAGCATCCCCTGTAGTTAAGTTCTTGAGTGTTCTGAAAACTGTTGTTTGATCTTCTTTAAGACATTTGACGAACTTTTGGGTATGTGTGCATGATGTAGATTTTATGTGGGGTCAAAGATGATCAGTAGGTCATGTCATGAGGTTTTAGTGAATTTTCGTGATTTGTGTTAATTACTAAAATTCAGATAATTGGACTATGAGCATAAAATGACCATGTTTAATCTGTGTAAATAGGTCAGTGGAGAATTAGGGTTTCATAAATTTTCTATATGGCATATGCATGTGTTAGGTCACATCATGAAATTAGAGTAAATTTCTATTTACTGTGTAAATTATTGAATTTTCTAGAAATAGCATAGTATGCATGAATTGTTTGTTTTTAAATTCCAAGTAAAATGTATTGCGCATATTAATATATCAGAAATCTTGATTGAAATTATGACTCCTGAATACAGGTTCTGGAACTACTAAATACATCGTAACATTGTGATCCATGGTTAATTGGATTTCTTAATAAATCTTCAGAATGCTTGTTTTAATTTCTATAATTTATATATGTTTCCAAAAAATCTGAAAATTTGTATATGTCATGTTTAACCTGTGAACAGTCAGTGGCAAAAATTTTATACCGTTTGGATAACAATAAGTACTGTTCGTAAATTAACACAGGAAGATGACTATGTGAGCATGTTTAATGTGATACGATCTAATTTAGTAAATTTCAGTATGTTTAGATTCTTATTATGATTATTTGTCAATTGAAATAGTAAGGTTTAAAATTTGTAGATGAGTACTCATGTGTATATGTAAAATGCATGTGCCCATAAGACACTACCACCCTAGATGCTTGGAGATGTACCGTAGTAGTGCACCTACGGGAAAGCTCAAACATGTTATGTGATACCCTGGATAAGGGCTTGATAAATTATGTGATACCCTGGATAAGGGGCTTGATAAATTGTGATACCCTTGGCAAGGGTCTTGTGAAATCCTGGAGGTGGACAGATTCCACTGGTAATGGTGGGAAGGGCTTTCCCCGGTTTCTGTAGAAACCAAGACTTGATCACTATGCCTGGTGATTAAGTACATGAATGTGAAAGTATATGTGCGACATGATCGTTTAGTGGTGGTTTGGGTTGTGTCTTGGCATTGTGTAAGATAAATGAACATAAATACAATGTGGAAAATGACATATGATTGTGGCACAAGGTATGTGCAAATATATGTGAATGTGGCACATGTTATGTGCAAAGTGAAATGATAAGAAATGTGTGAATATGGAAATGAAAACGATGGGAAATCATGTGTAAATGAAAGTGTTAAAGTGTGAAAGTAAGTATATGTGTGCATGTCATGAGAAAATAGTACAAGTGTAAATGTTAATATTGTAATTCGATATCCTATCTAGTATCATGTATAAATGTGTGTTATTGTACCCATGAATTAGATCATTTCTTGGTGTGCATGTGTTAATATGATACTCGTCAAATGATAAAAGTGATATTATGTTTAGTACCAAGTGTAGGTGCATGTTTTCATATCCATGAATTATAACTACTTGAAGTACATGTGTTTAGTATTATGTTGTGTAGTTAATGTGATCTATATGCAAGTGCCATGAGAATGTAATAAATTTTCTATAAAAACAGCAAGCTAAATGTAGAGTAAAATGTTATAATTGCATGTGAAGTGAGTTAGAGATCATGATAGAAGTGTTACTTACATTGTACATGTCTCCTCCATGATTAAATGTGTAGAACTGCGAAATGATTAGAACAAAGTATGCAAGCATGTGATTGTATGTTTGTACTCAAGTTCATAATACCATGTTATTAGTATACATGTTTAGATTATTGTTCTACATGTGTTAGAATAGTTGTTTAATACGATTTCATGTTAATTTATTTATGTTATAGCTTGAGCATGAATGACTTTAATTTGTTGAATTTTATAGTGTTAAATTGTTAGAAAGCATGCATGATAAGTATATAGTTTGAATTTTAAGTTACTTGCTGAGTCTATTAAGTAGACTCACCCTTGCTAAACATTTCAGGAGATTAGTAGCTGAGGACTGGGCTAAATCCGAAGAGGAGAGCGAAGGATAAATTGAAGATTATATTTTCTTTGCTAGTATGTGATGTAAAAATTTAATTTGAACTTGGGATATGTAATTGGAACTGGCTACATGTATATGTTTATTATGTTATGTCATTTTCTTTCTTGGACTATATGGACTGTGGAATGTGGTTGGCAAAGTTGATGGAATAAGAAATTGTTTACTTTCCGTTGCAATATTGTTCTCTATTTGTGTATATCTTAGCCCGTGTGTTACTTGTTAGGGTTTTCTCCCCTGTAGCGGCTTGCCTTCATCCGATGTGGGTTGGTATAACCGTACCGGGTGGAAGTGGGTCGTTACATATATACCTCATTGGTGTTTCCATTTGGCTTCTTTACATCCCATGTTTCAATATGTAAGTATATGTGATTTATGTTTATAAGAGTTGTTTGGGGTTAAAGCCTCATTCACATTGCTTTCCTCATAGGAGAAAAGGGGTTTTAACAGTCCTATTTGGGACCCCTTTAAAGACCAATGGGCATATAATTTTAAGATATTTATATAACTAGCTAGGGTCCAAACATCTACAGATATCTGCCATAGACATGAGCGCCAAGGACAACCTCTTAACCTTAAAAAATTCCAGACTATTAAACCCTAGATTTGTATAGAACAAACTTCACTTGCCATTAAGTTTTGAGTCCCCTTGTTTCTAAAGAATTGGGATTTATGATTACCTTATGTATGGTATAATGGTATTAGTGATAGAAATGGGAACACTGAAATTGCCCAAGTGGAGAGCTTGTTATGATCTAGATAAAACTTTAAAACTCAGGAATATGTGGTTTTCAATTAAGCAATCATATATGGTGGAGTCTACGAAAAATGCTTAACTTTATTATTCACAATAATTTTTTTAGTTCACAAACCATTCCTAAAGATGTGCTAAATGCTCAGTTGATGTTTTTAGCTGCAGTAGTGCCCTCACCCAATAGCAATAAGTATAATTAAACAAATTAATTAATCTATTATTTTGTGTGTTTGTCGTTCAGAGACAAAATGCATGAGCCAAATGAACATGTAGAAGGCTAATACTCTAACAACTGCTGGCAAAACTGTCTTGATCAAGTCTACTTTGAGTGCCATCCTTGCTCACATCATGAGCACAGTACTTATTTCTAAAAAGCTGATCATTAAATTGCAAGCTACACAGAGAAAGTTTGGTGAGAATACAAAAATGGCTTTAAAAAAACATCGCTTTTGGCTTGGGACATGATGCAACAGCCCAAAATGACAGGAGGTTTGGGAATCAGAGACTTGAAAGAATTTAATAAGGCAGCTATCATGAAATTAACATGGAAATTCTTGAATGACTACTCTATCCAGTGGTCCAAGCTTCTGAGAGCTAAATATTGCGATAGACAATCTTTACGGGATGTAAAAGACATCAAGAAAGCTTCCTGTATTTGGCATTCCATTATGTCTGCAAGGAAAATTCTAAAAGAAGGCTATATCTGGAGGATAAAATTAGGCTACAACGTTAGAATTTGGAAAGATAAATGGATTACAGATAATGTTGGTCTTTTGACTCCAGAGGGGGTTACACTAGCCCTCTGCCTTACTTGGTTTTTGAACTCATCGTCAACAAGAAATGGAACACCCATCTAATCAGCTCCTTATTTGAACCAGTAGTGGCCACAATTCATTAATAATGGCAAATAAAGAAGGACCACAGTAGGCAAAAGGAGCCCAAGGTGAAGAGAAAAGGAAGCAGGAGAAAGAGAAAAGGACACTATTGGTAATCAGATGCAAAAAAAAAAATCACAGTACTTTATAAAATAAAAGTTCATTGGCTAGTCATTAAAATATTCTCTCATAATGGTGCTTGCCCATGAAATGAGCATCCAAGAAAGGCAAAATGATGATTATGTTCTAAACAATGCTCAGCTGGTTGTAAGGGTACATTTATAGGAGGATGTATTATAAGAATGGCTTTGTTTGTTAAACATGCATTCGTCTTTAACTTTGTACCACTTTGTAGAATAAAGATGAACTGGAAGCTACCATTCTTTTAACAGAGACTGTGAACTTGAGCATTAAGCTATTCAACTAGCAATAACACTAATGAAATAGTCTGCTAATACATTTCTTCAAATTAGACACCCTTAGGAAGCAGATGTTTATAAACCTAGGACTAGAATCATGATTGTTTAGAAGTGGGTTGCTTGTGCCTGCTTTCTAAGATTTATGTGATTCTTTTGAATTATCTTTGACATCCAAAAGAAGGAAAAGAAAAAGAGTGATTTGAGTGGTGCTATCTTATATACTTATTTAGAAGCAAAAGTAAGAAAATTTGGTGTTGAAACTAGTAATCTTGCAGAATTGTGGAGAGGCAATGAGAAATCAGGATAATAGGTGGTCCTGGAAAAGTCACCCTTGTAAACAAATCACACCAATCCCATGTGCCAAAGCTGCCCACAACGACCATCCAAATACAAAATGTTTGCAAGTTCCCTCACCCAAGCCAATACCTACTATAGATATGATCATAAATAATTTGAATGTACACTAAAAGGATCTAAATAAAGAAAGAATGTAGCAGATCACATTAGGAGAAAAATCACCTCAAACGCTATTTATCTTTTCAGCCAACTTTCCAGAGAGCTCAAATGAAGGTTTTTGCTTCATTTGGTAAATAAATTTATGTTTGTGAATAAATAAAAAACCAAATTTTAGTTTAAACTTACTTTATATGACAATACATTGACAAATATCACAATGGAGGCAAGCACATGAAAAGGACCTCTTTTTGAATAAAGCACAAAATGAAACTAAAATTCTATATAGTTTCGTTAAACATAAAGTCTCAATGGCTTCCATTCTAACAATAAAATCAATATACAAATAAAGTTTGGTCAGTTGGTTGGGGGTACAAGACTTTTGCTTTTCTTCCAATGCCTCCTCCGCAGCCTTTAATATTTTAGAAACAGAATCCTCATGATTATCACTGCTCAAGTCAATAGCTTCTCCATTAAGGCCTTTCCAGGAGACTATTGTGTGGTCGATTATGAATAAATCAATATATAAAAAGCACAAGTAGCCACAATCAATATATTAAACCCAGATATGGACAAAGAAAATCTAACTAGAGAAAAAAGGTGTTTCTATCCGGCGAGCCATGTTCCCTCTCCACCAAACATCAAAGAAAAAAGGTGTTGCTTCTGCAAATGAAAATACATGCTCTTAATATCTATGCACAATTATACTAATAACAATTTATAGTTGGCTACAAATGGGAAGCAAAATATGCAAGATGTGAACATGTTTTGCCCTAAAACCATGGAATCAGATGCGTACACTTTTTTGAAATCGGAAAAAGAAATCACATACCTACACGCAGTAGGCTGCTACGCTAACTAAGGGGGCTGCTATGCACGTTCGCACTGAGGAGGGACCTGCGGAGGCCAGGGGAGGTGGAGCTTGACTCCTTGTCGAGGGAGGAGCAGATGAGGCCGGGGGAGGCAGAGCTTGGCATGTTAGTGCTGAGAAGGGAGCAATGGAGGTTGGGGAGTGGAAAAACTCAGCTCCTTGTTGAGGAAGGAGAAGCGGAGGCCGGGGAAGGCAGAGCTTGACAGGTTCATGCCGAGGAGGGAGCAACTGAGGCTGGGGATACGGAGCAGCTCCGTTCCCTATGGAGGGATGAGCAGTGCAGGCCTGGGAGGCAGAAGAGCTCGGCTCCCTGTCGAGGAAGGAGCAGCAGAGGCTGGGGAAGTGGAGGAGCTCCGCACAACGGGTTCCTATCTAGGGAGGAGCAACAAAGGAGGCCGGGGGTGACGGAGCAGGGCTCGGCAGCCGATCGACGGCGGTGGTGCGGCGGCTGGCAGAGCTGATGCAAGTCGCGACGGCCGAGGGCGGCGTCGGTCACACAGGCGTAGAGAGAGATTGAGAGAGGGAGAGAGCGTGAGACCGAATGGGTTTCGCGAGGGTGGAGGGAGGATGAGAGTTTTCTGATAGATATGCCGACAGAATGATTTTCGTCGGAATTCCGTCAGAAATGCTAACGGATATTTTCGACGAAAATCATTATGTCGGTATTACCGACGGAAATTTTTGATGAATTGTTAGCCGTCAAAAATTTCGATGGATATTTCGACAGATAATACCGATAGAATCTTTCCGTCGGTAATGGCGCTTTTCTTGTAGTGGTACATGTGGGACATGTGGGACATGTTGTTGCATGGTGCTCAACACGAGCGATGAGGCCTTGGGGGCAGTAGGCATGGAAGGTGGGGCTTGAGTTCTCTTGTTTTGGGGGCTTGTGTTCTCTTGCTTCACAGAGAAGAAAAGATAAAGAAGAAGAGATGGAGCAAATCGAAGTTGGGCTCTGATGCCAACTGATGAGGGACAAAGGAGGAAGAATGGAGGGGGAGGAAGGGAGAGAGAGAGAGACTCGCGGCGATTTACTCGGCCACAATGGGGAAAAAAAAATTGGGGGGGGATGCATTCAATATAGCCACAACTAGGTTAAAGAAAACTTCATTTTTTGTCTTCATCACTCCTTACAAAGGGACTGTAATAGTTTATATAGATGCATTTATTGCATCGAAACCCACAAAAGATAACAACAATAAATTAAACCTCTAAATAACAATAACCCTAATAACCAAATGATCTTAATACCCATATTCAAAGCAAACAATTAACTCAAACCTAATAGGGTGTTTGGTTGCAGTTTTTTACCTCTTTTTCGCTAATTTTTTTTAAAAAAGAAGATGTTCACTAACACACATTTGGTAAGACATATCTTTTTTTTAGGAAAAGAATCCCACCTATCTAAAACTCTCTCAAGAAAAAAATAACTCTTCACCATTTTTTTTAAACTCTCGCGCAACATGTCTGCCACCCTCCCCGTGCCCCCTCCTCCTCCTCCACCCCCCCTGCGCCACGCCCTCCCCCTCCCCCACCCCCCTGGGCCCTCCTCCTCCCCCCCCCCCCCCCCGCCGGCGCCCTCCCCGTCCCCTGTGCCCCCTCCTCCTCCTCCACCCCACCGGCGCCCTCCCCGCCCCCTGTGCCCCCTCCTCCTCCTCCTCCCCCCCCCCCCCCCCCCCCCCGGCGCCCTCCTCGTCCTCCACCCCCCGCCGGCTCCCCCTCCTCCTCCTCCCCCCACCCCGCGCCCCCCTCCTCCTCCCCCCACCGGCACCCCTCCTTCTCCTCTCCCCCACTGCGCCCCCCCCCCCCCCCCCCCCCCCGTGCCCCCCTCCTCCTATTGCCCAGATAGCAAGCCCAGAGGGGGGGGGTGAATCGATTGCTAAAATTTTCTTTTAGAATGTTCCTATAAATAAAAATGCTTGACAGAAGACACTAAGTTTGACGGTTAGAGTTAGTGTTAATAAAGGACAAAGAAATCAATCACACAAACAACAGGAATTTTATCTTGGTTCGGATCTCCTGTCACAATGAGTCCTACGTCCAGTCCCCAAGCAACAACTTGGGATTTCACTAACTAAGGGTACAGTCCCCCTTAAGGACACTTACACATCCAGCCGCAGCTGACCTTCTCTTCTCTACTTGAAGAGGAACTAAACCACCTGATGCAACAAGTCTTCCTTCTTACCAAAGGGAATAACCACCCACTCAACAGCAGGTCTTCTCTTTACAACTGAAGAGGAACACTCAAGAAGTATGAGTAAAAGTGGATGGCCCCTAGACCAAGCTTATACAAACTGCTTGATCTATGGTGAAGTCTGAGAGACAAAGATTTTCACACAAAGAACTCTATCTCAGATCTACACAAGCTCTCAAAGGCTAAGCAGGTTGCTGTGGAGAGCTAAGAGCTAAAGAAAGTTTGAATGGACGAGCAAGCTCTTCTATCTTCTAGGTGACTGAGATCTTCAGGATTCAAGATTGAAAGGTTCTCCAAAGATATCTTCATGGAGTCACCAGTCTTTTATTTATCTTCTTTGAAATTTGAACATTGAAGTATTTGTTGTCTCACATCTTCATGCACGTTGGAGTGTCTGGTCTGAAGTATGGAGCAAGAGAACATGCAGCCATTAATGCTGGAATAGACACTTACACAGAGGAAGATTGTCTGAATCTCTTCTTACTTCTGTCAGGTTGACAGTTCCAATTTTGCAACGTGCGTTTCTACCGGAAACCCTGCACACAATAAATGTTGAATCATAGACTACTTATCTTTGTCTAAACTGTCAGTCAGCGTTAGTAGTCGTGCTATAGGAAGATACACTAAAAAAGAAATTCCATTCTGTCATCCAATAAAGCGTTACTTTATGTGACATGAGTGTGATAAGCAAGGAGATATATCGTGCAAAGATTTTGTACCAACATAGTAAATGTTAGAGAGCACACGATACAACATGATTCGCGATAAGACTTGAAATCCACAGAGATTTGAAATTATATTTAAATATCATGTGAAATGTATTTAAGAATGTCTGAAATGGATTTAAATAGAAATATTTAACAGCTATCTAAAACATAATCATTATTAAAAGAGAGTTGATGTTTAGAGACAGTGTGTGTACGAAGAGAGTCGATGATGATATGAAATCGATGTTATACCCATAATCCATGTGAGAATGTAATCCATGTTAAAACAAAGTCGATGTGAACATAATCCATGTAAGAATGTAATGAAATCGATGTTCTATACAAAGTTGTTGTTTAACTGAAGTCGGTGTTTTTGTTGTATAGAAATCGTTGTTCAGATGAAATCGATGTTTGACACGAAGTCATTGTTCAAGTGAAGTCGATGTTCCATATGAAGTCGATGTTCTATCGGAATCGATGTTTAAGTGAAATCATTGTAGAACCGAAGTCGATGTTTAAGTGAAGTCGTTGTTTCATATGAAATCGATGTTCTGTCGAAATCGATGTTTAAGTGAGATCGTTGTAGAAACGAAGTCGATGTTTAAGTGAAGTCGTTGTTTCATATGAAATCGATGTTCTGTCGAAATCAATGTTTAAGTGAAATCGTTGTAGAAACGAAGTCGTTGTTTCATATGAAGTCGATGTAGAACCGAAATCGTTGTTCAAAGTATGAAGTCGATGTAGAACCAAAATCTATGTTCAAAGTATGAAGTCGATGTAGAACCGAAATCGATGTTCTACTAAAGAAGTCGTTGTTTAAGTGAAATAGTAATCGTTGTGAGCTTTTACATGGAAGTCGATGTATACTTAGACAAAAACATATGCAATGAACTTCGTAGAATAGTGACTGTAGACAACTTACTGATTTTGTTTGATTTGATGCTTGTTGATGAACTTCAGAAATAGATAATAATTTTTAGGGTTTTGTTAATCACCAAAAATAAATAACAAATTATATGGAGATAGACTGATCATCAATCTCCCCCTTTTTGGTGATGACAAAACATAAAGAGATGCATATATAAAAGAGTTGAAATAAATTTGCTAAGAAATTTTAAAGTATGTATTTCAGAATATTTTCTCCCCATTTTTGTCATTAAGCAAAAAGAAATGAATAAGCAAAAGATAAAGGAGAGAAAGACAAAGATAAATGGGAGCCAAATAAGAAAATCTTATTAATTAGTGGAGGTAAAAATGTAGAAGGAAGGAGACAGATGGGAAGCATCGAGTAATAAGCTGCCAAGCTTTGACTTCCTGCTCTTCAAAAAGATCTCTAAAGATACCCCAACTAATATTATAGGATGGCCCCATCTCTGGATTGAGTCTCTTGATGTGGAGTAGCCTCCGCTCTTCAATGAATTGAGTGTACTTCTGATTACTGAGTGATGACTTGTAAGGACCAGCACTCCTAAAACTGGCATGCTGAAGGAATTTGTCAATGGAGATAGGATAGTGAACCTTGTGAGCAAACAAGTCCTCCTGCAGAGCTACATAAGCCTTGTATCTTTCAACCCAGATTGAATAAGGATCTGAGACCAGGTTGATGGAGTTGAGATCCATGAATTGCTCGGGAGTGAGAGTCAGCTGATTTGACTTGGTTAAGGATGAATTCATCTGATCAAGTTGAAGGGCTGCCTCAGGATAGGCTCTACACTAGTCAGAGTTGACAAATCTTTCATATTCTGCTAGCAGAGGAGCTAAAATAGAAGACTTGATAAAACCTCTTTGGTATTCTCTGAATAAGAATCGGTGAAAGGCAAGAGGAGCTCCCTTCTGAACAAAAATCCTTGTCATAACTCTGGCAAATCTCTCAAAGATGATAGGACCCACATCAGAGTCCATAAGAAGAAAGTGCAACTTAGGGAGAAAAGCAACAGCAGGCATCTGCAAGGTGGCAAAGTCCACCTGAAGAGGAGTATTCACAGGGTTTTCTGTGCAGAGCTGAGCAATAGCTGCCCTGAATTGGCCAAGCTGAACTTCTGGAAGGCGATTAACAAGGCAATAGTCTTGATACATCTGAAATTGCCTAACCAGTTTGATCTCTTTCTGAATGAAAGGACCCCAGGTTGATCTGTGCTGGCAAACAAACCCCTCAGACAGGGTGAGAGGGTGGTCTGGGGGTGGAAAAGTGTTGGCTTTGGCAACCTCAAACTTTCTATAGACAGCTTTATTAGCCCTGGCCCACTGATCCTCGGTCTTGGACTCAGCTAAAGATAGGATTTTTGCTTGGTCAGGCTTGGGTATAAGAGAAATGGGAAGAATGATAGTTAGATGTTCAGATAGATTGAGGTAGGGTAGACCAAAAGTGGCAGTAAAAGTACACTTTTGGAGATATTCAGAATATAGATTTTTTTCTTCTGTGGACAACAAAAAAAGAGTACCACGGAGGAGGAAAGAGAGCTTGAAAGGAAGGGAAAACAAGCTCTTTAGATGTTTTCCTTTTCTTGGAGGCAGGACTGGAAGAAGGCTGAGATTCAGTCTTGTGGAAATGGGCAGAGACAGAAAGAACTATGCAGAGGATGGCTTCTTCAAGCTCATCCTTGATGTCTTGCATAGTATGGCGAATGATACTGGCACCCTCAGGAATGAGAGTGATGAAAGATGGTGGAGTAGGTGGATGAAGAGAGGCAAAAGATGAAGTTGGAGGAGGTTGTGTAGATGGTCCAGTAGAGGAGGGACTAGCAGAAGAGGAGGCAGGAGGTGCCTCAGAAGTTGGAGAAGGAATAGAAGAGGAATGGATAGGTGAAGAAGAGGAGGCAGCAGGGAAAGGAGTGGGAGAAGAATGGGTTTGTGAAGTGGTTTCTTGGAGGGTTTAGGAGTAGGTGGGGCAGTGAAGGAGGCAGGTGGAGAGGAAGGGGCTAGAGTCTGAAAGACAGGAGGATCAGAAGGCCCTGGGGGCACAGCAGCTTCCTCTACAAGAACTTGAGGCCCGGATGGCCCGGCCACTGAATCCACTTGCTCTAATGGCCCTGATGGCCTAGCTCCAACATCTTCAACTGCAGATGGCCCTGATGGCCCTAATTCTACCACTGATGGCCCTGATTCTACCACTGATGGCCCTGATTCTTCCACTGATGGCCTTGGTGGCCCTGATTCCTCTATAGATGGCCCTGGTGACCCTGCAACTTTCTCTGCTGGCTGGTCTGGTTTAGGAGGCCCTGTTGGCCCTGATTCTTTCACTAGTACTGATTCAGTTGGAACATGAGGGGCTTGAGCTGATAAGTGCTCCCTCACAAAATCTGCCAGGTCTATTACCAACTTCTTCAAGCTCCCCAAATCACTTCTCATCTCCTGGGGCTCAGATTTGACTGCTCCAATCTCTTTGGCTTCAGTGCTCTGTCTGAGAAAAATAGAGGTTACATTCGACTGCAGAGAGCACAGAATCTCTCCTTGAGCATTTAGTCTAGCAATGACTGGATCCAAATGAACATGAATCTTTTTCTTTCTAGATCTGTGGTGTGTGCTCTGTCTGAGAAAAATAGAGGTTACATTCGACTGCAGAGAGCACAGAATCTCTCCTTGAGCATTTAGTCTAGCAATGACTGGCTCCAAATGAACATGAATCTTTTTCTTTCTAGATCTGTGGTGTGCCTTCTTGGTGAGCATGGGAATACCTTTGGCAACACCTTTTCCTTTTACTCCAAAGTCGGCAGTTGACTCATCATCATCATCCGAAGTATCTTCAACCAAACCTTCTTGAAATTGGTCTTCAGGAGCACTGGCAATAGGCTCCCCCTGAGCATCAGGCTCCCACGGAGCAGGATCATCCTCCATGTGAACATCTTCAGAATGGCCTAGTGCCGCAACCTCTGGAATTTCTTCTGCCTGAACTCCTTCAACAATAGCTACTGCAACCTAAACACTAGGGGTTTCCTCAATATAAATATCTTCATGCTCCCCCTCAATGTGAGCAACTCTTTCCATGGGTTCATTAACTGACTCTTGAATAACAACAGGTGCAGGAATTGGAGGAGGGATCACACCTTCAGAAGTTTGCCCAACAGGCTTAATAAATTCTGGTGCAATGTCTTCAATCCTCCTTTCTGATGCAGGAGGCTCATCCTCTCTAACTATAGCTTCTTCTTCTTGGACTTCAGCAGTGGATGCTTCTCCTCTAATGGCTTCTCCTTCAGCCACAGATGTTTTGGTCTACACATTTCCTACCAAGGAGAATCCACTCTTCTTCAAATTCCTGGTGCAAATGGGCTGACCCATCTTCTCCATCAATTCTCCCTTCAAATCAATCTCAAAATGACTGAAAATTCTGGTAAGTAAATGAGCATAAGGAAGGGACACTGCCAATTGTTTTTCTTGTCCCAAATGACTTCTGTTGTAGACTTAATCCTTTCAATTATAATCTGAGCCATGTTAATATCTTGCTTCTGAATGGCCCAGAATATCACATCAGCATCACCTTTTGTGCAGGAGGAAAAAGTAGCACTCCTAGAAACCAAAATCTGACAGACTATAAAGTGCAAAATTCAATTGAAAGCATTGAATTGGTTTATGTCTATTTTACCATCCTTCAACTTGTACTCTGTTCCAATAATCTTGAGACCCTTAGCATGAATATCTACGGAATTCACAAGACTGTGCCCTGCAACAGATACTCCAAAAAGCCTCTCCAACAGGTCATGAGTGATGTGAATAGATTTACCTTTGACCAGGGAGGTAAGATGTAAGACCCGGTTTCCCGACTTCCGTCCGGTGTCATGGGATGACTGGCCACTAACGCGTCCAGGCTGGGTGACGCGTTAGTGTTGTTGAACCACTCATATATTTTACCCTTTTATTTTGGTGATAATAAAATTTATGTTTAATTAATTATTATTAAAAATATTTAATATCATGTTTTTCTTAATAAATATAAATTTACATGATTAATTGAATATTAAATATATTTAATACCATGATTTTTCTAATAATAAATTAAATATCATGATTTTCTAATAAATATAATTTTATGACATTATTCTGTAATGATTTGCACTAAACAAATAAATGGATTCCATTCAATATATATATGGATTTCAGTTCAAAGTGCCACATCGATTTGGTCTCATAACGATTTGATAAGTGACTCTCATAAGGATTCCTTTGTACCCACACAGATTACCACACAGACTCCTTTGTAACTCATAAGGATTCCTTTGTACTCACACAGACTCCTTTGTAACTCATAACGATTCCTTTGTAACTCACACAGACTTCTCATAACGATTCCTTTGTAACCCACACAGACTTCTCATAACGATTCCTTTGTAACCCACACAGACTTCTCATAACGATTCCTTTGTAACCCACATAGACTCTCATAAGGATTCCTTTGTAACTCTCATAAGGATTCCTTTGTAACTCTCACATGGATTCCTTTGTAACTCTCACATGGATTCCTTTGTAACTCTCATAAGGATTCCTTTGTAACTCTCATATGGATTCCTTTGTAACTCTCACATGGATTCCTTTGTATCTCTCATAAGGATTTGCTCTCACATCGATTCCTTTGTAAAATATGGATTTCACTTAAACATAGATTTATTTTATATTTCAAAATATTTTTTGGCATCTAGTGAAAAAGTCAAATATTCTTGATTTGCGTAATCCTCTATCTTTCTGACAGGAGATCCTTTTGCTTATCTCTCTAAATCTTTTCTTTCCTGCCAACAAAAAGGGGATTACTTACCACTTCTGGGTGGCATCAGGAAACATAAAGGTATGAGCCTTTTTGACAGAAACACTCTTTTATCTAAACACTTTTTTCTATGCTTGCAGACCTCGTAGACCACAAATTATCAGAAGAAAGAGAAGATGAGCAACGGCTAGAACTCCAACGGATTTATTCAAATTGCTCATATAAAAGATGAAGCAAGGCTGAAGAAGAAGTATGAGCTTTCCTGAAGATTTTTCAAGAGTGTACATCCGGGAAGAACCTCAACTCCACATACACTCAAAGGAAAAGAGAGAAAGAGCCTGAGCCCAAGAAGAAGTGTTCAAGCATCTAAAGCACTGAAGCATTCAAGCTCCTTCTCCTCTCTTCTCTCTCTCTCTGTGTGCATCTTGTAATCTGGGGAGAGAGTCTTTTGCTGAGAGTTCTTTTGGTTGGTTTTTATTTGTTCCAACTCTCAGCTTTGTTCTTTCTTTTCTAAGAAAGATCCTTGTCCGGCTGTAGGACTGTATACAGTTGTTAACCTAGCTAGGGGTTAGTGTCTAGTAGAACCGCACTGGGGTTTGTACCAGGAGGTTGGCTTCTTTACCTGTAAGAGAAGTGGGCTGCCTTCTTGCCCGGGAAAGAGAAGAAGACCAGCTGGGGTGCTGGGTGTTGTAGTGTCCTTAAGGGGGACTGTACCCTTGGTTAGTGAAATCCCAAGAAGTTGCTTGGGGACTGGACGTAGGACTTCCATGTGGGAAGGGCCGAACCAGGATAAATCTCTTGTGTTATTTGTGTGATTGTTTATTTGCTTCCGCACTGCTACTCTTTATCACACTAAACTAACCAAACCTTCAAGTGTTAATTCTGGTGTTTAAGATTCTATTTCAGATTTCAGAAAAACCTATTCACCCCCCCTCTAGGTTTGCTTGCTGCCGTACCAAAAGGGCCAACAAGTGGTATCAGAGCGGGTCTCTGATCATTCAAAGAAGATCCAACGATCTTAGAGCAAAGATCTATGGCAGCTCAAGGATATGCTGAAGGTCAATCAGTCACCAGACCTCCATTCTTTGACGGAGAAGATTATCAATATTGGAAAATGAGAATGGAATGCTTCATTCGAGGCACAGACTTTGATCTGTGGCAGGTAATTGAGGTAGGTGATTTTGTTATTGTTCCTATTGAAGGCACTACTGCCATTACACCTGCTGATAAAAGTAAATTATCTTTAAACTTTAAAGCTAAGAACTACTTATGTTGTGCCTTATCCAAAAGAGAATTTAGTAGAGTGTCTGCATGCAAATCTGCTAAAGAAATTTGGGATAAACTGCAGATAACTTATGAAGGAACGGATAAAGTGAAACAAACTAGAATAGATATTCTTGTTTCACAATATGAACAATTTAAAATGCTTCCAAGCGAAAACATTACTACTATGTATAATAGATTTTCAAGCATAGTAGTAGGCTTAAATTCTCTTGGTAAAACTCTTTCCAATGAAGAAACCGTTAGAAAAATACTTAGGTCCTTAACTATTTCATGGACACCTAAAGTAACTGCTATTGAAGAGGCCCATGATTTAACCAAATTGTCAATTGATAATTTAATAGGTTCTCTCATGGCACATGAAATAAATATGGAGCGATTGTCTGAAAGCTCATCTAAGAAGAAATGTACTAATGCTCTTAAGGTTGTAGCTGCTCCTTCCACTTCTTCTTCTAGCTCCAAAAATGCAGATTCTGAAGATAGTGACGTAGATGAAGTTCTGTCCAAGCTTCAGAAAATTTTCAAGAAGAAGAAAAATGGATCAAGAAGGATTCAAAAGAAAGAGAGAAAAGAAAAAGAACCAGTCTGCTATGAATGCAGAAAACCTGGACATCTAAGACCGGATTGTCCAAGACTCAAGAAGACTGGTCAAATTGAGAAACCCAAGAAGCAGCACAAGAAATTTAAAAGAAGAGCCATGGCAGCTGCTTGGGAAAATGAAGAGACCACATGCTCAGAATCATCATGCTCAGAATCAGAGAAAGAGCAGGTAAATCTAGCCCTCATGGTAGGACTAGATGAGGTACATCCTAACTTATCTTTTGATTCTTGCACATATTCAGGATCAGAATCTGAAGACTTAGAAGAAGTATTTAATGAACTATATGAAAAACATAAAAATGTTGTAAAAGAATTAAAGAATCTGAAAAACAACACTATTTGCTTAGAAAACACCAATTCTGATCTTAAATCCGAATTGGAGCAACTAGAAAAACAATTAAAGGATAGTAAAGATAACATTTATCTTTTGAATGAATATTTAAAAAATAAGGAGAATGAAAAATTAGAGTTAGAAGAAAAATTAAAAACTCTAACTAAAGAAAATCTGTATTTAAAAGAATCAGTTGGAAAATTAACTAAAGGAAAAATATCTTTAGCCCTATGCTTAAACGGATCAAAATCTGGAAATAACAAACAAGGGCTTGGTTATACACCTCCAGAAAAAGGAAAACAAGTAATAAACTCAGGAAAATATCCTTTACCAAAATTTGTAAAAGAAACCAAAATGCCTCAGAAAAAGGAACCTGAAACAACCAAGCTTTATCAAAAGAATAAGGTTTCTAAAAATTATGTTCAAATCATGCATCACAAAGGCAATAAGAACTGCAAAACAAATTATATTCATTGCTGCTCTCATTGCAATAAACTAGGACACACTGTGAACACCTGCACAACTAAGCACTTAGTTTGGATTCCTAAAGGTTATTTTCATGCATCTAACCATCAAGGACCCAAAAAGATTTGGGTACCTACTTCTGAGTAGTTTATTTGCAGGATGGCCTTGGAGCATCAGGAACAAAGGATGCTCAAGGAACTGGTGACTGCCAGCTCTTCATCCATCTCATATCTGAAGAGGGAGTAGTCATTAATTTATTTTTAAAATTTAATATTACTAACAATTATTTACAAGTTTCATTCAGGTAGAATCTCTCATTCAGGGGGAGCACAGATTAAGGGGGAGTTATTCATTTATGTCAATCATTGTTGAACCCCTCAATGGTAAGAATTTCTTTCACAAAGGGGAGAGAATGCAATGGTAAGAACCTTCCTTTTTGGTTTGTGACAAAAAGGGGGAGAGTATGCATGGTATGCATTATCTTTGAATTTTCTGTATTTTCTATGCTTTACGTATTTTTATGCGAAAATTCTCATAAATTTTGTCATCACCAAAAAGGGGGAGATTGTTGAACCACTCCTATATTTTACCCTTTTATTTTGGTGATAATAAAATTTATGTTTAATTAATTATTATTAAAAATATTTAATATCATGTTTTTCTTAATAAATATAAATTTACATGATTAATTGAATATTAAATATATTTAATACCATGATTTTTCTAATAATAAATTAAATATCATGATTTTCTAATAAATATAATTTTATGACATTATTCTGTAATGATTTGCACTAAACAGATAAATGGATTCCATTCAATATATATATGGATTTCAGTTCAAAGTGCCACATCGATTTGGTCTCATAACGATTTGATAAGTGACTCTCATAAGGATTCCTTTGTACCCACACAGATTACCACACAGACTCCTTTGTAACTCATAAGGATTCCTTTGTACTCACACAGACTCCTTTGTAACTCATAACGATTCCTTTGTAACTCACACAGACTTCTCATAACGATTCCTTTGTAACCCACACAGACTTCTCATAACGATTCCTTTGTAACCCACACAGACTTCTCATAACGATTCCTTTGTAACCCACATAGACTCTCATAAGGATTCCTTTGTAACTCTCATAAGGATTCCTTTGTAACTCTCACATGGATTCCTTTGTAACTCTCACATGGATTCCTTTGTAACTCTCATAAGGATTCCTTTGTAACTCTCATATGGATTCCTTTGTAACTCTCACATGGATTCCTTTGTATCTCTCATAAGGATTTGCTCTCACATCGATTCCTTTGTAAAATATGGATTTCACTTAAACATAGATTTATTTTATATTTCAAAATATTTTTTGGCATCTAGTGAAAAAGTCAAATATTCTTGATTTGCGTAATCCTCTATCTTTCTGACAGGAGATCTTTTTGCTTATCTCTCTAAATCTTTTCTTTCCTGCCAACAAAAAGGGGATTACTTACCACTTCTGGGTGGCATCAGGAAACATAAAGGTATGAGCCTTTTTGACAGAAACACTCTTTTATCTAAACACTTTTTTCTATGCTTGCAGACCTCGTAGACCACAAATTATCAGAAGAAAGAGAAGATGAGCAACGGCTAGAACTCCAACGGATTTATTCAAATTGCTCATATAAAAGATGAAGCAAGGCTGAAGAAGAAGTATGAGCTTTCCTGAAGATTTTTCAAGAGTGTACATCCGGGAAGAACCTCAACTCCACATACACTCAAAGGAAAAGAGAGAAAGAGCCTGAGCCCAAGAAGAAGTGTTCAAGCATCTAAAGCACTGAAGCATTCAAGCTCCTTCTCCTCTCTTCTCTCTCTCTCTGTGTGCATCTTGTAATCTGGGGGAGAGAGTCTTTTGCTGAGAGTTCTTTTGGTTGGTTTTTATTTGTTCCAACTCTCAGCTTTGTTCTTTCTTTTCTAAGAAAGATCCTTGTCCGGCTGTAGGACTGTATACAGTTGTTAACCTAGCTAGGGGTTAGTGTCTAGTAGAACCGCACTGGGGTTTGTACCAGGAGGTTGGCTTCTTTACCTGTAAGAGAAGTGGGCTGCCTTCTTGCCCGGGAAAGAGAAGAAGACCAGCTGGGGTGCTGGGTGTTGTAGTGTCCTTAAGGGGGACTGTACCCTTGGTTAGTGAAATCCCAAGAAGTTGCTTGGGGACTGGACGTAGGACTTCCATGTGGGAAGGGCCGAACCAGGATAAATCTCTTGTGTTATTTGTGTGATTGTTTATTTGCTTCCGCACTGCTACTCTTTATCACACTAAACTAACCAAACCTTCAAGTGTTAATTCTGGTGTTTAAGATTCTATTTCAGATTTCAGAAAAACCTATTCACCCCCCCTCTAGGTTTGCTTGCTGCCGTACCAAAAGGGCCAACAAGTGGTATCAGAGCGGGTCTCTGATCATTCAAAGAAGATCCAACGATCTTAGAGCAAAGATCTATGGCAGCTCAAGGATATGCTGAAGGTCAATCAGTCACCAGACCTCCATTCTTTGACGGAGAAGATTATCAATACTGGAAAATGAGAATGGAATGCTTCATTCGAGGCACAGACTTTGATCTGTGGCAGGTAATTGAGGTAGGTGATTTTGTTATTGTTCCTATTGAAGGCACTACTGCCATTACACCTGCTGATAAAAGTAAATTATCTTTAAACTTTAAAGCTAAGAACTACTTATGTTGTGCCTTATCCAAAAGAGAATTTAGTAGAGTGTCTGCATGCAAATCTGCTAAAGAAATTTGGGATAAACTGCAGATAACTTATGAAGGAACGGATAAAGTGAAACAAACTAGAATAGATATTCTTGTTTCACAATATGAACAATTTAAAATGCTTCCAAGCGAAAACATTACTACTATGTATAATAGATTTTCAAGCATAGTAGTAGGCTTAAATTCTCTTGGTAAAACTCTTTCCAATGAAGAAACCGTTAGAAAAATACTTAGGTCCTTAACTATTTCATGGACACCTAAAGTAACTGCTATTGAAGAGGCCCATGATTTAACCAAATTGTCAATTGATAATTTAATAGGTTCTCTCATGGCACATGAAATAAATATGGAGCGATTGTCTGAAAGCTCATCTAAGAAGAAATGTACTAATGCTCTTAAGGTTGTAGCTGCTCCTTCCACTTCTTCTTCTAGCTCCAAAAATGCAGATTCTGAAGATAGTGACGTAGATGAAGTTCTGTCCAAGCTTCAGAAAATTTTCAAGAAGAAGAAAAATGGATCAAGAAGGATTCAAAAGAAAGAGAGAAAAGAAAAAGAACCAGTCTGCTATGAATGCAGAAAACCTGGACATCTAAGACCGGATTGTCCAAGACTCAAGAAGACTGGTCAAATTGAGAAACCCAAGAAGCAGCACAAGAAATTTAAAAGAAGAGCCATGGCAGCTGCTTGGGAAAATGAAGAGACCACATGCTCAGAATCATCATGCTCAGAATCAGAGAAAGAGCAGGTAAATCTAGCCCTCATGGTAGGACTAGATGAGGTACATCCTAACTTATCTTTTGATTCTTGCACATATTCAGGATCAGAATCTGAAGACTTAGAAGAAGTATTTAATGAACTATATGAAAAACATAAAAATGTTGTAAAAGAATTAAAGAATCTGAAAAACAACACTATTTGCTTAGAAAACACCAATTCTGATCTTAAATCCGAATTGGAGCAACTAGAAAAACAATTAAAGGATAGTAAAGATAACATTTATCTTTTGAATGAATATTTAAAAAATAAGGAGAATGAAAAATTAGAGTTAGAAGAAAAATTAAAAACTCTAACTAAAGAAAATCTGTATTTAAAAGAATCAGTTGGAAAATTAACTAAAGGAAAAATATCTTTAGCCCTATGCTTAAACGGATCAAAATCTGGAAATAACAAACAAGGGCTTGGTTATACACCTCCAGAAAAAGGAAAACAAGTAATAAACTCAGGAAAATATCCTTTACCAAAATTTGTAAAAGAAACCAAAATGCCTCAGAAAAAGGAACCTGAAACAACCAAGCTTTATCAAAAGAATAAGGTTTCTAAAAATTATGTTCAAATCATGCATCACAAAGGCAATAAGAACTGCAAAACAAATTATATTCATTGCTGCTCTCATTGCAATAAACTAGGACACACTGTGAACACCTGCACAACTAAGCACTTAGTTTGGATTCCTAAAGGTTATTTTCATGCATCTAACCATCAAGGACCCAAAAAGATTTGGGTACCTACTTCTGAGTAGTTTATTTGCAGGATGGCCTTGGAGCATCAGGAACAAAGGATGCTCAAGGAACTGGTGACTGCCAGCTCTTCATCCATCTCATATCTGAAGAGGGAGTAGTCATTAATTTATTTTTAAAATTTAATATTACTAACAATTATTTACAAGTTTCATTCAGGTAGAATCTCTCATTCAGGGGGAGCACAGATTAAGGGGGAGTTATTCATTTATGTCAATCATTGTTGAACCCCTCAATGGTAAGAATTTCTTTCACAAAGGGGAGAGAATGCAATGGTAAGAACCTTCCTTTTTGGTTTGTGACAAAAAGGGGGAGAGTATGCATGGTATGCATTATCTTTGAATTTTCTGTATTTTCTATGCTTTACGTATTTTATGCGAAAATTCTCATAAATTTTGTCATCACCAAAAAGGGGGAGATTGTTGAACCACTCATATATTTTACCCTTTTATTTTGGTGATAATAAAATTTATGTTTAATTAATTATTATTAAAAATATTTAATATCATGTTTTTCTTAATAAATATAAATTTACATGATTAATTGAATATTAAATATATTTAATACCATGATTTTTCTAATAATAAATTAAATATCATGATTTTCTAATAAATATAATTTTATGACATTATTCTGTAATGATTTGCACTAAACAGATAAATGGATTCCATTCAATATATATATGGATTTCAGTTCAAAGTGCCACATCGATTTGGTCTCATAACGATTTGATAAGTGACTCTCATAAGGATTCCTTTGTACCCACACAGATTACCATACAGACTCCTTTGTAACTCATAAGGATTCCTTTGTACTCACACAGACTCCTTTGTAACTCATAACGATTCCTTTGTAACTCACACAGACTTCTCATAACGATTCCTTTGTAACCCACACAGACTTCTCATAACGATTCCTTTGTAACCCACACAGACTTCTCATAACGATTCCTTTGTAACCCACATAGACTCTCATAAGGATTCCTTTGTAACTCTCATAAGGATTCCTTTGTAACTCTCACATGGATTCCTTTGTAACTCTCACATGGATTCCTTTGTAACTCTCATAAGGATTCCTTTGTAACTCTCATATGGATTCCTTTGTAACTCTCACATGGATTCCTTTGTATCTCTCATAAGGATTTGCTCTCACATCGATTCCTTTGTAAAATATGGATTTCACTTAAACATAGATTTATTTTATATTTCAAAATATTTTTTGGCATCTAGTGAAAAAGTCAAATATTCTTGATTTGCGTAATCCTCTATCTTTCTGACAGGAGATCCTTTTGCTTATCTCTCTAAATCTTTTCTTTCCTGCCAACAAAAAGGGGATTACTTACCACTTCTGGGTGGCATCAGGAAACATAAAGGTATGAGCCTTTTTGACAGAAACACTCTTTTATCTAAACACTTTTTTCTATGCTTGCAGACCTCGTAGACCACAAATTATCAGAAGAAAGAGAAGATGAGCAACGGCTAGAACTCCAACGGATTTATTCAAATTGCTCATATAAAAGATGAAGCAAGGCTGAAGAAGAAGTATGAGCTTTCCTGAAGATTTTTCAAGAGTGTACATCCGGGAAGAACCTCAACTCCACATACACTCAAAGGAAAAGAGAGAAAGAGCCTGAGCCCAAGAAGAAGTGTTCAAGCATCTAAAGCACTGAAGCATTCAAGCTCCTTCTCCTCTCTTCTCTCTCTCTCTGTGTGCATCTTGTAATCTGGGGGAGAGAGTCTTTTGCTGAGAGTTCTTTTGGTTGGTTTTTATTTGTTCCAACTCTCAGCTTTGTTCTTTCTTTTCTAAGAAAGATCCTTGTCCGGCTGTAGGACTGTATACAGTTGTTAACCTAGCTAGGGGTTAGTGTCTAGTAGAACCGCACTGGGGTTTGTACCAGGAGGTTGGCTTCTTTACCTGTAAGAGAAGTGGGCTGCCTTCTTGCCCGGGAAAGAGAAGAAGACCAGCTGGGGTGCTGGGTGTTGTAGTGTCCTTAAGGGGGACTGTACCCTTGGTTAGTGAAATCCCAAGAAGTTGCTTGGGGACTGGACGTAGGACTTCCATGTGGGAAGGGCCGAACCAGGATAAATCTCTTGTGTTATTTGTGTGATTGTTTATTTGCTTCCGCACTGCTACTCTTTATCACACTAAACTAACCAAACCTTCAAGTGTTAATTCTGGTGTTTAAGATTCTATTTCAGATTTCAGAAAAACCTATTCACCCCCCCTCTAGGTTTGCTTGCTGCCGTACCAAAAGGGCCAACAAGTGTCGCATCGGGGGTGCCCGACGCGACATTCATCCTTGTCGCGATGAGCTTGTGGGTCGCATTCTGGTCGTGCCCTGGCTCTCCGTCGCGTCTTCGTGTCGCGCTCAGTCAATGGGTCGCGACTGCTTTCTATCGCTTCGGTCGTCCGATGCCTGTCAGGGTGGCAGGCGTGTCAGTACGGCCTGTCGTGTTGTCGCGGTGAACCTTGGGGGGTGCGTTCTTATCGCAGTCCGTTGACCCGTCGCATTAAGGTTGTTAACGCAACGGGCAGGTCCGTCGCATTCTGGGTGCCAGGAGCTTAAGGCGCTGGCCAGCTACCCCTTCCCCCTCTCTCTCCTCTTCTTCCCTTTCCCCTCTTCTCCAGCGTTGGGGAGGCTCCCCTCCGGCGATCCGAGCATGGAGCGGTCGGCGAGCTCGTGCGGAGCAGTGGAGCGGCGTCGTGGAGCGAGGAGGAGGCGGCCGTGCGTTGTGAAGGCCCTTCGTGGGTTCGGCTCTTCGTAACCGGTAGGGATTTCTTGTGCCCTCTCTAATCCGGGTGGATTGGAGCCCTCGTGGTTTGTAGAATAGCTTTTCAGCTTTCCCCATACTCCCTCTCCCGTGTGTGTATGTTTGTAGCTTGTGGGCGGCCCCGGGATTTAGGATCCCAGCGGTCTGAACCTCTGCTGATGTCGCGACCGCTCGACACGTCGCGACATCAGAAGAGGCATCGGCCCGGTCGAGCGTGACCTTATCGTGGCTCGTTTGCCTTATCGCGCCTTATCGATAAGGCGCGCTGTCACGGTGCGTTTGCCTGTCGCGACAGGGTTCCTATCGCAATGTGCAACCCCGGTACGACAGGGCTGTCGTGGCGCGTTTGCCTGTCGCGACAGGGTTCCTATCGCGACGTGCTGCCCCAGTGCAACAGTGTTTGCTGTAGTGGTGCCCCGCCCTGTCACGATGGCATCGCGACGGCCTTGAGGGCCGTGATAGTGCCTGTGTGTGTCTTAGGTGTTCCGTGGGCCCGGTTGTGTGTCGACGTGTGCCCTAGGGCAGGCTTTGCCCTTAGGACCTTCTGGTAGGGAACGTGGCAGGTTACCTCCCTGCGTTCAGTGACCGAAGGTGACACCTTCGTGGCCATGTCCTGGCAGCGGTGCCAGGAGGGTCGCGTCTATGTAATAATCGATTGACCGGCGGTCAACCGATTATTAGCAGAGCGACGAGTTTCCATGTTGCTGGTAGTATTCTGAGGCTCCGGCTTTTCCGTGCGTATTTGATTGGTCGACGGCCCACTTGAGGGTCCGTGCGTGCCTCTCGCTTGCTGGGCTTGTCGTGTGTTACGAGCCAGCAGTTCGGAGTGGTTTCTGTTGTGCTGCCCCACCTGTTCGCCCGGTGCTAGGCACTTGAGGGCTTGTCCTATTCTGAGAGGTTGTTACCATTGCCTGGGACCCCCATCCTCGGGAGCCTGTTGAGGGTGGCTCTGGGCTACGAGTGTGCTCGAGTCGTCAGCCCACGCGAGTGGACTCTGGAGCTGAGGGGGAAATGGTGGTTTAGACAACGGCACTAAGTCGTTTATAGAGCTCTCTTGGTTAGGCCTGGAACACCGAGGACGGCCGGAGTTCTACCAGGTGTAGGCTAGCCAGTCCTTTGTCTCACTGCCTCGCTCTACGTTGGTTCAGGAGCCACGTAGGGAGGTCAGGCGTGAGGCCGCAGTTTGGCCAGGCTGCGATGTTGTGTGTGTTGTGTGTTCTTGGCGGCTCTGTCTCACCCTTCCGCGGGGGCGGAGGCAGGAGCTAGGCTAGCAAGCAGAGCATGTGGACTACGGGTCCCCCTCTTGGCTGCTAGCGGCAGTGGCTTGGTTGCTGTTGTTGTGACGGTGTTTCCTCATGACGTTTTCGAGTGTTCCTCATTGCCCTAGCTTGCACGACGGTTTTAGCCTGGCTGTGCTTAGCTCCAGTGGGCGTCGTTGGTCTGGCCTTGGGCAGACCCGTACTTCTGGTGGTTTCTACTCGGTGTCCTCTTGGTACCGTAGTACCATTCTTGGGTGCCAGTCCACAGTGGCACCGACATGTATGGCTTCCTGACCTTGCGGTGTATCCGGGGTCCGGGGTGGTTCTGCTTGTAGGCCCTCGACCTTGTGGAGGTCTGAGGTGGCCGTGCTTACGGTGAGACGTCGTTCTCACCTGGTTGTTGTGTGGTCTCGGCGAGTGTGCTGAGGATTGCTTCCGTTGTGTGCCGGACTCCGATGGTTTCTGTGGGAGTCGTGTGTGTGGCCCGACCTCGATTGGTGGTCGTGGCGTTGCGTTGTTCTCTTCCACTGCTTAGTAGTACCCTGCTGTAGGTGTTCCTCGCTTTATAACTTTCTACGGTAGTTTCCAATTTTTGGAGTTTCTGCTGCTCTGGCCAGTGAGGGACTGGTAATCCCTACTAGGCCTTGTTCGCGAGGCTCACCCCCCCCCCCTACTTCCTTTAGGTAGGGGATCGTCGTCACGGGAGCTCGGTGTCAGATGGGTTGCGGAGGCGGCTGTGGCGCCGTGTGTTGTCAGCAGCAGTGAGAGCAGAGTGTTGTGAGCTCTTGCAGCCGAGTGAGCTGAGAGTTGTGTTTTGCAAGTCCTTGGGGTATGCCTCTTAAGGACTGCACCTTTCTTCTTGTACCTGTGCTTTTGCTTGGGACACGTTGTACAGACCTTTGTATATTGTACATATTGTTATAGTTATTTAAATTCAATACATATCTCACTAGACTATTTCTTCTAACCCTTCTGGATCTTCGGATCCGTGGGTGGCGGTGCGACCCTCGGGACCCCTGGCGAGGGTCCAGGAGGTCGGGTCGTTACATAAGAGACCCATCTTCTTCTGATTTTAAACATGTGTAGAATGCCTTGGCCAGATGCGGGTGGCAAGGTTCTGAAACCGTGCAAATACCCGTCCACTTCAATTGCTGAAGGGCTTCAATCACACTATGCATACCATGCTACTCCAAATCATCCAAATCAACTGCCTTGTTGCCACAGACCTTGATCTTCACTGCTTGAAATCTTTCCATTTGATCTTCTGTAAGACCCAGTTTCCCGGCTTCCGTCCGGTGTCATGGGATGACTAGCCAATGATGTGTCCAGGCTGGGTGATGCGTTGGTGTCGCGTCGGGGGTGCCCGACGCAACAGTCATCCGTGTTGCGGTGAGCTTGTGGGTCGCGTGTTGGTCGCGCCCTGGTTCTCCATCGCATCTTGCTGTCGCACCCGGTCAACTGGCCGCGACAGTGTTTTGTCGTGTTGCGCTGTCTAGTCGTCTGACGCCTGTCAGGGTGGCAGGTGTGGATGGCTTGTCGCGTTGTCACGGCGCCCTTGTAGGGTGCATTCTTGTCGCGGTTCGTTGACCCGTCACATTAAGGTCCGTAACTCGACAGGGCGGTCCGTCGCATTCTGGTCGCCGAAGGTTAAAAGCCTTCATCGCGATCCCCCTCTCTCTCCTTCTTCCCTCTCCCTCTCCCTTCGGCGGAGCTCCGCCTCCCCCTCTCCCCTTCGTGTGTTTCAGGCGAGGAGGAGGGCCGTGCGTGGTGCCGTGGCGTCGTGGACCTTGCGTGGAGCAAGGAGGAGGTGGCCAACCGATGTGAAGGGCCCCATTGGGGTTTGTTCTTCGTGAAAAGTAGGGATTTCTTGTGCCCTTCCCGATCCGGGTGGATTGGAAGCCCCTCGGGGTTTATAGATAGCTTTACTGCTTTCCCCATGCTCCCCTCCCCCTTGTGTTGTGTTTGGATGGTTTGTGGGCGGTCCGGGATTGAGGATCTCGTTTGTCTGCCTCCCTGCTGGTGTCGCGACGGCTCGGCGCGTCGCGACATTAGAGGAGGCGTCGGCCCACTCGGGCGCGACCTTATCGCGATGCAGTTGGCAGTTGCGATAAGGCTGTCGCGCTGCGCTTCCCGGTCGTGACAGGATTGCTGTCGCAGTGCGTTTCTGCCTGGTCACAACAGGGCTGTCGCGGGCCCTTCCCCGTCGCGATGGTGTCGCGACGGACTTGGGGGTCACAACAGTACTTGTGTTGCCTCGGGTGTTTCCGTGGCTCGGTTGTGTGTCGGCGTGTGCCCCAGGGCAGACCTTGCCCTTAGGACCTTTTGGAAGGGAACACGGCAGGTTGCCTCCCTGCGTTCAGCAACCAAAGGTGACACCTTCGTGGCCGTGTCCTGGCAGCGGTGCCAGGAGGGTCGTGTCTGCCTAATAATCGATTGACCGACGGTCAATCGATTATTAGCAGAGTGACGGGTTTCCATACTGTCCGGTGGTGTTCTGAGGTTCTAGTCATTTGTGCGTGCCTTGGTTGGCCGATGGCCCCTTTTGATGGTCTGTGCATGCCTCTCGCTCAATGGGCTTGTCGTGTGTTACAAGCCAGCAGTTCGGCGTGGTTTTGTTGTGCTACCCTGCCTGTTCGCCCGGTGCTTGGCACTTGAGGGCTTGTCCCGTTCAGAGGTTGTCTCCGTTTCCTGGGACCCCCGTCCTCGGGAGCCTGTTGAGGGAGTACTCTGGGCTACGAGTGTGCTCGAGTTGGCAGCCCACGTGAGCGGACTCTAGAGCTGAGGGGAAAACAAGGTTTGGACAGCGGCGCTGAGTCATTTGTAGAGCTCTCTTGTCTAGGTCTGGGATGCCGAGGGGTTTGGAGTGCTTTCCTGGGGCAGACCAGACAGTCCCTTGTCTCACTGCCTCTCTCTACGTTGGTTTCAGAGCCACGTAGTGGTGCTAGGCGTGGGGCCGCAGCTTGGCCAGGCTGTGGTGTTGTGTGTGTTGTGTGTCTCTGTGGCGGCTCTGTCTCGCCCTTCGCGGGGGTGGAGGCAGGAGCTAGGCTAGCGAGCAGAGCGTGTGGACTATGGGTCCCCCTCTTGGCTGCTAGCGGCGGTGGCTTAGTTGTTGTTGTTGTGACGGTGTTCCCTCACGACGTTTCTAAGTGTTCTCCGTTGCCCTAGCTGCACGGCCATTACAGCCTGGCCATGCCTAGTTCCCGTGGGCGTCGTTGGTCTGGCCTTGGGCAGACCTGTGCTTCTGGTGGTTCCCGCTTCGGTGTTCTCTCGGTTCCATGGTCCCGTTCTTGGGTGCCAGCCCGTGATGGCACCGACGTGTGTAGCTTCCCTACCTGGCGGTGTGTCTAGGGTCCGGGGTCCGGGGTGGTTCTGCTTGTGGGCCCTCGACCTTGTAGAGGTCTGAGGTGGCCGTGCTTGCGGTGAGACGTCGTTCTCACTTGGTTGTTCCGTGGTCTCGGCAGGTGTGCTGAGCACTGCTTCCGCTTTGTGCCTGACTCCGTTGGTTTCTGCGGGAGTCGTGTGTGTGCCACGGCCTTGGTTGGTGGTCGTGGCATTGTACTGTTCTCTTCCACTACTTAGTAGTACCATGTTGTAGGTGTTACTCACTTTACAGTTTTCTAGTGTAGTTTCTTGTTTTCGGAGTTCCTGCTGCTCTGGCCGGTGAGGGACTGGTAATCCCTAATGGGCCTTGTTCGCGAGGCTCACCCCCCCTACTTCCTTCAGCTAGGGGCTCGTCGTCGTGGGAGCTCGGTGTCGGACGGGTTGCGGAGGCGGCTGTGGCGCCGTGTTGTTGTCAGCAGCAGTGAGAGCGAGCGTTATGAGCTCTTGTAGCCTGAGTGAGCTGAGAGTTGTGCTTTGCAAGTCCTCGGGGTATGCCCCTTAAGGACTGCATCTTTCTTCTTGTACCTGTGCTTTTACTTGGGACCCATTGTACAAACTTTTTGTATATTGTACATATTGTTATAGTTATTTAAATTCAGTACATACCTCACTAGACTATTTCTTCTAACCCTTCCAGATCTTCGGATCCGTGGGTGGCGGCGCGACCCTCGGGACCCCTGGCGAGGGTCCAGGAGGTCGGGTCGTTACAGTTGGTATCAGAGCGAGGAGTCTACTGAGATTTGTAAGAAATTGATAACTATAGCTGTCCCAAGGAAAGGTACTAGTGCGCTGCTGACGCCGTCCGACTAGTGTTAGGCTTGTGCTTTGAAATGTTTTGCAGGTGTGCGGCTTCCCTGTATGATTCGTGCGCGTGTTGCAGGTTGCAGTTGTTACTGTACCGTGTGCGTGGCGAGCGTGGTCGCTCGGCGTGTTCATGCTGTAGCGGCGCGGTTTGGCTCTGGACTCACTGGCAGTGGTCTTCCTTGTGTGGAGGACGCTTGCAGGCAAGTCCAGGTGTGGTGCTCCTGGTCGTCTTCGGCGCATTTGAGTGTGTGTGTGCGTCGCGAAGGCTGAGAGAGCCTGCGTGTGGTGTGGCCTTCACCGGTGCAGGGTTGTTGCCTGTGGAACCGGTGGAAGGTATCCCTACCTTGTTGGCTGCCCCTCTGTTGTTGGGGTGTGTGTTGTGGTTGTTGTGTGTTTGGCCTTGTGTGCCTGTGCGCTGTGATCGGGACGCCGAGCTAAGCAGGTGCTTTGTGTGCCATGTTGCACCGCTAGTTGAGCGCTGCGACATTTGTCTGTGGTCGTTGTCAGCCTAGCGCTGACTGGTTGTGAGCTCTATTGAGGTGCTCCCGGAGTTCTTCTCTGTTGGTTATGGCGGGAGTAAGGTTTCCCCAGAATTGTGTTGTGCTCGTTTCTGGTTGTTGTTGCGTTGCCCTCTAGGTTGAGGTGCATCGATTGGTTGCCCTGTGTTCTGGTGGAGGTTTCCCAGAACTATTTGTTGTTGTCCTGGTGAGTGTTTCTCTCAGGACTATTTCGCGCTCGTTTCTGCTGTTGCCTTGGCTGGCGCGTTCTGGCGAGTTTTTCCAGAACGGTACCTTGGTGGTTCTGGTGGAGGTTCTCCCAGGACCGGCTTGTGTTGCTTCTACAGTTTTGCTTACTGCAGTGTTCTTTCTAATGGTCCGTGTTGTTTGGTCATTTGGGTTGTGCATTCTGGTGAAGGTTCTTCCCAGGATCGCCCTTTGTCGCTTCTGGTGGAGGTTCTTCCCAGGAGTGCTTCGTGTTTGTTTCGGGCCACCGTTGTGTTGCCCCTGTGATTCGAAGTGTGCCGTTTGGTTGGGCCGCGTTCTGGTGAGGTTCTCCCAGAACGGCTCTTGGCGCTTTTTGGTGGAGGTTCTCCCCAAGGCTGCTTCGTGTTGTTTTGGTTGTCGTTGCTCTCTCTCTTTGTGGAGATGAGCTGTCATTGTTGCCGGTTGGACTGTCTTTATTACAGTCTGCTTGGGCGTTGTCGGTCAAGGTGTTGTGCCCTTGGCCATGCGTCTGGCTGCCGCGTTGGCCAGCTTGTCTTGTTAGTCATTTCCAAGTTTCTCGATCACGCTGGCGGGACTTGTGTGTCCCCGTGGCTTGAATGGTTTGCTTCGTTTCTCACGCCCGACGTGCTCTTGCAGATGGTGGTCTGGTGAGTGCCATCAGTGTCTGGCGGGTTGTGCTTCTTATGGAAGCGTCAGTCTTGCATTGTGGTTTTTCCTCTTGCGTGTGGAAGAGACTCGTTGTGTGTGTCTCCTTCCTCTGCTTTCCGTTGGTTGCTCAGGGTAGCGATGCTCCACTGTGGTATGTGTTGCCAGGGTGCGCATTGTTGCGACCTTCTGGTAGAGTCATCTTCCCTTGAGTTGTTTTTGGGTTGAGCTGGTTACTCCCCTCATGTTGTCGTTTCCTTGTGGCACCGTGGGTCGGTGGACCTGTTCGTGCCATTTGTCGTCGTAATGGTCTCTCACTACCTGCCAGGCTCAATTCGGGGCATTGGGTCCCTGTTGGTTTGGTGCGAGGTAGCATTGTTTTCTTGTTGGGCCGCTCGTGTGAGCGTTATTCCACTGTGCATTGGTTTTTCGTGATTGGCTTGCTCGTGCAAGCATTGTTCCGTTGTATGCTCGGTGGTGCCTCGGCTTGTGCCTTGGAGGTTTTTCTTGTCGTCGTTTTGGTGTTTGGCCTCTCTATCAGTCGTGATAGAGGTGGTGCTTCTTGCTCTTACGCACCAGGGAGTTGCTGCGGTTTTCACTCCCTGTGTGGCAGAGTCGATGCTCCATGTTTTGTGTTCTTCTTGGAGCATACGTGGTTGTCGCGCTCTCGAAGTAGTAGCTGTCGGCTTTCCGTGTGCTTCCATTGTGGGTCTCTGGTAGAGAGTCCCCTTCGGTGGGGCCCGTGTCGTCTCGGGCCGTTAGTGTCGCTGTGTGTGCTGCGCCTTGAGCATTTTCTCCGATGCTTCGTGTTTTGTGCCTCAAGGGCTGGGGCCGACGTGGCCTATTGCGCTCTTTCAGGCTTGTGGTTCTTGGCGTGTGGCTTTCGGTAGGCCTCCTGTGGAGAGTCCTTCCTGTTAGCCGTAGTGTTGCTTTGGCTGCTGGTGCACCTGGGTTGCACTTTGTTTACTTTTGGTGTTTGTGGTAGCACCGTGTTCTCGTGCTCGAGCATTTCAGTTTTGTGCCATCTGGAGTCCTGGTGCATTGTGTTGTACCCAGGTTAGCTCCCGGTGCTTGTGATAGCACCCTGTGTTGTGTCGTGTGTCTGTTCGTGTGCTTCGTGCATTGTTTCACAAGTTTGCTCAGTGTTGGAGGCTTCGAGTTTTTCGCCTCTGGGACACGTGCGCTAGCATGAGTCTTGTGGTCGTACCATTACCGTTGTGGGTTGGCTACTTCGCCTTGTCTAGGTAGCCCTACCGGTGATACGCCAGGCTCTGGTCGTGGTCAGTGTCCCGATTTTTCCTCTCGCTCTGGGAGCGATCGTGTTTGGCTGTGGTACCCTGCTTAGGTTTGGGTCCCTCTGAGGTCGGTGTTTTGTTCTCGACCTCTGCGGCTGTTCGGTTCCCGTGTGGTTGTGTGCCTTTCTGGCGGTTGGCATGTTGGTACCCGCGCTAAGCCCTGTGTACGTGTGGCGGGTGTGCTGCCAACTCTTCGTTGGTTCTCCGTTGTGCGTGGCATTGGTGAGTCTGGAAGCCGATGGCAGAGTCTCCTGTCAGTTCGTCTGGTGACAGTGGGGCCTGTTGGCTTGCTAATACTCGACCACATGGTTCGTCGACGTTGGGAGGTGTCCAGTTTTGGCTTAACCTCAGACGTCTTCCGTGTTTCCGTCGCGGTGTGCCATGTTGTGGAGTATGTGACTCCCAGTTTCTGTGGCCCCGCGTTCGTTTAGTGTCCTTGTCGGACCACGAGGAAGGTCTGAGTGAGACCTAGTGGTGACAGTGGATACCGTTTTCGCGTGTTGAGGTTCCTCCGCGTGCATTTGTCGTCCCTGTTGGACTGTGAGGAAGGTCTGGGTAAGACCTAGCGGTGACAGTGGAGGTTGTTCCGTGTGTTGCGGACTCTCTGCGAGCACGATGTGCTCTGGTTCTCGTCGCTCGCGTGGCTTCTCGGTTGGGCTGATGATCGATGCTAGCTGCTGCTAGTAGCGTGAGACCCTTCCCCTGAGACTTGTGGTTGGTTCTCGGGTGTTCCTCGTGTTGTTGTCGGACACTGTGTGCTCTGTCGGGTTTTGCTAGCGACAGAGTAGGTTGTCGATCGGTTGGTCCCAACAGCGGGTCTGTTGGTGGCTGTAGCCGTGTGATTTTCGGCTGGCGTTTTCTATTGTTTGGGTTTGTTTTTTGCATTGCTCAGCGCCTGTGGGGTTGTCGTCCCGTTTGGATGCCCCACGTGTGGCTAGAGTGAGTCGTTGTTTTCTTGGCTTGGTGCTCTAGGTGCGTTGGAGCATGTTGTGAACCGTAGAGTTTTCAGTTCTGTGCCTCCCGTGTGTTTGGGGCTCATTGTGTGAGCCGTTGGTTTTTCCGGCCTTGTATGCTCTACACGTGTTTGGTTGTGCGAGTATTGCCACGAGGAAGTCATGTTGAGACAGTGTCTTTTTCACGCTGGTCTTACGTTTGCTCCCTGTGCTCCATTTCGTGCCTCGAGATCCTTTGTGCTTGCCCCAATTTCGAGGATGAAATTGTTTTAAGGGGGGTAGAATGTAAGACCCGGTTTCCCGGCTTCCGTCCGGTGTCATAGGATGACTAGCCACTGACGCGTCCAGGCTAGGTGATGCATTGGTGTCGCGTCGGGGGTGCCCGACGCGACAGTCATCCGTGTCACGGCGAGCTTGTGGGTCGCGTGTTGGTCGCGCCCTGGTTCTCCATCGCATCTTGCTATCGCGCCCGATCAATGGGCCGCGATAGTGTTTTGTCGTGTTGCGCTGTCCGGTTATCTAACGCCTGTCAGGGTGGCAGGTGTGTCAGTACGGCTTGTCGCGTTGTCACGGCGCCCTTGTAGGGTGCGTTCTTATCACGGTCCGTTGACCCGTCGCGTTAAGCTCCGTAACGCGACAGGGCAGTCTGTCGCATTCTGGTTGCCGAAGGTTAAAAGCCTTGGCCGGCGATCCTCCTCTCTCTCCTTCTTCCCTCTCCCCCTTCCTCCGGCGGAGCTCCGCCTTCCCCTCTCCCCTTCGTGTGTTTCAGGCGAGGAGGAGGTCCGTGCGTGGTGCCGTGGCGTCGTGGACCTTGCGTGGAGCGAGGAGGAGGTGGCCAACTGACGTGAAGGGCCCCATTGGGGTTCGTTATTCGTGAAAGGTAGGGATTTCTTGTTCCCTTCCCGATCCGGGTGGATTGGGAGCCCCTCTGGGTTTATAGATAGCTTTACTGCTTTCCCCATGCTCCCCTCCCCCTTGTGTTGTGTTTGGATGGTTTGTGGGTGGCCCGGGATTGAGGATCCCGTTGGTCTGCCTCCCTGCTGGTGTCGCGACGGCTCGGCGCATCGCGACATCAGAGGAGGCGTCGGCCCGCTCGGACGCGACCTTATCACGACGCGGTTGGCGGTCACGATAAGGCTGTCACGCCACGCTTCCCGGTCGCAACAGGATTACTATCTCGGCGCGTTTCTGCCCGGTCGCAACAGGGTTGTCACGGTGCCCTTCCCCGTCGTGATGGTGTCGCGACGGCCTTGGGGGTCGCGATAGTACCTGTGTTGCCTCAGGTGTTTCCGTGGCCTGGTTGTGTGTCGGTGTGTGCCCCAGAGCAGGCCTTGCCCTTAGGACCTTTTGGAAGGGAACGCGGCAGGTTGCCTCCCTGCATTCAGCAACCAAAGGTGACACCTTCGTGGCCGTGTCCTGGCAGCGGTGCCAGGAGGGTTGTGTCTGCCTAATAATCGATTGACCGGCGGTCAATCGATTATTAGCAGAGCAACGGGTTTCTGTACTGTCCGGTGGTGTTCCGAGGTTCTAGCCGTTTGTGCGTGCCTTGGTTAGCCGACGGCCCCTTTTGAGGGTCCGTGCGTGCCTCTCGCTCGCTGGGCTTCTCGTGTGTTACAAGCCAACAGTTCGGCATGGTTTTGTTGTGCTGCCCCGCCTGTTCGCCATGTGCTTGTCACTTGAGGGCTTGTCCCGTTCAGAGGTTGTCTCTATTTCCTGGGACCCCCGTCCTCGGGAGCCTGTTGAGGGAGTACTCCGGACTACAAGCGTGCTCAAGTTGGCAGCCCACATGAGCAGACTCTGGAGCTGAGGGGAAAACGAGGTTTGGACAGCGGCGCTGAGTCGTTTGTAGAGCTCTCTTGTCTAGGTCTGGGACGCCGAGGGGTTCGAAGTGCTTTCCTGGCGCAGACCAGACAGTCCCTTGTCTCACTGCCTCTCTCTACGTTGGTTCAGGATCCACGTAGTGGTGCTAGGCGTGGGGCCGCAGCTTGGCCAGGCTGTGGTGTTGTGTGTGTTGTGTGTCTCTGTGGCGGCTCTGTCTCGCCCTTCGCGGGGAGTGGAGGCAGGAGCTAGGCTAGCGAGCAGAGCGCGCGGACTACGGGTCCCCCTCTTGGCTGCTAGCGGCATTGGCTTGGTTGTTGTTGTTGTGACGGTGTTCCCTCACGACGTTTCTAAGTGTTCTCCGTTGCCCTAGCTGCACGGTGGTTATAGCCTGGCCGTGCCTAGTTCCCGTGGGCGTCATTGGTCTGGCCTTGGGCAGACCTGTGCTTCTGGTGGTTCCCGCTTCGGTGTTCTCTCGGTTCCGCGGTCCCGTTCTTGGGTGCCAGTCCGTGATGGCACCGGCGTGTGTAGCTTCCCTACCTGGCGGTGTGTCCGGGGTCCAAGGTGGTTCTGCTTGTGGGCCCTTGACCTTGTAGAGGTCTGAGGTGGCCGTGCTTGCGGTGAGACGTCGTTCTCACTTGGTTGTTCCGTGGTCTCGGCAGGTGTGCTGAGCACTGCTTCCGCTTTGTGCCCGACTCCATTGGTTTCTGCGGGAGTCGTGTGTGTGCCACGGCCTTGGTTGGTGGTCGTGGCATTGTACTGTTCTCTTCCGCTGCTTAGTAGTACCATGCTGTAGGTGTTCCTCGCTTTACAGCTTTCTAGTGGAGTTTCCTATTTTCGGAGTTCCTACTGTTCTGGCCGGTGAGGGACTGGTAATCCCTACTGGGCCTTATTCGCGAGGCTCACCCCCTACTTCCTTCAGGTAGGGGCTCGTCGTCGCGGGAGCTCAGTGTCGGACGGGTTGCGGAGGCGGCTGTGGCACCGTGCTGTTGTCACCAGTAGTGAGAGCGAGCGTTGTGAGCTCTTGTAGCCTGAGTGAGCTGAGAGTTGTGCTTTGCAAGTCCTCGGGGTATGCCCCTTAAGGACTGCACCTTTCTTCTTGTGCCTGTGCTTTTACTTGAGACCCGTTGTACAAACCTTTTGTATATTGTACATATTGTTATAGTTATTTAAATTCAGTACATATCTCACTAGACTATTTCTTCTAACCCTTCCGGATCTTCGGATCCGTGGGTGGCGGCGCGACCCTCGGGACCCCTGGCGAGGGTCCAGGAGGTCGGGTCGTTACATCTTCCGTGAGGAAGGCAGTGTTGTAGCCACCCACACTGTCGGAACTCCCCGAAGTGGCCATGGAAGTTTGCAAGGAAGGGTTCTAGAGGATCGTGAGTGAAAGAGGAATAGGACCCCTTAAGAAATTTGAGCGGGAAGGGTGAGATCCTTTGAAAGCACGAAGAGGAATGCTGGAGTCGATGAGGGTTTTACAGGCTTTTGAGTCGAAAGAGATAAGAGAGAGAGAGAGAGAGAGAATCGGTGAAGCAAGGATTCCGTCGTAACGGAAGGACATAAAGTTACTTTTGAAATGGTAGAGCAGTTAATGCAGAAAATAACAAAATAGGCTATGATAACGCAAAGGATAATGGATTTACTTAAATGACGTAGGGAAGGATAAGTCTTATTCTGAAATTTATTATGTTATTTCAGTTACGTATAGATATATCTGTTACAAATTGCACATGCCTAGTTCCCTTCTAAGAGACGTAAATCTCTCTTCAGGTAAGGCTTTTGTAAAGATATATGCTAACTGATTTTGTGTATCTACAAAAGAAATACTAATATTACCATTTTCTATATGATCTCTAATAAAATGATATCTAACCTCAAAATGTTTCGTCCTTGAGTGATGCACTGGATTTTTCATTAGATTTATAGCACTTGTGTTGTCACACAGCAGTGGAATGGTCTTGATGTGTAGTCCATAGTCTTCAAGCTATTGTTTGATCCATAAGAGTTGAGTGCAACAGCTCCCAGCGGTTACATATTCAGCTTCAGCTGTTGATAGAGCTATTGAGTTTTGTTTCATTGAAGACCAGGAGATCAAGCATCCTGCAAGAAATTGACAACCACCACTGGTGCTTTTTCTATCTACTTTGCATCCAGTATAGTCAGCATCCGAATATTCAATTAAACTAGTTTCGTAGGTTTTTGTATACCATAGACCTAAGTTATGAGTCTTAGCTAAGTATCTAAAGATCCTTTTTACAGATATTAAATGAGATTCCTTAGGATCAGATTGATATCTTGCACACATGCATACATTAAATAGAATATTAGGTCTACTAGTTGTTAGATAGAGTAATGAACCAATCATACCTCTATAAAGTTTCTGATCAACTTTCTTACCTTCCGGATCACTGTCTAACCTGGTTGATGTGCTCATGGGAGTGGACAGTGGTTTGGCATTATCAAATCCAAATTTCTTTAACAGTTCCTTGGTGTATTTTGCTTGACAGATATGAGTTCCTTCATTGCTTTACTTGATTTGTAGTCCAAGAAAGTAGTTGAGCTCTCCCATCATGCTTATCTCAAATTCTCTCTGCATGAGCTTTTTCAAAATACTTGCACAGAGATTCATCAGTAGATCTGAAAATAATGTCATCTACATAGATTTGCACAAGAAATATTTTGGCATTTGATTTAATGAATAGTGTGTTGTCTACTTGACCTCTAGTAAAACCATGATTTAATAAAAATGCATTGAGTCTTTCATACCATGCTCTAGGTGCTTGTTTTAAACCATATAATGCTTCATGTAATTTGAAAACATGATTTGAAAAATCTGAATTATCAAAACCAGGAGGCTATTCTACATAAACTTCCTCCTTTATAAAACCATTCAAAAATGATGATTTCACATCCATTTGAAAAAGTTGTAAATCTAATGCAGATGCATAAGCAAGCAGTATTCGAATAGCCTCTAGTCTAGCCACTGGTGCATAGGTTTCATCGAAATCTATGCCTTCCTCTTGGGAATAGCCTTGAGCAACTAGTCTAGCCTTATTTCTAGTGATAACACCATCTTCATCCAATTTGTTCCTGAACACCCATTTGGTCAATCACAGGATGATCTGATGGTCTCGGAACAAGGGACCAGACATGATTTCTCTTGAACTGATTAAGTTCATCTTGCATGGCTAAAATCCAAGATTCATCAGACAGTGCTTCATTGACTATCTTCGGCTCTATTTGAGATACAAATGCTAAATAATCACAAGGAATGATATTACCTCTAGTTCTTACCCCAACTGATGGATCTCCAATGATGTTATCTATTGGGTGATCTTTTTTGTACCTCATTCCTTTGGAAGATTATCATGAATGATATCTTTTTATTGCAATTCTTCCAATGGTGGATCTTCATTATCTTTAATGGTTGTTTCCTTTAGCTTCTTGGAAAGGTTTTCTGCATCTTCATCATCACTACCAATTTCCTTTCTCAAGGAAGGGTTAGACTCATCAAAAATAGCATGCACAGTTTGTTCAATTAATAAACTTCTTTTATTAAAAACTCTATAACCTTTAAGTTTAGAGGTATATCCCATAAAAATACCTTCATCTGATTTTGGATCCAACCTACCAATGTCTCTCTTACCATTGTTGTGAATGAAGCAAGGGCATCCAAAAGTTCTGAGATGGGTGATCTTGGGCTTCTTTTGCTTGTACAGTTCGTATGGAGTCTTCTTCAGAATTGGTCTGATCATGACTCTATTAATTATGTAGCATGCTGTATTTATAGCTTCTGCCCAGAAATATCTTGAAAGGTTATACTCAGATAACATTGTTCTTGCCATATCCAAAAGTACTCTATTCTTCCTCTCAGCTACTCCATTTTGCTGTGGTGTTCTTGGTGCTGAGAAATTATGTTTAATCCCTAGATCATCACAAAATTCTGCAAACCTTACATTCTGAAACTCTCCTCCATGATCTGATCGGATACTTATGATGTTCAACTTCTTATCTTTATGAACTAGCTTACTGAACTTCACAAAACTATCAAATGTGTCATATTTATGCTCAAGAAATGATACTCATGTAAATCTGGAATAATCATCAACTATAACAAATCTGAAATTCTTTCCTCCCAAACTAGTTGTTCTCATTGGTCCACACAAGTCCATATGAAGCAGTTCTAGTGGTTTGGAGATAGTGACTACTGTCTTGGATTTGAAAGAGGATCTTGCATGCTTTCCTTTTGCACATGGCTCACAGATGTTGTCTAGTCTTGAATTTATCTTCGGTAGACCTTTCACTAGATCATGTTTGATGAGTTTTCTGATTCCATCCAAGCTACAATGACCTAATCTTCTGTGCCAAAGTTCAACATTCTGTTCTTTGCTTGCTGCTAGGCAGATGTCTTGATCCTTCAACTCTTCTAGATGTAGTACATATAGATTCTTCTCTCTACAGGCTTCAAAAATGGTTGTTCCATCCTTAATGATCAGACATTTAGATTCCTGAAATTTTATCTGATGACCTTGTCGCACAGTTGATTGATGTTGATTAGGTTGTGCTTGAGTCCTTTGATGCATAGAACGTCTTCTATCAGGATTTTATCTTGGCTTCCAATGGATCCACAACCAATTACTAACCCTTTACCATTATCACCATAGGTTACTGTACCTTCTTCATCTTTGATATAAGAGAACAGTCTTTTGTTGCCTGTCATATGCCTTGAGCACCCACTGTCCAGGTACCACTTTGATGCTCTAAGGCTTCCCTTGTCGTCGACATTTGCCATGAAGGCCAGGTTGACCTTTTCTTCTTCTTCTTCGCTGGAGCTAGACTCACTGTCTGAGTCACTCTCATTGTTCCATGCAGCAGCCATGGCTTTCTTCTTGTACTTCTTAAATTTCTTCATGGTGTCCTTTTTCTTGAACTCAGTCTTCTTTAGTTTTGGACACTCAACCTTGAGATGTCCAGGCTTCTTGCACTCATATAGCATATGGGTTCAGAACTCTTGACTTCTTTGCCTTCAAATCTCTTGAATTCTCTACCTTTCTTGAAATACCTTCTTCCTGACTGGTATTTCTTCTTAGCTAGAATGTGTTGCAGTCTTCTAGAAAGAAAGACTTCTTCATCTTCACTGCTCTCATCACTCTTATCACTTTCTAATTTGCCCTCAGAAGTGTTTTCTGTAGCCTTGAGCGCATTGTTGTGCTTCTTCTTGCTGGAGGATTATCCCAGCCTTTCCATGTTTATCTTATGAGCCATTAAAGACCCAATGAGTTTCTCGAGTGACATTCTTCTGAGATCATTGGCTTCCTCTATTGTCGTTACCTTTGGAGTCCATGAAGTTGGTAGAGACCTTAAAATCTTTCTTACCATGTCTCCAGTCTCATATGTCTTTCCTAGCCCAGCCATTCCATTGGTAATGTCTGTGAATCAACTGTACATCTGAGAGATGGATTCTCCTGACTGCATTTTTTTTAATCAAAACTGGTCCTCAGGCCTCAAAAGCTAGGAGAGTGCACCCTCCCCCAGAAGGGGATAGTGTACCCACTCCACCAGCGAGAACCTGGGCCGGAATATATATATAAGTGGAAAAAGTTACAAAATACCGGGGCAAACCCCTACAGAGCAAAAAAACTAGCCTAACTGAACATAAAGTAGACTAATTTTGTCCAAACTAGCTGAACCCCTACAAGCCAGGGGCAGCGAAGAGAAAGACGTAAAAATATTATTCTCAGTATGGGAGCAAGCATGAGACGCAAGGGCATCAGCAACACGGTTCGCTTCTCTGAAAACATGACAGATATTAATCCCATGTCTATGAAAACTAGCAACTGTAGACCGCCACGATCTTAAGCACTCCCAGCTAGGAGGGGAGTTAGTAGAGAAAGATGTAACAAGAATAGTAGAGTCTGAGTATATCAAAGAAATCTGAAAGCCATATTCTTCTGCCAGCTTGAGTCCATCATGAAGAGCTCTAACGTCTGCCTGCAGACTATTACCGAAACCATAATGAAAAGTGAAAGCCAGAAGGATATCACCTTTAGAATTTCTAATACAACCACCACCACCACTAAAACCGGGATTTCCTTTGGATGCACCATCTACATTGAGGCAAAGCCCTGTAATAGGAGGGATCCAACGAACTAGCTTCAGTTTGGAACTGCTAACAATGGGGTTATAACCAAATGAAAGAAGAGTAGTGTGCTGATTCACAGAAGGAGCAGTTTTGAAAATGGGCTGATGGATAGCATGAGAAATCTGAGCTTTGATATTCTCAATGATGATACTGCTGGATCTGAAATTCTGATCATAGCATCTCTTCTTCCAGATTTCCCAGATTATAAGAATCATGCCATATAAAGATGCAAAACCAAAGGGTGAAGAAAGATTAGAGTTCTGTATAGTTCTCCAACACCAAGAGGTGAAATGGTTACTGCTGAAGTTTGGAGGGGATAGAAAAGGCATGAACCAGTGCCATAAGGTGACCGCAATATCACTTCTAATAAACAGGTGATCAATATCTTCAAAGTGGTGACTATGACAGCATGAGCATTTGGAGGGCAAACAAATGCCTTGATCTGAAATTCTTGAGTCAACAGGGACCGCCTTGTTCATCACTTTCCAACAGAAAAGTGAAGCCTTCCTGAGGAAAAGGCGGTGCCAAATTTTAGCCAGAGCAGGTCTATGTATACCACGAGGTCTCAAAAGATTATAAGCCGATTTGGAGGTGAAAACACCATCATTCGTAGGAGACCAGATACACTTATCCTCCTCTTCTGAAAGATGTACATTGCCTAAGATCTGAACACCCGGCACCAGCTTCCAAAAATGATGGAGGGGATCCCGCAGGACCTCATTGACCATAGCGTGAGGAGCATTAGATGGATCATGTAACAATAACCGCAATGGGGTTTTGCCCGCCCAATAGTCATAAAAGAAATCCACATTCTTACCATTTTCCAAAAGTCATCTTGTATTATCGTCAATCATGGCATTAGCAGTGGAAAAGATATTCTTTGGAAGACCCTGCATTGGTTGAGAGTATAGTCTAGCATAACAGGCCCAGAGAGAGGTACCTTGGTAAATATTCCAAAGATATTTAGTAGCCATAGTCAGTTGAACATGCCATAAACTACGAACCCCAAGACCACCTTCAACAGTGGGACGTTGGATAACATACCAAGGTAACCAGTGACATCGTTGAACTCCATCAAGACCACTCCAGAAAAAGGATGCACAAGCTTTCTCCAGCAAACAAATAACACCTTTAGGGAGGATCAAAGCCGAGGCAGTGTAGATTGGAATGGAGGAAAACATAGAATTCATAAGGGTGATCCTACCAGCCTGCGAAAGAAATTTTGATTTCCAAGTGGAGAGCTTCCTATTGATTTTCTCAAATAAATACTTGAAATCTGAAATCTTGATCCTGCCTTCTTTCAGACGAACCCCTAAATAATTCATGGAACCCTTTTGGGCTTTGAAACCCATAATCCCCTTTAAGCTTGTAGTGATACCAGGAGGAGCTTTCCTTGAAAGGATAAAGTGACTTTTGCTATTGTTGATAAGCTGCCCCGAAGATAACTCATAAGCTTTCAGGAACTGAAGCATCTTAGAAATGTTCTTAGCATGGCCGTTGGTGAAAATGAGTGTGTCATCAGCGTACAATAAATGGGAGATTGGGGGACAAGCTCTTAGACCTACATAAGGTCTAAGAGAACCAATGAAAAGTTGGTTGCGAAGACCTCTACTAAGAACCTCCTCCATAATGATAAATAAGGCAAGTGCAATGGGATCACCCTGTCTGAGCCCCCTGGAAGGCTGGAAGACTTAAAGTAACTAGCTTGATGGCCATTGACAAGCACCAAAAACCAACAGTTAGAAATCAGCATTCCCACATAAGATATGAATTTATGACAAAAACCAAAGTGGCAAAGAACAACAAATAAAAACTCTCATTCAACACGATCATAAGCCTTCATCATATCAAGCTTAAAAATGACATTATGGCCCCTTATCTTACGACCCAGATTCTTGAACAGACTTCTGGAAAGAGAGATGTTGTCAATGATAGAACGGCCCTTAACGAAGGCACCTTGTTCCTCAAAAATGATATCAAGTAGAATTTCTATAAGTCGACCACACATAATTTTGGAGATAATTTTGTGGTAGAAGTTGCACAAGCTAATTGGCCGAAAATCAGCAAAAGAGCAAGGGTTATTCACTTTGGGAATAAGGGCAATGACAGTAGAGGTGATTCCACGAGGAAGTGGAAAGCCACTAAAAAAACCTTTCACTGCATTGAAAATATCAGGGCCAATAATATCCCAGCAAGAAGTGTAGAAGTTACCAGAATAACCATCAGGGCCTGGGGCACCATTGCCATTCATGGACTAAACTGCATCTTTTACCTCATCCAAAGTAGAGATGGCACAAAGCTGAGCATTCTGAGAGTCAGAGATCATACTAGGAATCACCTCCAAAATATTGTTATCAATCTCATAGTCGCCAGAAGATAGGAGATTATTGTAGTACCACACTGCAACGTCCCTGAGTGCTTCCTAGTCATCACACCAATTATTACTGTCATCAATTTTAAGTCTTGAGATGTAGATTCTGTGCCTGTTACCTTGGACCACAGCATGATAAAAGGCAGTATTTTTGTCCCCATTGTCCAGCCACTGAAGTCTGGCCTTTTGACACCAGAAAATTTCCTCACATCGTTGGGCTTTCTTAAGGTGTGCCTGAGCAAGGTTAAGGAGCATCCTATTAACCTCCGTGGGAGAAGAGTCAAACGCAATCTCAGCAGCAACCACCTCCTCTTCAATAGCTTTAGTATCAGTATGAATATTGCCAAAAGTACCAACGTTCCAAGACTTAAGAACAGCCTTCAGGTTCTTCAACTTGACTTGAAGTTTAACCAGGGGGTTAGGGTGCCAGCAAGTCGACTCCTTCCACATTTTACCAACAATATCCAGAAAATTATCGTGTGTAGCTCACATGGATTTGTAGATGAATCTCGCAGGGGGCTTAGAGATATTCTTCATAGAAATAAGAAGAGGAGCATGATCAGATGGCCCCCTAGTGAGGTGCGACACACAAAATTCAGGAAAGGAATTAATCCAGTTAGCAGAAAACAACACACGGTCCAGTCTAGCCTTAACAGCAGCAGGGGCCACTCTATTATTAGACCAGGTGAAAGGAGAGACAGAAAACCCAGCATTGACCAAACAAGAAGCAGAAATAAAAGCATTAAGATCTATCATGGAAGAGACATTAGAAAAAGCTCCACCACTTTTCTCCGAGGGCTGGGATATGCAATTAAAATCACCACCCACAAGCCAAGGCACTGAGATATAAGAAGCAAAGTTCAGGAGATCATCAAACAGAATTTTGCGCTCCTTGTAATTGCAAGATGCGTAGACAAAAGTAATGTAGCGAAGGATATCATCACCACTCATACTAGCCAAGGTAATATGTTGTTTAGAACAATGAGCAACCTACAGGTTGGCCTCCTTCTGCCACATAACCCATATCTTAGAATTATCACCATCATTTTCCAGCAACGTCATGCATCTTGATAGATTTGCAAGAGCATCGGCATGACTAAAAGGAATCATGGGTTCAGAGATAGCAATAATCGTATAACGATGGTTCCGACAGAGCTGACGAAGGTGCCGCCTAGAAGCAAGATTAGAAACACCTCTAATATTCCAAAAAATAGTAGAACAGTTCATGAGGAACAATAACCAGATGTGGAATCAACGACCTTAGCCTTAGACCTAGTACGAACACCCCTTGGAGGTTCAAGTCTGCCATCCCTTGATATAGCAACCGCAGGCATCAGAAAATTTTCAATGCAGGCCTGCTCGGAAACAATACTCTTAGCGTGCGCCTTGTAGTTGTTGATATTATTTTCATTAGAAAAAGAAATTCCCATATTACCTTGGCCTTCACTAGGGAGCATACATTCCTTGTCTTTCGAAACAGTCTCCAAGTAGTAGTTGATATTCGAAGGATTCCGAGTCAGTGTATCTCCAGGATTTAACTGCTCAGGCAAAGGCGGAATTAACTACTCAGGGTTCGAAGTGCGTGATATGTCATGCAGAGTACCTCCGTTGTGGTTATTACCCTGCACTTGAGAAACAGTGTCATGCACGTCGGGTAAGACGACGTGACAATAGCCACGATCACCGTCGCTACCCGGAGGGGCCAAAATTGAGGCAGGCATCTGAGGCACATCTTCTTGGGCGGGATGTTGGACATCCTCCTCCTCAACAGCGAGGGTATGAAATCTGTTTGACGTGGCCATGGGAACCAGAGGAGGAACTTGAGATTTCTTACGCCAGAGTTGTTTGGCAGGCAGTGCTTCACCAGATTTGGAGGGATTCTTAGTAGGGGCTTCAGCGCTAAGATTAGTGGTAATTTTCTTCTATTTCTTGTTGTAATCATCTTCAGTGTGCCATAGCTTGCGGCAGAAGGAACATAAGGACGGGATCCGATGATAGTTTACCGGTTGCCAAAACCCTTCCTTGTCGCAGCCTATCCAAATCCTATCAGGTCTAGGATTTTTAATATCCATCTCCACACAAACAAGAGCTTCTTGCTTCTGGGTTAAGGCACTAGTAGCATCATGAATACGCAGAACATGCCCAAGATTTCCAGCAATAGACTTAAGGTAATCATCATAATAAAAATTAACTAGAAGAAAAGGAAAACCAACCCATACAAGGATCAACGTCGGATCTACTTCGAAATCAAAAGAAGGTTCCCATCGAAAGAATCAGAACAGAAGACCTTTGATGAATAAACTCCGCCTCAGGATCACATTCAAGAAGTCTTCCTGATCTTCAAACCTGAACAAAAGATGGCGTTGGTGCAACATGCTCACAATAAAATCCTTCTTTAGATCCAGATGTTGGGTAAGACAAGCCTTGATTTCTGGGATAGAGCACCGGCCATAGGAACATCTGGCAATAATAGCCAGCTGCAATGGCTTTGTAGATAGCAGCAACTCCTCCTTAGAGAAGAAGGTAGTCGGCTCGCCTTGGTCGGTGAAGGCTGCTAGTTTCACGCCAATAGATATCGCCAGTTGAGGTTTTGATGAAGCTATTATCTGGGCATAAGACAAGCCCTCAGAGAAGGGCCAGGAGCATCTCCTGGAGCAGGAACCACCATAACGAGGCCGGCCTAGGCGGCCGCCAGCCCTAGGAGGGGCGGCGGCGGCCGCGGCAGAAAACCTAAACCAGCCGCAGAGCTTCTCTCACTAGATTCTCTCACTAGCCTGATCCTGACTGCATTTGAAACCTCTCATATTGAGCTACCAAAATATCAATTCTTGTTTCTTTTACCTTGTCAGTTCCTTCATGTGTGAGCCTCAGCTTGTCCCACATCTCTTTGGCTGACTTGCATGCTGATATCCTATTGAACTCTTTCTTGCTCAGTGAACAACATAGTATACTCTTTACTTTGTTGTTTTGGGACAGCTTCTTCTTATCTTCATCGATCCATTTGTCTTTACTGTTGGTTACCTTGAGATCTCCTTCTTTGATTATTGCCCAAAGCTGGAAATCAAGTCCTTGAAGGAAGAACTCCATCCTCATCTTCCAGTAGTTGTAGTCTTCACCATCAAATAGAAAAGGTCTATTGACGGATTATCCTTCTGCATGACCTTGGACTGTCATTTATCTTTGCTCTTCAGATCATGAGATCTACTTACTCGAAGAGACTTGGCTCTGATATCACTTGTTGCCCAGATAGCAAGCCCAGAAGGGGGGGTGAATCGATTGCTAAAATTTTCTTTTAGAATGTACCTGTAAATAAAAATGCTTGACAGAAGACACTAAGTTCGACAATTATAGTTAGTGTTAAGAAAGGACAAAGAAATCAATCACACAGACAACATGAATTTAATCCTGGTTCGGATCTCCTGTCATAAGGAGTCCTACGCCCAATCCCCAAGCAACAACTTGGGATTTTACTAACTAAGGATACAGTCCCCCTTAAGGACACTTACACATCCAGCTGCAGCTGGCCTTCTCTTCTCTACCCGAAGAGAAACTAAACCACCTGATGCAACTAGTCTTCCTTCTTACCAAAGGGAATAACCACCCACTCAACAACAGGTCTTCTCTTCACAACCGAAGAGGAACACTCAAGAAGTATGAGCAAAAATGTATGGACCCTAGACCAAGTTTATACAAACTGCTTGATCTGAAGCGAAGTCTGAGAGACAAAGATTTTCACACAAATAACTCTCTCTCAGATCTACACAAGCTCTCAAAGGCTAAGCAGGTTGCTGTGGAGAGCTAAGAGCTAAAGAAAGTTTGAATGGACGAGCAAGCTCTTCTTTCTTCTAGGTGACTGAGATCTTTAGGATTCAAGATTGAAAGGTTCTCCAGAGTTATCTTCATGGAGTCACCAGTCTTCTATTTATCTTCTTTGAAATTTGAACGTTGAAGTATTCGTTGTCTCACATCTTCATGCACATTGGAGTGTCTGGTCCGAAGTATGGAGCAAGAGAACATGCAGCCATTAATGCTGAAATAGACACTTACACAGAGGAAGATTGTCTGAATCTCTTCTTGCTTATGTTAGGTTGACAGTTCCAATTTTGCAACGTGTGTTTCTACCGGAAATCCTGCACACAATAAATGTTGAAGCATAGACAACTTATCTTTGTCTAAACTGTCAGTCAGCGTTAGTAGTCGTGCTATAGGAAGATACACTAAAAAAGAAATTCCATTCTGTCATCCAATAAAGCTTTACTTTATGTGACATGAGTGTGGTAAGCAAGGAGATATATCGTGTAGAGATTTTGTACCAACACAATAAATGTTAGAGAGCACACGATACAACATGATTCGCGGGAAGACTTGAAATCCACAGAGATTTAAAATTATATTTGAATATCATGTGGAATGTATTTAAGAATGTCTGAAAAGGATTTAAATAGAAATATTTAACAGCTGTCTAAAACATAATCATTATTAAAAGAGAGTTGATGTTTAGAGACAGTCTGTGTACGGAGAGAGTCGATGATGATATGAAATCGATGTTATACCCATAATCCATGTGAGAATGTAATCCATGTTAAAACAAAGTCGATGTGAACATAATCCATGTAAGAATGTAATGAAATCGATGTTCTATACAAAGTCGTTGTTTAACTAAAGTCGGTGTTTTTGTTGTATAGAAATCGTTGTTCAGATGAAATCGATGTTTGACACAAAGTCGTTGTTCAAGTGAAGTCGATGTTCCATATGAAGTCGATGTTCTACCGGAATCGATGTTTAAGTGAAATCATTGTAGAACCAAAGTCGATGTTTAAGTGAAGTCGTCGTTTCATATGAAATCGATGTTTAAGTGAGATCGTTGTAGAAACGAAGTCGATGTTTAAGTGAAGTCGTTGTTTCATATGAAATCGATGTTCTGTCGAAATCGATGTTTAAGTGAAATCGTTGTAGAGACGAAGTCGTTATTTCATATGAAGTCAATGTAGAATCGAAATCGTTGTTCAAAGTATGAAGTCGATGTAGAACCGAAATCGATGTTTAAAGTATGAAGTCGATGTAGAACCGAAATCGATGTTCCACTAAAGAAGTCATTGTTTAAGTGAAACAATAATCGTTGTGAGCTTTTACATGGAAGTCGATGTATACTTAGACAAAAACATATGCAATGAACTTCACAAAACAGTGAGTGTAGACAACTTACTGATTTTGTTTGATTTGATGCATGTTGATGAACTTCAAAGAATGATGTTAGATAATAATTTTCAGGGTTTTGTTAATCACCAAAAATAAATAACAAATTATATGGAGATGGACTGATCATCACCTCCTCCCCTGCCGGCGCCCCCTCCTCTCCTCTCCCCCCGTGCGTCGCGCCCCCCACCCCCCCCCCCCCCACCCCACCCCACCGCACCGGCGACCTTCTGCACCCCCCTCCTCCTCCTCGTCACTTTTATTAAAAAATAATAATAATAGTGAAAAGTGTCTACCAAACATGTTTTTACAAATTTTAAAAATTATACTAATTTTACCAAACAAATAATAACAGTTTTTCTCAATTTCAAAATTTTAGTCAAAAATGGCACACTATAATTTTTTAGTTAGAAATAATTTTTTTAAAAAAATTACAACCAAACACCCTATAATAATTTCAAAAGAAAAAAATTACAACAGTTGGACTTTTAATTGGCCAAAAAAATAAACAAGAGATCCTCGAGTTCTTTATTGTAGCTCTTTGATTCCCATCATAATCACGTATCCTTAACTTAAAACCTAACAACATGTTTGGTATTAGGATAGATCGAGGATATCCTCACTTTATCCCCGATCTATCCTAATACCAAATATACCATTACAGGATAGAGTTGGAGATTTTTACGTAAGTAATGGCTTGCTTCATGCTATGGGATATATAACTATACCTAATTACGTAGTCATCTTGCAAACTTATTTTATTGTCTTTTTTATATTGTAAGAATTCTAACTATGGTGGTCACTTTTTGCCATCCAGACCCATCAACAAAGCTCGCATAAGCCCATGACGAAACGAACTGGCATTGTGCTGTCTTAGGGCATCATCCGTCCTCGGACGACCATCTCCAGGGTGTTCGGAAATACCTATCTTGCTCGGCCCAGAGCAGCCCTCACGGTCGTCGAGCACCAGGCTCATCTTCTCCCAGCAAGTAACCTGCTCGAGAACTACAGTCAAGGCCGCCCGAGCAGCCTCTTCGTATTAGCAACGATTACACCCGCCGCGGACCACGCGCCCCACTATCAAGAGGCTTGTTAACTGCTAAGCCTTCTAATGGGCATCTGGGCGTGTAACCCCCTGTTACGTGCGCCAATCAAGGCGCCCTTCCAGGCATGACCCAGAGACGTTACATCCGTTCGCTTCAGCGACCACGCCTATAAAAGGCACAGGTATAGTGCCATGCAGGGGCATGCTCTCTCTCCCTCACACGAATACACCTTCATACACGAGAACTCCCATCCTCTTCAGTCACCTACTGACTTAGGCATCGGAGGGTTCTTCCCGGTTCTTCAACCGAGCCCCCCTGATCCGTTTCTGGTTTTGCAGGTTTTTGTCTGCCACCAGCGTCCTTCCCTTCTCCAAGTGTAGGCCCACCAGGCTCCGACCCAAACAAGAAAAGGCCTCCACACTTTTGGCGCCGTCTGTGGGAACGACACAGCCATGGCTCGCGGACGATCCTCTTACCAGAACATCGGGAGCAGGGCGACGAGATCTCGCCAGTCACTGGCAGATTCTCGCCGTCGATCTTCTCCCGTTGAAGTCAACGTCGCCCCCGCCGACGCAAACGATGACGTCCCTGCACCAGTGGCTGCCGTGCCAGCAACCGCCCTGGAGATGGCTGAACTCCGGGGACAGATGCAGCAGTTGACGGGCATCTGCCTGGCCCTGCAGGCTCAGTTGGCTGGGCCACCAGCCCTGGAGCCTTCCCTGTCGTGGGAGAGGCAGGCAGGGTCATCCCGCCAACGATCTCGTGTCCTTCCGGTGCCCCAGGATCAGCAGGCGGACTCACCGCGCCGATCCCACCGAGCCCCGTCCGAGGAACGGGCACCGGAGTGCCGAGGCCGTTCGCCCCGTCGCTCTGTCGTCGCCCCCCGTCCGCCGCGCTCGGTTGTGGGAGCCAACTCCCAAGGCACCGGCCAAGAAGGCTCCGTCCATTCCGAGCAAGAGCTCGCCAGACGCCTCCGTCGTGTGGTCGACCTGGAGCGCCGCGTGGATGCGATGGTTCAGCGTGCGAAGGGGAAAGCCCCAGCGGAGGATGACCTAGACTTCCGCTCCCCTTTCAGTGGAGAGATCTTGGAAGCCCGGGTCTCTCCCAAGCTCCCTCTGCCCACCATCGCACCCTACGACGGCACTATCGACCCGGCCGACCACATCCACAGCTTTGAGTCGCACATGGTGTTCCACGGAGCATCAGATGCGGCCAAGTGCCGAGCTTTCCCTGCAACTCTAAAGGAGACCGCAGAGCCTAGTTCGAGACTCTGCCAGCGGGCTCCATTTCATCCTTCCGCTAGCTGAAGAAATCCTTCCGAGATAACTTCCTTGGCGGCAAGTCACAGCCACGTACGGCGGCTTCCCTCCTGGCCATTCGCCAGAAAAAGGGCGAAGTGCTCTGGGACTTTGTCAAGAGGTTCTGGACCGAGGCGATTCGTATCTCGCACCTGGACATCCCTCTAACCACTAGTTCCCTCATCCAGGGCACTCGCGACGGCTTCTTGAAGAGGACTCTTGGCGTCCAGCAGCCTGCAACCCTCGCCGAGCTGCTTTCCATTGTGCAACGCCATGCGGCTTGCGAAGAGAGTTTAGCTGCGGGCCGAGCAGAGCAGGGGGGATCGTCGGACAAGAAGAGACCCGCCGACAACGGTTCTGACCGTGATCGGAAAAAAGGACGGCGCAATGGTGATTCACCGCGCCGACCACGTCCCTTCACCAACTACACACCCCTCACGGTCACACCCGAACAGATCCTGGCAGAGATCAGGAATGAACCATTCGTTTGGTGGCCACAGAGGATGCGCTCCGACCCCCGTAGGCGCGATCAAGCAAAGTACTAATGCTTCCATCACGACCACGGCCACGACACCTCCGAATGCCACCAGCTCAAGGACGAAATCGAAGACCTTATCAAGCGCGGCTACCTCGGGCGGTATGTGCACCAGAATGAAGAACGCCCCAGACGCCGAGAGCGAACTCCCGAGCAGCCGGTCAACAACGAGCCCAACGGGCAAGAAATCAATGTGATCGTGGGAGGCTTCGGCGTGGGCGGAGAAAGCACTCGAAGCCGACGCGATTACGCAAGACGAGTGCACGTCGTGGACAGACCACCAGCGCCTAGGCCAGCTCCATATCCCACCAGTCCTGCACGCACATCGTCCGAGGAGGCTATAACCTTCTCAGACGAAGACCTTGTAGGGGTCGCTACCCCACACACTGATGCGTTGGTCGTTTCGGCCACCATCAACCATTGTAATGTGCGTCAGATTTGTGGATAATGGAAGCGCCCCTGACGTCTTGGCTTACGACTGCTTTGTGCTTATGGGTCTCAAGACCGACCAGCTCACCCCAGTAGAGTCGCCCTTGTTCGGCTTCTCGAGGGTTTCGGTGCAGCCCATGGGCAGAGTACGCCTCCCAATCACCTTAGGGGCGGCGCCGAAGACTGTGACCAAGGTAGTTGACTTCTTGGTCATCAAGAACATGCCGGGCTACAACGCCATCCTCGGTAGAGGCCTGATCGGAAGAATCATAGTAGTACCTTCGTCTCTTCATCAGAAGATGAAGTTTCCAACCCTGAGCGGGATCGGCGAGGTGCTCGGGTGCCAGCACGAGTCTCGACGGTGCTATGTCCTCTCTTTAAGAGACAAGCAGCCACTCGCGACCCCCACCGATCAACCCACCGATCAACCTTCCACTAGCCGAGGAACGCCTGCTGAAGATCTGCTACCTATTCAGGTGGATGATGACCCCGAGCATGTACTTTACATTGGCGCTCTACTAACGGATGCCGAACAGCAACGTTACAGGACTTTCCTACTGGCCAATTTGGATGTGTTCGCGTGGTCCGATGATGAGCTACCAGGCATTCCTTCTGATGTCATGGTGCATCGCCTCCGGTTGGACCCACGGGTCTCCCCAGTTCAACAAAGGAGACGACCTGTCAATCGAGAACGGCAGACCGTCATCCAGGATCACGTCATCAGAAGCCGATCTGTTGGGCTCCTCCGAGAAGCCCAATACCCAAGATGGATCTCCAACGTGGTCCTCGTGCGAAAAGCCAACGGCAAATGGCGAGTGTGTGTGGACTACAAAGATCTCAACAAGGCAACGCCCAAGGACAACTTCCCTCTGCCACGCATCGACCAGTTGGTGGACGCAACATCCGGGCACGAGCTTCTTAGCTTCTTGGATGCCTACTCTGGTTATCACCAAATTAGCATGCATCCCCCAGACCAAGACGCCACCACGTTCGTTACAGACCTAGGGTTATACTGCTTCACCAGGATGCCCTTTGGTCTAAAGAACGCTGGCGCAACGTACCAGTGGCTGGTCAATAGGATGTTCGAGCAACAGATTGGGCGCAACATGGAGGTCTACGTCGACGACATGGTGGTCAAGACACTTCCGAACACCGACCACATCTCCGACCTCCAAGAAACTTTTGCAACCCTACGGAAGTACAACATGAAGCTCAACCCGTCCAAATGTGCATTTGGAGTGCGCTCGGGTAAGTTCCTCGACTTCCTCGTCTCGAACAAAGGGATAGAGGCAAACCCAGAGAAGATCCAGGCCATACTTGAGATGGGCAGTCCGAAGACGGTACGGGACGTTCAGCGTCTTACTGGGCGCCTTGCCCCCCTGAACCGGTTCATGTCCCGAGCAGCTGAAAGAAGTTTTAACTTCTTCAAGTTGCTGCGAGGCCCTAAAGGTGCCCCACAGCAAGGGGGGCATGTACGATGGACTGCGGAGTGCAAAGCTGCCTTCACTGAGCTGAAGGCATATTTGGCAGCCCCACCGATTCTCTCAAAGCCAATGCTCGGAGAACCACTGTTCGTATACCTTTCGGTTACCAAACACTCCATCAGCGCGGTTTTGATCAGAGAAGAGGGAGCGGCGCAACATCCGATGTACTACATCAGCAGGGTCCTCCAGGAAGCTGAAAGGAGGTACCCTCGAGCAGAAAAACTTGCCCTTGCTCTGGTCACAGCTGCTCGAAAGCTCAGGCCCTATTTTCAGGCTCATTTAGTAACGGTCCTCACCGACCAACCATTGAAGTCTATCCTTCAGCGGCCAGAGGCTTCCGGCAGGCTTGTCAAGTGGGCCATAGAATTGGGCGAGTTCGACATCAGCTTCCGACCAAGGACAGTAATCAAGGCGCAAGCATTGGCAGATTTCGTCGCAGAATGCACACTCCCTACTGAGCAGGACCCGCCATTAGCCGATGAGCCCCCATGGGAGCTCTACCTGGATGGGTTCTCTTGTGTCACAGGGAGTGGGGCAAGCTTGGTTCTCACCTCTCCGGAAGGGCTAGAGTTCCAATACGCCCTCCGTTTTCGCTTTGCGGCCTCCAACAACGTCGCTGAGTATGAAGCACTACTGTCCGGAATACGCATGGCTCGGCACCTCGGGGCCCTTCGGCTTAGAGTCTTCAGTGACTCCCAGTTGGTCCCCAGCCAGGTGAATGGACAGTTTGAAGCTAGAGAGCCCCGCATGGCTCAATACCTTCAGCAGGTCAAGAACCGAGCAGAGGGTCTTCTCTACTTCAAAGTTATACATGTCCCACGGGAGCAGAATGCGCGAGCCAACGCACTGGCCAAGTTGGCCTCCTCAGGTGACATCACCCCTTCTCGTTCCATATTTATTGAAGAGCTCTCCTCGCCAAGCACCGAAGTGGACGTCGCCGCCATCGAGACAGACCCACTAGCTCCGAGCTGGATGGATCCTCTCCTGGCCTACCTACTTCAAGATGAGCTTCCGCCTGAGCAGGACGAAGCTCGAAAGATCAGGATGCGCTCTCAGCGCTTCACCCTCGTAGAAGGCAAGTTGTACCGATGGTTCCTATCAAGACCTCTTCTACGGTGCCTCAACCCCGAAGAAGCACTCGCTGCCACCGAAGAGGTTCACGAAGGGTTGTGCGGTAGTCACTTGGGGGGCAGAACGCTGGCCCGCAGTATCATTCGAGCAGGGTTCTGGTGGCCTTCTCTGCAAAAGGATTGCATGGCCTTTGCTCGGAGGTGCCCGGAATGTGAGAAGTTTGGGCAACTCATCAAGCAGCCAGCCAAACAACTCCATAGCCTGTTCGAACCTCGCCCTTTCACTAGATGGGGCATTGACATCTTGGGCCCTTACCCAGAGGCCCAAGGCAGGAAGAAGTTCCTGTTTGTGGCCATCGATTACTTCACCAAGTGGATCGAAGCCGAACCTGTTGCCGCAATCACCGAACAAGCCGCGTGGAAGTTCGTCTGGAAGAACCTCCTCTGCCAGTTTGGCGTCCCAAAGGTGATCACTTCCGACAACGGGAAGCAGTTCGACAGCACCTTTTTCAAGCAAAAGTGCGTAGGAGGTTGCAGGAGGTTCGTGGATTGATGAGCTCCCCAACGTGCTTTGGTGCCACCGAACAACAGCTCGGGTAGCAATGGGAGAAACACCTTTCCACTTGGCTTACGGCTCAGAAGCCGTTGTGCCCCTGGAAGTAGCTCTCCCCACCCTCCGAACAACCCACTTTGATGAAGCCGCCAACAACCGCGCTCTTTGGGAAAATCTTGACATGCTTGGCGAACGACAGAACGACGCCAGCATTCGTCTCGTTTCCTACCAGCAACAACTCGCGCAATATTATAATGCACGAGTTCGGGAAAGGCGCTTCAATGTGGGAGATCTAGTTCTGCGCCGCTGCTCAGCTTCGGATCCCCGAAGAGCAGTCGGCAAGCTCGCCCCAAAATGGGAAGGACCTTATCAGGTCACCCAAGTCCATGGGAAAGGCTTATACATGCTCACTACCCCTAGTGGCGAAGCCATACCCAGGACTTGGCATGTATCTAATCTCAAGGCTTATTACTTATAAAAGCCTTTTGATTGGCATCCTACTTCTCTTCTTCCTGTTCCTATGGTCCGACTGGAGAAACATCGGAAATATCCACGCCTCAAAACATTGGCAATTTTAAGTGGATATAGATGCATCAACTCTTCCAGCTCGAGCAAGTGTTCAGCATTCACCCCTGGTCGAAACCCTCACTGGTTCTAGCTGACCTGTGCGGTACATGCAACACTCATAAGCCAGCGAACTCCGGTTCGAACAGGAGCAATAGCAAAAGGGAGGAGATAGAAAAAGTGAAGCCATAGACAAACTCCTGAAGAGAAAGTTTTCATTCACAAATCTTTTGCTTACAGGAAGATCTCTTTTACAAGATCTAACAAAAAAGACATGGAGCAACAAGACTAAGGAGCCTGCTCGGAGGGTTTGGCACCGTCACCCGGAGAAGGCATTCGCCCAGATTGGAACTGCGCGAACTGGACTCCATCCAGGCGGACATCATTGGTACGACGCCGGCACTCTTGCACAGCAGCCTCGAAGGCTGCTCGGGCGCGATCGACCCAAGAGAGCCGCTCTCCATAATCCCTACCAGCTTTGAGGCCCACTCGATAGCAGCGGGCCCCATATTGCTCCAAATCTTCTTTGTAATCTACTCTGGCCTTATATTCGGTAACGGCGCGGTTCCCTGCATCAGCAGCTACTTTGGCAATGGCGTCCTTCTCGGCCCGCGCCAGGGCCAAATTTAACTCCGAGGCCTGGAGAGCAGTTTTGAGGTTCCTCACCTCCTCCTCCAGTGCCGCCTCGCGAGCCTTATGCTGTGCTGTAATCCCCCAGTAAAAAGCAGTCTGTGCCTCCCACAATGCTTCTGGTTCTGGGCCCGAGCAGCCAAGGCCCTTAGAACGTTCAATGACTTGGAAACCCCATCCATAAGGGCCCCCAAGTCAATATCATCACCCACGCCGCCGTCTTCACGGCCTTCTGGGTAGTATCCTCCGCCTGACGTCTTCAGGCTCTGCTCGGCTGGAAGGTCCAAGCACCTCGCTATCCGGTCGAGGCAGGAGGCAGAAGGGCTCGCAGGCAATTCCTTTGGTGCGTCCTCAACACAGCGAAGCATCGCCTCCAGTGCCGCCACCGAAGGAACTTTGGGAAGCTTTTTCTGCAACACTTCCCTAAGGGGCCTCCGATTGTCATCGGAATCTTCAGCCCGCCCCTCGTCTTCCACCTCTACTGCCTCCCCTCTGGAACCATCAGTTACCTCGGTGATTGCAACATCAGCAACTGCCTCGGTGGGGGGCATGGGGGGCAGGACGGCCCCAGTTGCAGTAACGAGCTTCTCAGCGGCCCTTGACGCCGCGGCTGCTTCCTCGATGGCCCCCGTAGAGGGATCCATCTCCTGACCCCCGCGTGGGGATGTATTTGGTGCCAGGGGCGCCTCCTCCTCGGTCGTCAGCACCCCCTCGGTCGTGACATCCTCTGTTGCGCCGGTGCCCTCACCAGGTCCGGCGTCAACCTCAACCTCCTCGCCGCCAGCAGCGGCGTCGTCCTCGGCGCCCCTGGCGCATGAGGCCCCCACGGGCACTTCTTCCAAACAACCCCCAACGGGGTCCTGCGGCATCAGCGCCCTCGCCTGCCCCCCGTCTGAGTTTCCAGACGAGGAGCTTACATCGACGAGCCCGAGGTCGACCGCCATCCTTTTGGCGACCTCGGGGTTTCGTTGGACAGGCATCTGGGATGTCCCCTCCCAGGACGCCCCTGCAGCCTTCCGCTTCCTCTTCCGCTTCAGCGGCGGCACGGCCTCCTCCTCCTCCTCATCCTCTTCGGCAGGAGGACCAGCCGAGCGCTGTGAAGCAAGCATTAGTCTTCGCTTCTTCTTCTTCTGGAGCGGGCTCTTCGCCACCCCTCTCTTAGCCTCGTCCTCGGCTGGTTGCTGCTCGAGCAGGGGCCTGGCTACGGCTCTCGAAGCCCCTCGTTCAACAGCCTTCTTCTTCAAGCATATTCTTTCGGGCCCCTTTTCAAGGACCCCCGAGCTGGCAGTGCCCTGTCCTTCGGCAGGGCGGTTTGGGGCGGCAGCAGCAGGACGCTCCTCACCGACCACCGCCACATACGCTGTAACGTCGCGCATTTTTCGAATCTTCGTGGATCCTCAGTTTAGCGTATGGGGTGGTCACACCTTGACCAGTGCGACTTATGTTGTGTGTTTCTTATTGGATCCTTACTGGAGTTGGTTATGGATCTGTGTTGGTGTTCAGTGCGTTGGACATCAATAGTGGGTTGGCGTCCAGGTTTGTGACGTCTACTGTGTGTTGGCGGCAATGGTGTTGCCGTTAACATGTTCTTGGCGCCCATCGATGTGGACGTCTACCGTTGAACTTGGCGGCGAGCAATGTGGACGCCTAGTTGTGACGGTTTGGTTAGCGGCGCAGAGGTTGACGTTAACCTGAGGCGCCTGTGTTTTTAGGGGCAACCCGAGCCTTCTTCTTCCCCCACCTTCTCCCCGCCTTTTCCCCCACCTGTACCCTTGTGCCTCTTCACTACTTCCGGCGGTCGACGGGAGCACGTGGGAAGGCCGTGATGCGCGCAGCAGCGGCAAATCTGGCGGGGAATGACGGATTGGAGAGCGGTATTCACGGGAAGCTCCTGAGGGTTCGGTGCAAATCAAGGTTCTATCGGGGTTTATATGCATTTCTGAGGTAGGGACGTAAACCCTTTAGCTTCTCTTGTGTATTATTCCATGCCTGTTGCGTGTAATTTGCGTAGAATCGTGATTTTAGGGAGGTTTTCCTTTCTGTCGGGTTTTAGGGTGGTTTGGTCGATCCATGCGTTGGATCGTGTTTTTCCGACATTACGGTGGTGTGTGGTGGTGAGAGGAAGTGTTCCCTCTTCATCACGTCGCGGTTTTGAGGGCTGGATTGCTCTCAGGGGATGTGGTTTGTGGCTGGTTCAGCTGCTGGGAGCTGAAGAAGTCAACGTCAAGGGATGTTGACGTTGAGTTCTTCAGGGAAGAGATAAATGGCGTGATCGTTTGCCGTTAAACTCTTCAGGGAAGATCTTGACGGCAAGGTTGGTTGCCGTTAGGTTCTTCAGGTAAAATATTAACGGCAATCGATGTTTCCGTTAGTCCCTCATTAGCGGCAGTCGATATTGTCGTCTATCCGCTGGTGAGTTCCCAGCAAGCTGTGTTTCCTTTTTCCGCGATTTATGGTGTTGGACGTGTGGTGCACCCTATTGGTGTATTATACACGTGGTGTCTACGTGGTTTGGGTGTTGTGCATGTGGTTTGTGTGTGCATGGCACATTATACGTTATTGTGTTAATTGTATTCCAAAAATTGTGGTGAGTTTGTGGCGTTATGGCAGTGAGGTTCTTGTGTGAGCCTAGCCAAGAATTGGAAGTGTTTTTATGATTCAGATGACATGCATGTGTAAGCATGACTAGAGGTCGATATTATGATTATTATAATGTGATTTATGTGGTTATATTGTAATACTTGGGCAGTGAAGGTCCACACCGACCTAGCCCTGGTCTGTTGTTGTCCTTCAAAGAATATTATACTGATTTATGTGTTAAGTGGTGTGTGTGCTGCCACGGAGGTCACGAGGTGGCCGATGTTAGGCTATAGTGTTATTATTAATATGGTTCATATATGTGTTTGTGTAGGCTAGCTTGTAGGTCACGAGTGACCAGGACAAGCTACTCCTCACACGTGTATCGTGATTTTTAATAAATGTGTAAGTGTTGTGGTTTGTGTATTGTCGAGTGTGGTGGTCCGGCGCCTATTCCGGAATGCCTCTCTAGTCGGGTACCCCAGGTTCTTTGTGAGCCAAACACGTGTGTTTGTTGTGCTCGGGGTTTGTCCCGGTACAGTGTGGTACCGTCGAGGTCTGTGTCATCTTCCTGGACACCCTCACTCCTGTGTTTGAGTTGTATGTCCGGATGAGGGAAAGACGACAGTAGGGCAGCGGCTTGTGTTTGTGGGTGTGCAGTCGCTTGTAGCGCACTCGTAGTTGGGGGTACGGACACCAGTAGTCGACACTGGTCCCCAGCTAGTCCTGTTTTCCAGTGCCTCACTTTAGGGTGCTCCGGCCAGAGACCCTAGAGGTGCCAGGCATGGACCTGCAGCTGTGTGTCTGCAGGTGTGGTGTTGGTTGGTCTCCACAGTTGTTTGACTTGTTCTCGTGGAGCGGCAGTTGGACCTTTCGTCCGTGACTGCGAGACTGAGAGGTTGTTCTTGTGTTGTGTTGTCCGGGTTGGATACTGGCCTGATCAGCCAGTAGTCCGTTCCCGTGTGGTGGCGTCGTTCCTTTCCGACTCGAGCTTTGCTACTTGTCATGGTTCGTGAGTTTGTGACTCATAGTCGAGGTTTGACTCGTTCGAGGTGTGCCCTGGTGTTGGCACAGTTGTGACTACGGTTGTGGTTTGTGGTGTGCCCGAGTGGTGGCACAGTTTTGGTTATGATTGGTGAGTGTTGACTCACCAAATGTGGTTTAGCTCGCTATGGTGTGCCCTGTTACGGCACTGGTTTACTTGTGGTTTTGCTGGTACCTTGTGGTAATAGGTACATGTACCCTGTGTGGGTAATGGTTTGTGATGGTACATCGTGTACCAGTCAGTTCTGGTATTGACGTGGAACTGTGTTTCATGGAGGTCGTGAGGTGTGACCTTCCACTCAATGTGCTTTACCTTTCTCGAGTAAGTTACCGTATATGGTTTTCATGTGTGATGGATTGGTCCGCTGTAGTCGATCATGTTACTTGGTGTGTGTGTTTTCCGACATATTGTGATTTGAGGTATAAAGGACCAGCTTTTGGTTAGCAGTTCTGTTACCCACGTACTTGAGATTTTCCTGCGAAGCTTATAGCCTAGGCAGTGGTTTGCTTGTGCAGCTTATAGCTTAAATGATTGGTTGTTGTGACTGTGGTTTGCCTATGAGGCTTGAGGCCTAGGCGTTACTGTTGTTAAGTGGACTAGTGGTGTGGAGCTAGTCCTATTGTTCTCTCTTACTTCCGAGGTTGTGAATAGTTAATGTGTTAATATTTAATTACAGTATTAGATACAATTGTTGTGAGCATGAAATGGTTTTGTTATATGTGTGGCCAGTGAGACCCATTGAGGTTGAGGTCTCTTCTATTTAGTTGTTGTGGTCCTTGGGTGGTCCCTACTGAGCCTGTGACTTGTTGAGGCTCACTCCCCTACAGTTCTTTTCAGGGCTTACCGAGTGTTTGTCTTGCAGTGGCGTTGTGTCAGACTTATACCACCAGCAGTTGTGTAATAGTTAGTGTTGTGTGAGCTTGTGCTCCCTCGGGGTATGTCCCAGGTAGTTGTACTTTTAATTGGACATGTAATAATGTAATGGGACAGTTGTAAATTGTTATATGCAGGTATGAGCACATGTACTTTCTTGTGTCTTATACTGTGTAGTTGTCTTTTATATTCTTACTGGACAATTGTGTGAGCTATCCCTTGCGAGACTTCGGTCCGTTCGCGGGAGACGGATCTAGATATGGAGCCTTAAAGGGCATAAATACCTCGGTCTATCACAGTTGGTATCAGAGCATGGTCCAGTTAGAATATGAAAAGACATTGAAGTTACAATGTCCTAATACATGGATTAATGTCCACTGCTGGTAGTAAGTCTGTGGTTTTATGTGTTATAAGGTGATTTTTATGCGAGCTTTTGGCACACAAACCGTATGTTTCTGTTTGTTAAATTAGCAGGTGTGAGCAGTTGTTGAGCCATAGAGTGGTTAGTGGTATAAGTTGTGTCGTTGCACCAGTGTGCCAGGGTGCAGTTGAAATTTTGTGTTTAAAAAGTTTTCAGTGGCAGATATTAAAGGAATCAGTGGAGTTAGTTATGTTGGTTAGCAAAAGTAAAAGGCAATTTCAGAAAGATATTTGCAAATGGTGCTCTAGTAAAGAATAAGGTTAACAGAGACAGGTATAATATGAGGTGTCAGTGTGATAGATCAATAGAATGTTACCAGCAAAGAATAGTGTGTGTGTGTGTGATAAGTTGCAGAAGAGGACCTTGACAGAGGTATTGTTGTGTTTGAGATTTGTGTTAATAGGATTTGAGAAGCAGCTTAAGTAATAATGTGATTAGAGCTTTGGCAACTTGAGAATGATTAAATGAGGCAGACTGGTTTCAGATGAAGTACAGGAAATAGAGAATTGTGACAGTCCGATAAGGATAAGGGTGTCTTGACAATTAGAGAGTTGAGCAGAGGTGGTTAGTTAAGTAAAGAAAGGGTAAAGAAAGATCACGGTATAGTTAGACTTTTCTGAGCACAAGAAAAATACCGGCCTAGCAAGTGGCAGTTTATGAGAATTATATAGAGTCGAATGCAGTGTTACAGATAAGGTTACCGTTGTTTAATAACTGAGTATAATTCGAGAAGAGAAGAGGTGAAGTTTGTGTTTAAAAGAGATTGAGGATGTACGGAATAAAATAAGAATTATGTGAATCATAATAGAAAGAAGCGGATTAATTAAGAAACAGTTAAGTGGTGTCAGGTTAAGTGAAATAGAGAATCAGGCGGAGTAGGCTATTGTATTTAACGAGATTGACTCCAGACTATGGCCTTGGCAGTTGTGAATAAAGAATACTTGTGTAACAACAGCAATAGCGGTATGAATGGTACAGGATGAACAGCTAGGCAGCACAATAATTGAGAAGAATGTTTATAGAGAAGATATTATGTTTAATACAGTTGGCAGATTATTAATCTGGAAAAAGAAAGAGTATGATAGATTGTGAAACAAATATAACTGAAAGATTGAGAAAGTGATCAATAAGACTTTGCATGGATAAATGGAAATTGAAAGTGGCAAGTACAAAACGGAGAGAATGTAATCAGTTAAACAGTGAATGGCTTAAAGTCAGATGGCATCCGATTGAAATAAAGTTTAATGCATGTAAAGTTAGCTGAGCAGTTTAATTCTTCCCTAAAAAGAAAGTGTTACAGTAATGAAAGCAGATGTTTTGAGAAATGCTGGAAATAATGTGGTTAGTCAGCTAGAGAATGTAAATTGAAGTTAAAAAGGAATATGAAAAATAAAGTATGTTAGTAATGTAATGGTATGGTAGAATTCGGATTTTTAAAATGTGTGGTACAATTAGAATTGAAGTATTAGAAAAAGTAGTTTGGAAATTTTGATATTGTTTTCCAATATTGATTGAGCAAGTAAAGCAATCTGTAATGAATATAGACGGAATCAAAGCAATTATGAAAGTGTGTAGCAATTATGAATAATAGTAGAAGCTGAATGTATGAAATATTCTGTCAGATATTCAGCAGGATCAGAGTAGTGCAGCGGAAGCGTGGTGGGTCTACAACCCACAGATTAGAAAACTGAAAATATGAGAATGGATAAAATAAGGTAGTAGTTAATAATGATAAACAGGATAATGGCTAGCAATGACAAAGTGAGTAATGGAATGGCATTAAGAAATTCGAGAAATTAAGCAAGGTTTAGCATGAAAGAACATCCAAAGGTAGTGGAATAAAATGAAAGGATTTGAGCAGAAAGAAATGGCCCGGAAAGAAATGTTGCAAACACAGCCCAGAAAATGTGAAAGTAGGTTCAGTCCAATGAGATAAAGTGCCATTGGCAAGGTAGAATCGCCTACAATTGAAAGGTAAGGAAAGGCAATGGAATCGATAAAACAGAATAATTGTGAAATGAATTGAAAGAAAAAAAAAAAGCAAAGCAAGGATGGAATTGGATAGATGAGTCAGTTAACGCAGATGAATTGAAAGGCTGATACAGAGAAAGAGTATCCTTCTTGTTCTGTTCACGGTTTTGTGTTTTTTTTGGGTGATAGTTGGCGTGCCGTAGTTTATGTTGAATGTCGAGGACGACATTTCTTTTTAGGTGATAGTAATGTAACATCGAGCGTTTTTCGGATCTTCGTGGATCCTCGGTTTAGCGTATGGGGTGGTCACACCTTGACCAGTGCGACTTATGTTGTGTGTTTCTTATTGGATCCTTACCAGAGTTGGTTATGGATCTGTGTTGGTGTTCAGTGCGCTGGACATCAACAGTGGGTTGGTGTTCAGTGCGCTGGACATCAACAGTGGGTTGGCATCCAAGTTTGTGACGTCTACTGTGTGTTGGCGGCAATGGCGTTGCCGTTAACATGTTCTTGGCGTCCATCGATGTGGACGTCCACCGTTGAACTTGGCGGCGAGCAATGTGGACGCCTAGTTGTGACGGTTTGGTTAGCGGCGCAGAGGTTGACGTTAATCTGAGGCGCCTGTGTTTTTAGGGGCAACCCGAGCCTTCTTCTTTCCCCACCTTCTCCCCTCCTTTTCCCCCACTTGTACCCTTGTGCCTCTTCACTACTTCCGGCGGTCGACGGGAGCACGTGGGAAGGCCGTGATGCACGCAGCAGCGGCAGATCAGGCGGGGAATGACGGATTGGAGGGCGGTATTCACGGGAAGCTCCTGAGGGTTCGGTGTAAATCGAGGTTCTATCGGGGTTTATATGCGTTTCTGAGGTAGGGACGTAAACCCTTTAGCTTCTCTTGTGTATTATTCCATGCATGTTGCGTGTAATTTGCGTAGAATCGTGATTTTGGGGAGGTTTTCCTTTCTGTCGGGTTTTAGGGTGGTTTGGCCGATCCATGCGTTGGATCGTGTTTTTCCGACATTACGGTGGTGTGTGGTGGTGAGAGGAAGTGTTCCCTCTTCATCACGTCGCGGTTTTGAGGGCTGGATTGCTCTCAGGGGATGTGGTTTGTGGCTGGTTCAGCTGCTGGGAGCTGAAGAAGTCAACGTCAAGGGATGTTGACGTTGAGTTCTTCAGGGAAGAGATAAACGGCGTGATCGTTTGCCGTTAAACTCTTCAGGGAAGATCTTGACGGCAAGGTTGGTTGCCGTTAGGTTCTTCAGGTAAAATATTAACGGCAATCGATGTTGCCGTTAGTCCCTAGTTAGCGGCGGTCGATATTGCTGTCTATCCGTTGGTGAGTTCCCAGCAAGCTGTGTTTCCTTTTTCCGCGATTTATGGTGTTGGACGTGTGGTGCACCCTGTTGGTGTATTATACACGTGGTGTCTACGTGGTTTGGGTGTTGTGCATGTGGTTTGTGTGTGCATGGCACATTGTACATTATTGTGTTAATTGTATTCCAAAAAATGTGGTGAGTTTGTGGTGTTATGGCAGTGAGGTTCTTGTGTGAGCCTAGCCAAGAATTGGAAGTGTTTTTATGATTCGGATGACATGCATGTGCAAGCATGACTAGAGGTCGATATTATGATTATTATAATGTGATTTATGTGGTTATATTGTAATACTTGGGCAGTGAAGGTCCACACCGACCTAGCCCTGGTCTGTTGTTGTCCTTTGAAGAATATTATACTGATTTATGTGTTAAGTGGTGTGTGTGCTGCCACGGAGGTCACGAGGTGGCCGATGTTAGGCTATAGTGTTATTATTAATATGGTTCATATATGTGTTTGTGTAGGCTAGCTTGTAGGTCACTAGTGACCAGGACAAGCTACTCCTCACACGTGTATCGTGATTTGTAATAAATGTGTAAGTGTTGTGGTTTGTGTATTGCCGAGTGTGGTAGTCCGGCGCCTATTCCGGAATGCCTCTCTAGTCGGGTACCCCAGGTTCTTTGTGAGCCAGGCACGTGTGTTTGTTGTGCTCGGGGTTTGTCCCGGTACAGTGTGGTACCGTCGAGGACTGTGTCGTTTTCTTGGACACCCTCACTCCTATGTTTGAGTTGTACGTCCGGCTGAGGGAAAGACGACAGTAGGGCAGCGGCTTGTGTTTGTGGGTGTGCAGTCGCTTGTAGCGCGCTCGTAGTTGGGGGTACGGACACCAGTAGTCGACACTGGTCCCCAGCTAGTCCTGTTTTCCAGTGCCTTACTTTAGGGTGCTCCGGCCAGAGCCTCTAGAGGTGCCAGGTATGGACCTACAGTTGTGTGTCTGCAGGTGTGGTGTTGGTTGGTCTCCACAGTTGTTTGACTTGTTCTCGTGGAGCGGCAGTTGGACCTTTCGTCCGTGACTGCGAGACTGAGAGGTTGTTCTTGTGTTGTGTTATCCGGGTTGAATACTGGCCTGATCAGCCAGTAGTCTGTTCCCATGTGGTGGCGTCATTCCTTTCCGACTCGAGCTTTGCTACTTGTCATGGTTCGTGAGTTTGTGACTCATAGTCGAGGTTTGACTTGTTCGAGGTGTGCCCTGGTGTTGGCACAGTTGTGACTACGGTTGTGGTTTGTGGTGTGCCCGAGTGGTGGCACAGTTTTGGTTATGATTGGTGAGTGTTGACTTACCAAATATGGTTTAGCTCGCTATGGTGTGCCCTGTTACGACACTAGTTTACTTGTGGTTTCCATGCTGGTACCTTGTGGTAATAGGTACCTGTACCCTGTGTGGGTAATGATTTGTGATGGTACGTCGTGTACCAGTCTGTTCTGGTATTGACGTGGAACTGTGTTTCGTGGAGGTCGTGAGGTGTGACCTTCCACTCAATGTGCTTTACCTTTCTCGAGTAAGTTACCGTATATGGTTTTCATGTGTGATGGATTGGCCCGCTGTAGTCGATCATGTTACTTGGTGTGTGTGTTTTCCGACATATTGTGATTTGAGGTATAAAGGACCAGCTTTTGGTTAGCAGTCCTGTTACCCACGTACTTGAGATTTGCTTGTGAAGCTTATAGCCTAGGCAGTGGTTTGCTTGTGCGGCTTATAGCTTAAATGATTGGTTGTGACTGTGGTTTGCCTATGAGGCTTAAGGCCTAGGCGTTACTGTTGTTAAGTGGACTAGTGGTGTGGAGCTAGTCCTATTGTTCTCTCTTACTTTCCGAGGTTGTGAATAGTTAATGTGTTTATATTTAATTGTAGTATTAGATATAATTGTTGTGAGCATGAAATGGTTTGGTTATATGTGTGGCCAGTGAGACCCATTGAGGTTGAGGTCTCTTCTGTTTAGTTGTTGTGGTCCTTGGGTGGTCCCTACTGAGCCTGTGACTTGTTGAGGCTCACTCCCCTACAGTTCATTTTAGGACTTGCCGAGTGTTTGGCTTGCAGCGGCGTTGTGTCAGACTTATACCACCAGCAGTTGTGTAATAGTTAGTGTTGTGTGAGCTTGTGCTCCCTCGGGGTATGCCCCAGGTAGTTGTACTTTTAATTGGACATGTAATAATGTAATGGGACAGTTGTAAATTGTTATATGCAGGTATGAGCACATGTACTTTATTGTGTCTTATACTGTGTAGTTGTCTTTTATATTCTTACTGGACAGTTGTGTAAGCTATCCCTTGCGAGACTTCGGTCCGTTCGCGGGAGGCGGATCTGGATATGGAGCCTTAAAGGGCATAAATACCTCGGTCTGTCACATACGCTGTGACGACGATTTGCTCGGTGTAGAGGGCCATGTCCTCTGTATCCATGCCCGCCGCCAACTCCCCAGCAGCTGCACAAGGAAAGAGAAGTTAGAAAACAAAGAAGAAGTGGTTTCCGAGGAATGAAAGAAGGAGAAAGGCGAATCCATCACTCACTCCATGCTCGACTGAGCCCGTGCTGGACCAGCTAGACCTCGGTGATATATTCCTCCGCCTTCTCGACGAAGATGTTGCTGAGGCGCCTCGCAAGCGCCACTTCATCCGGTCGCATGAACGGGTACAGATCCTTACGAGCGCTCTTCACCCGCGTAGGAAACCCCCACTTCGGCGCGCCAGCGTTGCGCGTCAGGAAGAGGATGCGATGTGTCCACCCCTTGTGGCTCGAAAGTCGCGGGGAGAACTCAATCCTCATGCAATCCGGCCGATGCTTGGTGTAGTAGACGTTCCAACTCGTCCCCAGCGACGCAGTCAGAATGAATTGGCTCCGAAAAAGGTTGGCGGTGGGCTCGATCCCCCGAACTTTGCACGATATGCAGAAGACGCATATCGTCCGCCAGCTGTTTGGTGCCAGTTGAACTGGGGCGATCCCCCAGGTGTTAAGCAGCTCCCTCGCCACCACCGGCAACGGTAGCCGGAACCCTGCTTCCAGGATATCGTGCGACATTGCTACGCACCCGATCTTCTCCCACCAGTAGGGCTCTTCTTCCTTCGCAAGCACGATGTCGTATCCCGTATCAATGCGATACCGCTCTCAAAGTCCGTCGAAGAAGCGGTACCTCTCCCGTTGGACGGCTCCCGACGTGCCATCGCCACTGCACGCACCAGCCACGGCCTTGCCTTTCTGCGACATCGTCCGGAGATGAAGGAGACGAAGAAACAGGGGAGTTCGGAAAGAAAAAGAAGGACTTCCAGCAAGAGGTTTTTTTTCGAAGGCGTGGTTCCCCGCCTTCGCCCTACCCTTTCCTTATAAAGGAAAGAGGGCGGGAAACCCTAGAAACCTCGGAGCCCCCTCTCCTTCCAAAAAAGCGACCGTTCGACCGAATCAACGGCCTCCCCGCTTGCCACGATACCATCCTTCATCATGAATCCTCCGATTCTTTCAAGGCGGAAGGTACGAAGCGACAAGTACCGACCGACGTTCGCACGTCCGAGGTCGCCATCGCATTAAATGCCAGCAGAGCATTTGAGTGCTTTACCGCCATTCGAGCGCCTCAGTTCCTGAGCCAGCTCGATAGCGTGGGGGGCAAGTGTGGTGGTCACTTCCTGTCATCCAGGCCCATCAACAAAGCTCGCATAAGCCCACGACGAAACAAACTGGCACTGTGCTGTCTTAGGGCATCATCCGTCCTCGGACGACCATCTCCAGGGTGTTCGGAAACACTTATCCTGCTCGGGCCCAGAGCAGCCCTCACGGTCGTCGAGCACCAGGCTCATCTTCTCCCAGCAAGTAACCTGCTCGAGAACTACAGTCAAGGCCGCCCGAGCAGCCTCTTCGTATTAGCAACAGTTACAACCGCCGCGGACCACGCGCCCCACTATCAAGAGGCTCGTTAACTGCTAAGCCTTCCAACGGGCATCTGGGCGTGTAACCCCCGTTATGTGCGCCAATCAAGGCGCCCTTCCAGGCACGACCCAGAGACGTTACATCCGTTCGCTTCAGCGACCACGCCTATAAAAGGCACAGGTATAGTGCCATGCAGGGGCATGCTCTCTCTCCCTCACACGAATACACCTTCATACACGAGAACTCCCATCCTCTCCAGTCACCTACTGACTTAGGCATCGGAGGGTTCTCCCCGGTTCTTCAACCGGGCCCCCCTGATCCGTTTCTGATTTTGCAGGTTTTCGTCCGCCACCAGCGTCCTTCCCTTCTCTAAGTGTAGGCCCACCAGGCTCCGGCCCAAACAAGAAAAGGCCTCCACACTAACGTTTCCACCATTGCTATGTGATTATAGACCTGTTCTGGTTGCACCAAAACCTAATATAGAACGTTGCAAATAGAATCTCATATTTAGAATTAGTGTTTGTTGATAAATTGATATGCATACAAAAAGGATGTCATAAGGTTGGTATATTTGCCCTCCGAATAAGAACTTCTTGTTGAGAAAAGTTTACAGTATTAATTTCAGTATAATAATATCAACTTTAAATATATTTCGAGAAATTCATCGATCCACCCACCTTATGTGATTTATTGTGCTGCACTATGTCACATTTTTTTTTATTGTCAAACTTTTTATTTTGATGCCTAAGTTTTTATTTTGGTGTCTAAATTTTTTTCTTCTAGTACAGTGAGTGAATTGGATGTTATTGGACACCAAAATAAAAATTTGGATGTTAAAATAAAAATTAAGTTCTAAAATGAAAAAGGAAAACGATACAGTACAATGTAATGAACCGCACAAGATATACTAACGATTTTTTTTCGAAATATATTTAAAATTAATATTACAATAAATATTTCTCTTTTTTGTTATATGTGTGGTGAAGTGTAGTTAAAACGTTTCCATGCTCCACAACAAAAAGGACCTCGACCCTATTATAACTCTGTAGGGCGGAAAAGATGTAACCGCATAAAATTAGTATTTGATCAATGCTTCCATCCAAGAGCTTGCACCACCTACTAGCATTTGAACCTTCTGTCCATATAGCATGGTACTATTTTTGGAGTTAACATTTTCCATGAAATAATTATTTTAGCATGATCCGAGAAACCAATTACAGTATAAAATTATTTTGAGTAGTTACTCCACACTAGTTTTGACATCCGAAGAAAAATCTTCTGTCTTCGGCCATTCCCAGAGTTGTGTTGACATTGGCTCAAATTTGAAATAAATTTGAATTTGTATTCTTTTAGTTGAATAATTATTTGTATAAAATATTCAATAAATAATTTAATCACATATCGAATAATCCAATTACTAATCTAGTACAAATTCAGATATTATGGTACCCATGTTGGATATTATCTGATGTAATATAATATTAGTTTTTTGGTGTTATAATTTTTTAGTTCATTACATATATATATATATAAACTAAAAATATATAAACACATAATATGTTTTTTAATATTTAATCAAATAAGCAAATATATGTGTTCGAATAAATAGAATTCGAATTTAGATATATGTAGGATTTGAATATCCTTCGTTTATATAGATCTAGTTGGTATGTTATGCCACTCCTCGCTTGCCAGAGCCGCCCTATTCGTGCTGGCAGACGTAGTCGGGTGTTCCCGTTATCGAAAAAGATTTTGTACACTTTTAAAAATACACAAAGTATAATTTACCTAGATAAATTACTCATGTAACACCACATAGGTAAATTATCTATATACATGGTGCCACATGAGTAATTTACCTAAGTAGATTACACTTTGTGCACTCCCCGTCACCACCACAACTCTCTTCACTCCTCCGAGTGGCCTCGGGGAGCCCCCTCAGTGCACCTGCCATTAATGGCAGACAGGCGGCTACGGACTAGGATGTGGGGGAGAGACGATGCCCCAGGTGCCAACTTCTGAATCCCGTACGATTTCCTCGATCCTCGATTGAAATTCCCATTTCGTGGGTTTGGCCACCCCGTTCTCTGGATTCTGGAACTTAGCCAGCGGATCCAGCACAAGCCTTTGAATAACCGGCGGCAAGTCCCTTGCAAACTGCGACAAGAGAAGGAACCCTCAACCTGGATTCGTTTGGCAACGTTTAATGCGAAGCCAGTCGTGACAATGGCATTCTGTGACCTCTGCATCTCTCAGTTTCCTACTGCGTGGAACGCAGAATGCTCCTCGGAAACCCCGGTAGTAGGATTTGTTCGGTGCCATCTTGGAGATGGGTGGCGCTTCCCCGCTGCGACCCCTTCGGTGCAACACCCTACAACATTTCCTCCTGGTAATAGTAAGCTTCGAAGGGCGGAGAGGGGGGGGGGGGTGGAAGAGGAGAGGAAATAAATCGTTTCTTAAGCTCCCTGGGGAACTCTGTTCGTCATTTACTGCTTGCCCTACTTGCTAATCCATCGAAAAACAGGTTTTCCGAGCCCATGTGTTGTCCCCTTTCTGCTCTGGTGGCTTTTAGTGGTCTCGTTAGAGGGCCCACAGAGGTCCTGATTCGTCACAGACAGCACGGTACAGATGTCAGATTACGACATAGTTCATGGAGATGCAGACAGAGATGGACGAGGGGGTAGGGGGAGGAGGAAGAACCGAAGAAGGGAAGCATGTCCATTAAAGTTCCTCATTCATTTCTTCAACTACCCCGAAAGCCCGCATTCAATTCTCGCTCCAGTTGAGTTGTTCTGCTTGATGGTGTTGTTACCATTGCGCTCTTACTCTTCTTCTGACAGCTTCTTCGGATGCCTGGGGTGGAGAATCACTGCCAGCTCTCCTTCTCCCGAGAGGGAGGACAGGTGAAAGGAGAGGAGAAGCAATCTTGGGCATTGCCTCTGACAGCTTCTTCTTGCACTTGTTCGCTTATCCTGTTGTGATCTCGCTCCTGAACCAACGGGTAGTGAGGACGTGCAGTAGTAGGTATGTGGCGCGGATGTCGTCTCGAAAGATGCAAATGGATATTGCTTTTGACGTGTTGGCTGATGGGCAGTGTGCGGCTTCTTCTTCTTCTTCTTCCGGCCCAATCCGCCGTAGACGCACGGTGGCTGCTTCTTCGTCCTGCTCTACCCAACACAGACGCTCCAAAAGGTGAGTTTTGAGCACTACAGATGTTCCCCCGCTGCACCTTCTGTAGATAACTCCCCGTCTTCATCCTTTCCCTGCATCTTTTTCATAACTGGTTTTTGTAAACTGTTCTTTGAATGAATTATCACTTTAAGAAAGCATCCATTTTACACCGGCATTGGAGGAAGCTTGGCCATTTGCCGAAGGTGATATGAGGGAGTGGCCTCCCCTTTGTCAAGATGGTTCCTACCATTGTCATTTCATCATTACCATAAAGTTCATACCATCAGCAACCGGGGAAGTAGAACATGAACAAACAATTTGGTGTATTGAAAATCTTGTTGCAGACGATCAGGAAATTCGGCATCACTAGGTTTTTCTGACTAGACATGCACAAGGGGTTAAGTGGTTGAATAGATAGAGAATGGATGATAAAAAAAGCCATAGCGGTAAGTGATGCTTGCAGGGAGGAGACAAGAAAAATGGAGTCCTCTCAAAACATTCTAGTCGCAAGACTTTGAAGCACAAGAAAAGGTGCTGAAAGTGCATTGCAACTGAATGTGAGAAGTTAATGACCCATTATTGTCTCTTCAACTGAGAGAATTAAGGGACAGAGATAAGGTGGAAAAGCATTGTCAAAGTTTAGAAGCAACTAGCAACAGGCAAGGGTGGGTAGCTGAAGCAGGGATGGGAACTATAAGGTCCCCCTGTGTTGTAATGTTTCCTCATGAATCACCAAGCCATTTTCATATTAACCATCCTACTAACCATAAACCAAGTCGACAACAAACATTCCAAATGTTAAATAGAAATCATTGTTTTGATCTACAGAAATCTAGGATTTTTCCTAAAACTGTAGAAAAAAAGTAAATTATTAATAGAAAATATAAAAAGTTTATCGTATCTCTTTCCACATTTTGATCTTATTGACAAATTGTGGTATGTACCTGTGGACTGTTCTAAATATTTTGGCAAATATATTTGTTGACTGTCAATCCAGTATCTCTATGTCCACATTTTTTTGGTCTCACTTTCTTAGCTCATCCCTTATGATATCTGTTTTCTCCTCATCAATGTTCTCATAGGCCTATATTTTGCATGTCGCATTGTTAATCTCCTGCTCTCTCTTCCATAATTGTTACACCTGTACTTAAGATTCCCCTTTTTTTTGGGGGGGGGGGGGTTTGATGGGATAGCCCAGTGGTCGAAGGCCACTGGAAGCCCTGCCCCACCCCGGTATCGAACCCGGGATCCCTCCCAACCCTCCCAAACCCATGTCCACTCTGCCATAGACGGGGAACCCGTACTTAAAATTCCTCACACTATTTTAATTTCTAATTTTCTTCCTAGAGCATCCTCGTTTTGTGCTTTAGCATGTTATTTCTATGAAGCATGTTCTTCATAACCCACCCTTTTTGTTCACTGTTTATCTTCTTCTGGATTAGGTTTTCTTTTTTTTGAATGTTTGTTATTTTTCTGGGTATTACTGATACAGTTGTGTGCTCCATGCAGTGCTTCTGACAGGAGTGTGGATTTTACAAAACATGAGGCATCCTATTGCATCAGGAAAAGCTCAGTTGTGTCTCAAGTGAGATCATAATCCTATGTGCTTTGAAAGAATAGTTTGAAAATCCACTTTTCTTTTACCTATTATCTTTTGGATACTACTCATAAGTCGTTATTTTGTTTCTTCTGGGCCAGAGATTGATGGGAACCACACAGGTGGAGAAGGCTCTAGGGACGTCACACCAAGATTGTAGTGGCAAAGATTACCATGCTATTTCACACCATCGTGCTTCCTTAGAGAATGATGTAAGGATCAGAATATAATTTCCATTCTAGCCGGTTCACATTTACTATCAGACATTGGACATCATCTACTACATCGACACCCATTGGCATAACATCTGCATTAAAATACAGATCAAGCAACTTCAAATGTGTTTGCAACGAGAGAAATCTGTTCGTGATATGTTGGAGAAGGCAATTGGTCGAACATCAAGTACTTTATCTCCTGGACATAAAAATTTTGCCACTCAGGTATTTCTTTTTGTTAGTTTGATAATAACGTGTGTGCACGCACCCAGTTTCTGTTGATACTGTTGCAGTAAGAGTTTCAATTCAGACCAATGTGCATATGTTAATATTGTCCATTATATACACCAAATAGATAATCTTTCAACAGGATTCCTATCACATTTAACCCCAAGTCATGACAATTGTGTTTTTATTTTTTTAATCCCAGTAAGCTTCATTTATAAGAGCAACTGCAACTTGAAGTCCTCATGAGTTTTTGCATAGTTCCAGAGAACATGCAACTATGCAAGGCATGAATGAGAATGCAGAAATCAATTTTGAAGAGTTGTCTTTGGAAGGAATTGAGGGAGAAGTACCTAATGCATCCCCCCATTTTTAATCATGTCCTTGTTTTTCTGTTTACTAATATGTTTATTTATTGTCTTGGATAATGCATACTATTCAGTATGATCTCCAGTTAGATGTCAATTTGCTCAAATTAACTTATTGTCTGCACATGTTTGACATCCTTTCTTGACAATGATGGTTTACCTTATCTATACAAAGTGGTGGTTGAATAAAGCAAAGTTGAGTGTTATATTTGTATTGATCTCTGGAAACTTATCGCATAGAACATCAAAACCGGGTATGATGTCCCGTCTGGTCCTTAGCCTATGCTGTTTGTCTTTGAATTTGGATTAGCTTCCAAGAAATGTCATCAGCACCCTTTACCCAGATTTTTATAGGTCAAAATGAAAAAGACATCTAGATCAACCGAAAATATTTACCCATTCTGGACAAAGAACGAGCTGATCTTAACCTCAATAGTGATTTTTTGACGACTTCGGTACAACTTTTATGCCGTACTTTATTCATATGTAAAGATCACATTTACGTGGTACAAGGCATCACAAAAATCATAAGTTCTCAAGTGCAATTTAGGTTTTGATGTTTAAGCCAAACACCTGCAATTTGGAAACTCCATGATTTTTGCAAAATATCAGAAATGTAATTAATCTTAAACCACCATATTAGGATAAAAGCCTAGCCACCATTGTTCCCTACCCATGTTGTGCTACTGCAGATGCTCCCTGGCATGTGCCGCCACCACACCTCCCTGGCATAAGCCCCATCCACTTGAAAGTTCATGGATATATGAAGTGTAAAACTAGTCACTACTGTTACCTCCTCACTTGCTCCCTGCTGTGTGCCTCCCCCACACCTCCCTGGCATATGCCCCAGCCACTTGGAAGTTCATGGATACCCCCTCATTGATGCATGTTGGTGGTTCTACAAATCCACTCTAATAATTCCTTGCTGTGTATCTCAGCTGCCGTCAAGAAGTCACCTCCTCAATCTCAAGGTTAATGACGGCCACTCTATTTGCAGAAAAGAGGGCGCCACACTACTGGCCCTCCCCTCTAGGTGTCTCTCCAGGATAATTGATGCGGGACAACACACGTGGACTATGCTAACCGCCGAACTACGATGCGATCAGCAATAAGCAACGAGAATTAGCAGAATTAGGCTGACTAAACAAGCAAAGTAACAGGAAAATAACCACATCAAAAAGAAATAGCCCACAAAGTCGTCCCTCGTGGAGGGAAACGCGGGACTGTGGTAGCTAGGAAGCAACTGACAACTAGGGTAGTCAAAACCACAGACAAGGTCCAAACGAAACCTCCGGGAAATAGGGTCTCGCACTCTCAACCGACACTGACGCACGTCACGGGCTAGATGTTCTATCTCACAAGTTGGCGGAAAATACGAGCAAATACTAGAAAAGCAAGTAAAGAGGTAGAGTGTAGAGCACGTGCCTCCACGTTAGCAGCACGTGGGGAAGAACCCGGCCGTGTTACGAATCCCGGGTACAAAAATTACTAAATAAATAAATAAATACAACTCGAAATCAAATGCCCACTCCATGCAGGGAGGTAAAAGGCTACAAAATAAACTCGGGACACGTGCACAAGTTGACAGGTGATGCTGGATGTCTGTTTGCCCTCATAGAGTACTCAGGTTGAGGAAGACGTCGTCCGATGCACTGGTGCGACTGTGACTGAGGCTGGGGCGTGAGGTGGAACTGGCGCTCAGTTGCACACAGATGCATGCAGATGGTGCAGGGCTCTTGGGCGAGCTCGGGACGGACATGGAAGGCGCAGTGCTCGCCTGCAAGCACACAGGGCAATCGCGCAGCAGGTTCGGGCTGTGAGCGCAGGGGGGGCGCAGAGACGGGGCGAGGGCTGGCTGGGTGCTGATGTCAGCGGCTGTCAGCAGCCTCAGCGCCGGCGACGAGATCCCTGCTGCTGCATAAAGGGTTGTGCCTTCTCGGCGAGGGCGTCACGCCCATACCCTTCGCGGGAGGAGGAACGACAATGGATCCAATTCTCCGCAAAACAATCTACTTTTTCATTCCATCCCAATCCAAAATAAAACATTAAAATTGTTTATATAGACTTGAGCTATTCCCAGTCATACCAATATAAATCTAACTTTCCATATCTTAATAAAACACCTAATGATAATCATATCGGAACTAGAAAGAAAGAAAATAAAATTAATAACAAAAATTATATGAAAATAGGAAAGACACTAAATGGGCCCTAATTGGGCCGAAATTGAAATCCATGAACTCATCGTCATGGACTCTACGTCGTAGGCTCGTCGTCCAACCAAATAGATGCATGTGTGGCATATTGTGCTCTCCGACGACGGTAGACGTACTCCAGGTTGAAGCGAACCCGAGCTCTCGTGTCCTGACCAATCCTCCTCGGCTGGGAGGAACACGACCCTGTCAAGTAAGGGTCAACTTCGCTCTGGTATCGCTCCAACAAATCAGGTTCAATCCTCTGGAGCTCTGCACGTGTGATCCATGTATCCTCTGTGGCGAGACGTCCTCTCCAACGCACTAGGTAGCGGTGGTGTGCTCCATCTCTAGAAGTGATAACATGCTCGTCCTGTATATGTTGAATCTGCTCACCGAACAGGTATGGGGGCTGGAGGTGGACACTCATGGGTGTGGTCACTCAGAAGATGGGTGAGGCTTGAACAGGTCACTGGTATCACTGTTGGATCTCTATAGGCTACCAGATCAGACACATTGAATGTGGAGCTAATACCATAGTCGTATGGCAGATCCAAGACATAATGCATTGGACCTAACTCGTTTCAACGTCTTGAATGGACCAGCTCCACGGGTGTGCAACTTCTTTACGGCCCCTAAGGGAAACCGCTCAGGTGTAACCCTGATCATGATGTAATCACCCTCCTGAAGCTCTCTTAATCGTCGATGTGCATTTTCTAATTCTTTGTATCGCTCATTGCTGATCTCTAACTGACGACGTATACTCTCATGTAGACCCCTCACATGCTCAGTAGACGACTTAGCTGACGAAGACACCCGTGCATGATGGGGTAGTGGTACTAGATCTACGGGCTTCCTAGGTCTAAGGCCAGTAACTATCTCAAATGGACACATACATGTAGACCTATTTATCGAGTTGTTATAAGCGAACTCCGTATGAGGTAACTTGAAATCCCAATCTCGAGGGTGATCCCCAACTAGGCAATAGAGTAGGTCACTTAAACTCCTATTTACCTCCTCTATTTGACCATCGGTCTGGGGATGATATGCTATGGAAAACTTAAGTTGAATGCCCATCAAGTGCCACAAGGTTTTCCAAAAGTAACTTGTGAACCTCACATCCCTATCGAATACAATGTTCTTGGGTAGCCCATGCTTGCACGCAACATGTGAGAAGAAGATGTGAGCCAATCGAAAGACATCTGAAGTCTTGGAGCAAGGGATAAAAAGGGCCATTTTGGAAAACCTATCTACCACCACCATGATAGAATCATGCTTCCTAATCGTACATGGCAACCTTAGGATAAAATCTATGCTAATGTCCTACTACGGGAGATCTGGCATAGGAAGCGGAGTGTAGAGACTGGGACTTTACCTCTTTTGTTTGGTCGTAGCGCAAGCTCGGCACTGAGCCACTATACGTGCAACATCACGCTTTAAACTCGGTCAATAGAAGAGGTACTCTACCAACTCGATGGTCTTGTTCCGGCCAAAGTGACCGACTAGACCTCCCGCGTGTAACTCCCAGACTAGAAAATCTCGCACAGAAATTTGCGGGGCACATAACTTATCCCCACGAAAACAATAACCCTCCTGTAAAATGTAATCACTATAGTCATGGGAGGGTCTTGACTGAAGAGTAGCAAAGATCGGGCCAAAATCTGGGCAACTAGCATACTCACCAATAAGTCTCTCAAACCCAGTAACCTGGACTCTGATAGTGGTCAATAAACAAGCCCGACGACTCCAGGCATCCGCAACTCGATTCTCCACCCCTACCTTATGTCTCAACACAAAGGTATAGGCCTGTATATACTCGACCCAACGGCTATGTCGTGAGCTGAGTTTCTTCTGGGAGTGAAGAAACCGAAGGGCCTCATGATTCGAGTAAAGAACAAACTCTAGTGGTAGCAGATAGTGTCTCCAATATCGCAATGCCTGAACTACTGCATAGAATTTCTTATCATAGGTCGAGTACTTTAGCCCTGCCCCACTCAATTTCTTACTAAAATAAGCCACGGGGTGGCCTTCGTGACTCAATACTCCACCTATGCCGACACCAGAAGCATCACATGAAACCTCAAACACCTTAGAGAAGTCAGGTAGGCGAAGAACAGGCGTCTGAGTCGTCCGCTCCTTAATGTCCTTAAAGGCTAAAGCTGTAGCCTTTAAACTCCCCCTTCTTAATGCAATTTGTGATGGGGGTCATAAGGGAACTAAACCCTTTAATAAAACGTTAAACGTCTATAAAATGCAGCCAAGCCATAAAAACTACGAACATCATGGATACTCCGAGGCTTTAGCCACTCGACGATGGCTCGCACCTTCTCTGGATCAGCAGAGACTCCCTTACTAGACATAACAAACCCTAAGAAGACAACATGATTAGTCATAAAGACACTTCTTAAGGTTGGCATACAAGCTCTCTCAGCGAAGGACGAGGCATACCTGCCATAAATGATCTAGGTGTCTTCCCTAGAGCGACTGTAGATGAGAATATCATCAAAATATACAACTATAAATACCCCAATAAGTGGTCATAGAACTTGAGTCATTAGTCGCATAAAGGTGCTAGGGGCATTTGATAATCCAAATGGCATGGCCAACCACTCATATAAGCCATCCTTTGTTTTGAAGGCTATTTTCTATTCATCACCTGGCCTAATTCCCACTTGGTAATAGCCACTCTTCAAATCAATCTTCGAAAAGATAGTGGCTCCCGCCATCATATCAAGCATGTCATCCAAGCGGGGAATGGGAAAGCGATATTTCACCGTGATCTTGTTGATGGCTCGACTGTCCACACACATCCTCCATATGTCATCCTTCTTAGGGGCAAACAATGCAGGGACCGCACATGGGCTCATATTCTCGCAGACCGAACCCTTCCTTAAATACTCCTCAATCTGCCTCTATAACTTTGCGTGCTCGGTAGGGCTCATACGATATTGGGGTAAATTTGGTAGGGTGGCTTCGGGGATCAATCAATCGCGTGTTGGATATCACGCATCAGAGGTAAGCCATGTGGAAGGTCCTCAGGGAAGACATCATGAAACTCATCGAGGAGAGTAATAACTTTGGGAGGGTTCTCTTGTTCTGCTTCCTTGGGAACCTCTCTAACCACAACGGCAAAGACTGGGTTAGTACCTGTCACGCTCCGACACGGAATATCGGAGCGATAATATAGTTATTAAATAGTACAGAGCGAGAAATAAATGTCAAACCTTTGCAACATTGGAATAATGCCAAATAAAAGCCAACTTCACTAATAATCCATCATTTAACTATTACATTAACGTATCAGAGCCAAATCTAGGGTCCGGAGTACTTTATTCAAAATCCAACTAATACTTAGCGACTGCCTAATGTTTGTCTCATAACTATACTAACTAACAACTGAGTAGTGATAGCTGAACGGGTCACTCTTGAATATCATCCTTGTTTCCCTCCTCATGAGTGTGGTTTTCCCCATCAGACTCATCTGAAACACATGAAATAAATACGCAGGATGAGCGAATAACGCCCAGTAGGACTTAATATCTCGTAAGAACAAGCATGCTTTAAGTGTTTAATGTCTTTATGAGGCAGGATACTAGAACGAGTAGTCATGTAGAGTCAAGAGAACGACGTATCAAGATAACGTGAAACAATAGCACATTCACGAGAGTATAATACCACAAGTTTGATAATGAATTGGCCATATCACGAGATAGTAAGTAAACTAGTCACGATAGCAAGTATGGGTCGGTATTCTTTCAACCCCGAGTTCAAGTAACAAACAAATGATTGATTGATTCATAGATTAAATCTTGAGTGTCATGCGTTAAGTGTATGCCATCACCCAGATCATTAGACCCCCGCGAGTTATAGCCTTTCAGGTGCTCCTTCCAAGGACCAGATCGGGCCCTTATAATGTTGCCTAGCATAGTCATGTTTGTTATCTTAGACAATCAATTGGATGGCCAAATAGAGTACTAAGAATAGATGAGAGTAGTAGATGAACTAGATGAGAGTGTAGAGTGAAAGTGAACAGATGAGAGTAACGAGATAGTAGATGAGAAAGGGTATATTCGTAAAACATCGTTAAATCACGATAGTAACAGTTGCACAGTACCAGGTCGGGTGCCGGCAGTCTGGTAGAAGTCACCACCGCCCACTAGCCGTGCTACGAACACAGGCTAGATGGTCCGGCGTGATCACGAGGTAAGAAGGATACATACTAAGGCCATGGATCGTGCTGATCCCTAAGGGGTAACGGGTGTTAAGGGTACAACCAACTCGTCGGCTAAGGACGTGCACCAAAGCCAAGAAGACTTACGGAGGTCTTGACAAGGAGTCCCTGGTCCAGTCGAGAGTATTCGCGGTGGAGAGGTGGTCCATGCCAAGAGAGTGTGTAGAAAACTAGGGTCCGTCGTGCCTCGAGTGCTCGAAGGCCGAGGGAAGCGATAACGGTGTATAAAACGCGCGAGTAAAACAAAGACAAGTGTAATTATTTAAATAGAGAATTTAGTAATTTATTTCGCTAAATTACCAGATACATTATTGAGTAATTTAATGAAGTTTAATGGCAAACATGATTGTTAAGTGTGTGCAAGTGTAAGAAATCAAGAGAGCATGCATGATTGTGCACATGACTTTTAAATTAATGAATTCCATGTAATATTGCCCATTATTAATTAATAAGTCGAAATTACTCATGACAGAACTTAATTAGGGGTAAATAGGGTTTATATGGCAAAATAGCAGGGTTATATTGGTAAATTCAGGGTTCTGGCCGTCACAGCCAAGTCGCGACGTCGGCTGCTGTCGCGTTCAGGTCGCGACAAGGCCATCTGACACATTGCCTGGATAGGTGGCGACGGAGTAACCCAATGCGTTCTTGTCGCGGCGTGCAGACCGGTCGCGTCCTGCTGAACCGGCTGCCAGGACTGAACTGGGGAAAGGTCGCGACATGTCGACCCGTCGCTTTCAGAACGCGTCGGACCCCCGTGTCGTGACCCTTCTGATATCGCGACGTATCGGGCCGTCGCGACTTCAGATGGTAGCCCGAGCCCAGAAAAGAGCTTTTGCCCCTTTTCCAGGAGGGTATACATGATATAGGGCACATCAAAAATCGGTATAAAATCGTACAGTGAACCAAAAATCATGAAACCATCTGTAAACGAAACTAGACATATGGATCTACCACTGAGCATGATTAATTAGAGAACAGATTCGTGTAAGGCATGCTTTAGACAGGTTAAATGTCGCTAACCTAGAACATGCACAGGTATAGAAAACGATTTAATTCGCGTAGCATGCTCAATGGAATTTGGGCAAAAAGGGTTCGTTAGAACCCTAGCATCAAGCAGTATTTATGGTAATTAATTCAAGGCATGAGGACGAGTAGATTCAGGGATGCAAGGCAATCATGGAGGTTCGGGCACAACATGTTAACAGAAGTTTGGGCATTTAATTCGCCCTCATGTATGAACGAAAAAGGGTGAAATCATGGGGCTTTCGAAGAGGGGTGCATGGTCTGCCTAGGGTTTAAGTTTCACGAATTTAGTTTGAGAGATTGCCTACCTTTTCTTGCTGACAAGAGGACCTAGGGTTTGATGACGAAAAGTAGATGAAATCCCCACTTGTTCCAGCCTTCTCCTCCAACTCCTTCGTCCACAGCCTTCTCCTTCGTTCTCCAGAGCTCCCACCACGATCTATGGGTTGCTAGGGCTGAGTTTAGGGTGTTTTGTTTGCTTATTAGAGTCCTTACTTCCTTAAGACTCCTTCCTTTCCTTAAACTCCGAATTTTTCATGTTTATCTCCCACTTTCTCTCATTTATCTTTCTAATAGGGTTGGGAAAGGATCTAATTTCGTGGGCAAAGGGTTAGGTAAGTCTAGGACTCTTTTTAGGATAGATATGAGTTATTTAATATGTATCTTAACCCTTTTTCCAATTATTATTATTTTTACTCCGAATTTAGCTTAACTATTTCCCATCCCATGATGGGCTCTCCTCATTTGGGCCCAACAATTCATGTTAGGACCATTAATACTACCTATTGCTAATTTAGCTTAATGGGCTTCGATTTAATTCCCTTTCATTTCAATTATTCTCTCTTTAATGAATTTTAATTCCATTTATCATATTTATTAATTAAAAAATATTTTATTTGGGATTTAAAAATCAAGGTTGCTACAGTACCCCTAAACTCTCGCTTAAAGTCTCTAGCACTCATCATGAGTAAGGTGCGGATCTCCCTGGGTTGTAGATGAAGCCTGAATACTTCAAATAGGGGCATTTCGAAGAGGAGGAGTTTCCTTTTCAGGGGTGAACTTGGGTGGAATCGGGACTAAGATAATGTGACGACCTTTATGCTCAAAAGTGCAAGTGTTGGATTGACCATGTAAGGTCGCATCTACATCAAATAGCCAAGGCCGACTAAGGATGATACTTCCAACCTCCATGGGCAAGACATCACACCAAATTTTGTCTTGGTAGGAATGAAAATGGATCGGGACAAGACATTTTGTCTGGATCGGAATAGAAGTCGCATCTATCCAAGACACTCTATAAGGACTCAGGTGATCAACAGATGTTAGCCTTGTTGTGCAATTATTTTCTACAAAAGCATGCTCAATTGTTTTTTATTATGACAAAATCATTTTAGTTATACTAAACCATTTTTTCAAGTTATAAATAAATTCATTTGATAATAACATAATGACATTTTACTTAGCATTGTATTTGTTGTGTTAAGGCAAAAGCATGCATATATTATACTGGACAATCATTTATAGATAAAGGTGTCAACATATGAATGTTTTCTAACGACACCCATCTATCTCCAGTAAATTTCTCTAAGTCCACAACTAGTACAAATATCATGTTGATTCTGACTCCAAGAAAGTCGAAGTGAGAAATTGATTGTTGAGCAAAGGTCATTGATGCGGGAGAGGCTGCTGGATGTTCGTTGTCCGAAAAGGGCCTCCGCGTTTCTGGGCGGGCCAGATGCTGCAACTTGGTGAACTCCCTGCTAGCTCGGTGTAGTAAAGCTCTACTGGACTCAGTTGAGGGTTACTGGGGTGGGGAACCAAGGGCGTTGCAGGGAGGCAGAGTCCACGGTCACAGTGGCCTGGATTCCGCAAGGTAGGGGCGATGGTGAAGGGTGACGCGGTGACTGCATCCTAGGCAGCACAGCAGCGGCCGCAAGAAAGAAGAAACGGGGGAGAGGGGAACCCGATGGAAGAGAGAGAGATAGAACCGGCGGGAGAGAGAGAGAAAGCCGCAGAGAGAGGGGAGAACCGGCGGGGCGTATGTGCGCGCAGGAGAGGAAGGGAGGCGACGAGGTGGGGGCTCGAGCAGGGAGCACCGCGCGCGGACGAGGGGGCCTGGCCGGGATGCTGCTGGTGCTGCGGGGTCGCAGGGAGGTTGCGGAGGCGGAGCAGACGTGGGCAAGCCGGCGCGGGACTCTCGTGCGAGCAGGGCATGGGTCCCGCCAGGCCGGCGCGTACGGACTGGCGACGAGAGGTGGGGGCCGGTGCTCGTGCGGGAGGGGAAGGGGAGCATGCAGGGGCGTCCGGGGTGGAGAGAGAGGGCAGACGGGAAGGGGGGATCGCATAGGGGGCTTCCGGGGGAGAGACGAGACCAGACGGGGAGGGGAAAGCAGGGGACTGTATCGCGGGAAGGGGGAGAGCGAGGGGAGAGGAAGCAGACAAAGGGGGGGGGGGAAGAAAAAAGGAGAAGAAGAACAGGAGGGTGAGAACAGCAAGTCGAGGAAGGGGGCAGAAGACTGGAAGGAAGAAGGAAGAAGATGGGGGTTCTGGAGGGAGAGAACACAACTCACGCACACAGTTTGAGGCGGCGCCTCCACCAAGAGATTTCTGCCATTCTTCTACTCCATCTTCTCCCAAAAGACTTCTTACAAGCATATAAAGGACAGAAACCCTACTGTTCACCTATCCACTGGGACCAAAATGTCCCCAGAACAAATGACAAAATGACAGCCTTGTCCCACATTCACAAATAAGCCCCACTTACCAAAATTTAGACATTTAATTCTACCTGGCTAAATCAACTCCACTAAAATAAAAAAAATACATAATAAAATAAAATTGATGTCAATATATCTCTGGACGTTTGAAGTCTCGAGTCTCGTTTCGCATCCGTCACGAGTCACGGTCCCCGTCAGTCATCAATCGAAGTCTAACTCCGACTCTTGAAAAGTCGAAATGAGAAATCGATTGTTGAAGAAAAGTCATCAATCGAAGTCCAACTCCGACTTCTGTACAGTCAAAGTGAGAAATCGATTGATGAACAAAGGTCATCAATCGAAGTCCAACTCTGACTCCTGAGCAGTCGAAGTGAGAAATCGATTGATGAACAAAAGCCATCAATCGAAGTCCAACTTCGACTCCTAGATAGTCAAGGTAAGACATCGATTGGTGAACAAAGGTTAGCAGTTGAAGTCTCTCTCTACGACTTCCATGCAGTCGAAGTCAGACATCGATTGATGAACAAAGGTCATCAATCGAAGTCTCACTGTGACTTCTATACAGTCGGAGTCAAATATCGATTAACAAACAAATGCGATCAGCCAAAGTCCCATATCTATTAATGTAGTATTATTTCGATTGGCTATTTTCTAAACATCGATTGATGAAGTTTTAAATATCGATTGTTGTAATTCTACATATCGATTGATGAAGTGTTATTCTGATTGGCTTTGTAATCCTTTATATAATATTTTTGAATATCGATTGGTAAACATTATAATATGTTTTAAAGATATGTCCGTACATTTTGATTTAATATTTTAAAGTACATATCTGAAGCTCTATAGCTTAGATAATTCCCAGGCAGCTGTATGTTTTTGCAAGATATTCGCAAGTGTCATTCAAACTGACATATTTCCAGTTTTTCAGGAAAACTCTTTTGTAGGTGTACTATGTGCCAAGTAGGTGTCCATACTTTCTTGAATGCTCACCTACCCCAGCACACTTCAAGTGCAGATTTTTTTTTTTTTTTTCTGAAGTAGTTAGATATCTTTTCAAACGACTTGTCTCTTGCTTTCACTTAATATTTTATTACTTACAAGTTTAACCATGAGGAAGAGAAAAGTCCTTGCATGGGTATGGTGTTTGCAGACATCTATTGCGGCTGTTTACAGAACCATGCAGCTATCCATATAGCTAGGAAGTCGTTGAGCAACTCAAGGATCTGAAGATAGATCTCTCAAGCTCTCTCAAGGTCACAACGTTCAAATTTTTGGAATGACTATATTCCAACGAGAAACAAGACTCTAAAGTTTATATAAGGTGCTGAAGTTTCTCTGTGAAGATATACATAGATATGCAAAGAGAGACAAGAAACAACGAACCACAAAAGAGAAGAGTGCACACAGAAAATCTGAAGGAGAGCAATCTGTGCAAGTAAGTCGATTCCAAGCTCTCCTACTCTTCTGCATTTAGAAGCTTGTCTGTGGGTGGTTTAGATAGTCTGAGTTCTTCTTCTCAGTCCACCCATTAATCAGAAAGAGTTTAGAACTTTCAAGCATATTTGTATATCTCTTTCTGTTCTTTTGTGCTTGCTCATTCTTTAAGCAAGCACTTTGTCAACATCTCTTTCAGAGTAGAAACCAGTAGGGGGCTTGTTCCATGTAGTTCTCTTTTTATAGAAGGGAAGATCTATTGTGGTAAGTGGTTGTTTACCCCTTTGCTAAAGGGAAGACTTGCTAGGGAGCAAGTGGTTATAATACTTCTCATTGGAGAGAAGGCCAAGAGTTCTTGATAGTTAGTGGAAAATCCCAAGTTGCACTTGGGGACTGGACGTAGGACTCTTAATTGAAAGGAGGTCCGAACCAGAATAAATTCTTTATACATTATTTGTGATGTTTCCGCCTAGTTACACTTGTTTCACACAAACCACAAAAGGTACTAACACTTTTGTCAAGTGTTCTTTCAGATTCAGATAACTTTTAAAATTGCAGAAAGACCTATTCACCCCCCTCTAGGATATCTAAAGCTCCATCTAGATCCAACAAGCCCTAAGTTTGAAACGATCTCTGTGGAGATTGCATTGATGGAACTCCCACTATCAATGATGACTTTACACGCCCCCAACTTAATGTAAGTATGAAGGATGGAGGTTCGGCGCCAGTTTTCCCCAACCAGAGGGCGGGTCAAGGTGCAGTAAACTACTGGCAGAGTATGGGGTCCCTGGGAACCTTGGTCCTCATCTATATGCTCATAATCAGAATGGAAGGCCTTAACAAGCTCAGGGTCTGGCTCATATACCTCCTCATTTATGGCTGGGGTGTCGTCCCTCTAGATGTCACCAATATACGTGCTGCGTGATGGACACTGCCCTGTGTAGTGACCAAAACCACTACAACGTTAGTATTGTCGGCGCGTGTCACCTCTCTGAGATGACTCACCACCTGTAAAACCCTTCCCCTTTTCATCCTGTCTGGCAAGAGGAAGGGGATCTTGTGGGCGTGTAGGTGGGGCAGGTAGGGGCAGTGGCTGGTCTCTAGGTGATGGGGGACAAGGCCCCAGGCCTATGGGCTCCTGATGAGTGGTCTCTTGATGCGCACCAAATTGTCCTCTATGAGGTGGAGTTGACAAGGTATGTGGGTCCGATGTACGTGGGAATGCGGTTCTCACACGTGGGGGTGATTGGCACTCGGACTCAAACAACTCTACTTCTTAGGCCATCTGATATGCGTACTCGAGGGTGGTCACATTCCTCCTAAATAACTCACGTTGGTAGCTCAGGCAGAGACCCTTTTAAAATTGAGAAAGGGTCATAGCATTCTCCTCATGAACTCCACACCTCAACAAGTACTCGTCAAACTCAGCTATGTACTCAGATACTGGCCTACTACCCTGTGTGAGACCCTGCCAACGATCAATGAGATGCTGGCGATAAGTCGCGGGAAGATACTTCTCTCGCAATTTAGCTTTCATCTCATCCCATGTCTCAGTCCTATCTTGATATTGCTGCATAAGGAGGCTCTCAACGTTCACCCAATAAGTTTGGGCCTGACTTAGCAGCTTCATTTTGCCGAAGCGGACTCGTCGATTGTCTGGCATCTCGTTCCGTCCATGGCTGCTTCCCAGTCAAGATAGATCTTGGGATTAAGGGACTCATCAAAGGTGGGAACATCCACTCGCACATTCCTCACGACTTGATCATCCTTATCATCATAATCATGGAACCGTCGAGGCTCATACCTCGGTTCATAACCACGCCTAAAATCAGCTCGCTGGCCTCTACGTAGGGGCAGTCTCCTATAGTGTTCATGCACATCCTCAAACACATCGTTCTCTGACTCAGGGGTCCAGACTCTCCTCTCTCCACCCTAGGGGCTCGACGGGCTCCCTAAGGAGTATCATGGCATTCTACTGCTCGAGGCGCAGGAAGGGGAGATAGAATCGATAGGTGGCCTACCCGAGCTAGGTGTTCTTGGTGGTCAACTGCTCTCTGTTGGTTCTGGGCCTATGGGGCTCCCTCTAGAGCATCTACTCGACCCTAAAGTGTTAAAATCCTCTGGTCAACTTGCCCAAAACGTTCTTGGGCACTCTGTTCCATTTGATCCAACCTACCCATTAAAGTTTGCATCATCTCACTCAAAGTGGGCTCCCTAGGTGGATCTCCCCGAGGTTCTAACTGGTGACCATCCACCATGGATCCGGGGGTGGGGTACTCCGACCCTCTACGGGTGCGCATACACAACTCTTGGTGACTCGACAAAGGGAACCTAAGACTCCGACACCAAACTCACTAAGATGACATACCCTAGACTCAAGCTCTGATACCAAAATTGATGCAGGACAACACACGTAGACTATGCTAACAGAGGGACTATGACTCTCCTACGACGCGATCAACAATAAGCAACGAAAATTAGTAGAATTAGGCCGACTAAACAAGTAAAGTAATAAGAAAATAACCACACCTAAAAGAAGTAACCCACAAAGTTGTCCCTCACGGAGGGATATGCGGGACCGTGGTAGTTAGGAAGCAACCAACAACTAGGGTAGTCTAAGCCATAGTCAAGGTCCAAACGAAACCTCCAGGAAATAGGGTCTCGCACTCTCAAGTTGGCAGTGACGCACGTCACGGATTAGATGTCCTATCTCACAAGTCAACGGCAAATACGAGCAAATACTAGAAAAGCAAGTAAAGAGCTAAAGTATAGAGCACGTACCTCCACGCTAGCGCGTGGGGAAGAACTTGGCCATGTCATGAATCCCGAGTACAAAATTACTAAATAAATAAATACAACTCAAAATCAAATGCCCACTAGAGAGGTAAAAGGCTACAAAATAAACTCGGGACACGTGCACAGGTTGACGGGTGATGCTGGATGTCTGTCTGCCCTCATAAAGTACTCAGGTTGAGGAAGACATCGTCCGAAGCGCTGGTGTGACTGTGACTTGAACCGGCGCTCGGTTGCACACAGATGCGTGCGGACGGTGCAGGGCTCTTGGGCGCACTCAGGACGGACGTGGAAGGCACAGTGCTCCCCTGCAAGCACACGGGGTCGCGCAGCAGGCACGGGCTGCGCGCGCAGGGGGGCGCAGAGACAGGGCGAGGGCTGGCTGGGTGCTGATGTCAGCGGCTGTCAGCAGCCTCAGCACCGGCAACGAGATCCCTGCTGCTGCATGAAGGGTTCTTCCTCTTTTCTGTATGTTTTTTTTTTCTGTTTTGCCTTGGCAGAAGAGAAACGGGATGACGGGAGGAAAAGGTGGCAAATAGATGATGGAAAGACGGGAGGGAGAGACGTGAGCAGAGAGAGAGCAGCGGTGGAGGGAGAAAGAGGAAGCGGCGACGGTGGCAGATGGGAGGACCAAGGGCTGCGGCTGTGCCTTCTCGGCGAGGGCGTCACGCCCAACCCTTCACGGGCACATACCCTTCGCGGGAGGAGGACCAGCAGTGGATCCAAATTCTCAGCAAAACAATCTAATTTTTCATTCCATCTCAATCCAAAATAAAACATTACAACTGTTTATATAGACTTGGGCTGTTCCCAGTCACAATGCGAATATAAATCTAACTTTCCATATCTTAATAAAACACCTAATGATAATCATATCGAAACTGGAAAGAAAGAAAATAAAATTCGTAACAAAAATTATATGAAAATAGGAAAGACACTAAATGGGCCCCAATTGGGCCGAAACTGGAATCCATGGACTCATCGTCGTGGACTCTACGCCATGGGTTCGTCGTCCAACCAAATAGATGCCTGTGTGTCATGCTGTTCTCCCCAACGACGGTAGACGTACTCCGAGTTGAAGCGAACCCGGGCTCTCGTGTCCTCACCAATAACCAGCCACTGTGAAGTCCATAGTCAATCACCCTACATGCAGTATTGTCAGTCCGATCACAAAGACAAGAAGATATAAACACTCTTGTTAATGGCAGCCATTCTATTTCTGTTATCCTTAATGTTCGACAATAGTGTTTATATTTTTCTCATCTTTGTATTGATTTTTCAGGTTATTAGAAAAGTTTAGAGAAAGAATTGGCCCAATTCAGAATAGCAACCCTACGAGTGATGGCCCTCCTTAGAAAGATGCGACTATATATGAAAATGCTCACCCAGTGGAATAATCTCAATACAAAACTAACATTAAGATCGTGATGCTGAGCTACCTACATCCAAATAAAAGAATCACTGTAATCCCCCCTCCCAGCTTTAAGGTTTGACCTAGGCAATAATGAACATAAAAGTTGATTAACTATTATAATTTGGGAAATTTTATTCCCAGCCCAAAAATTGGGGATTTAATTACTTTTCAGCCCAAGGACTAGAATGATAACTAGTCCATTGACTAGGAAATCTAAAATTTCCTAAGTTGTACATTTTCTAGAAAAATCTCCCTCAGCTCCAAGAAGATGAACTGGGAGCCAGTAGTATATCTAGTCACCCCCAACCCTAACCCCTGTAGGAGGAGCCCCTATGTACTATGTTCTGCAGTTGGCAAAGAACTGGTTGCTCCCCTGCCAAGTCTAATATGACAGAGTGATGCTGCCATGGACCATGGTGGGGGGTATGGCAGCAGTGGCAACAGCAACAGATGCAACCAGGAGATGATCTACATGTGGGTCAAGTTCGTGCGGGTGGTGATGAGGTAGGACTCAGAGGCATCTACATGATGAGCCCTAAGGCGTTGAGGCTGGCAGACTGAAGCTCTGAATCTTCCTCCTTGGATTGTGAGACCGATAATTTGCTGCTCTACACGAACAAAAGTTGGAGGTGCAGCTTAATTAATGATCAGTTAATGTTGTGATCAAGACCATGAATTGTTCAAAATGACCTAAATTAAAGCAATCATGGATGGCAAATTAATTTCAAATGAACCAACAATTGCAACTACGACATTTAGGAGTCTTTAACCACAAGGGATAGAACTCAATTTATAAAAGACCAGAAATCAAAAGCCCAGACAAGGGAGGGGCATATCAGGGTATAGCAGACAAGACAATCCATGTTGCTTATGCATGGGAGAGATCAAAGCTTAACCTTCAATGTGTCAGACCTTGAGTGTTGCTCATGTCTGCCTGCTTTAGATGTGGAGCTATAGAGGTTTAGTTGGTTGATGAATGGTGAGCTTTATTGTCAGGATTCACAAAGAGGCTTCTCATGTTTGATCTGAGTGCTTTTGCAAATTGTTATTTAGTATTCATTTTCTTCCTTCTGAATTCATCTGCATTCTTATGGCTTTCTTTTCTATGTCAATGATTAGTGACATACAATATCAAATGCCAAGTGAATTCACAAAGCCAACTAAAAATTTTGGAAGGCATATTATCTGACAGCATCCCCGTTTGCAATCATGGGATGTTCCCTTTCATATGTGAAATACACTCTGCTGCAAAGACTTAAACATGTTTTGTTCATGTTAGACAAGGAAATTGCTAGAAGACATTGAATTACTTGAAGAAGAGGTGGCAAACCGTGAACAGCATGTTCTTTCTCTATACAGAGCCATTTTTGATCAGAGTCTCAATGGGGCATTATCAGAGCTAAGTTCAGGAATGACACATCCTTCCCACAAAAGGACCAGAAGAAAGAAACATCCAAGTGTCATTTCTTGTGCTTTTTGCTCCTCAAGAAAGTTTCCTATACGACGTTTCCAGGTTATGACGTCAATTAAGGATTCTTGGAAAAAGAGCATGTTTCATGATGCAGAGACCACACATCCGTTGACTACAAATGCAAATATTCATACTGGAGAATGCCCAAACACCATAAAGGTATAAGAAAGGTGTTCATCTACTACTTTGTTTATCATGTACTCATATACTGATGCTTGTGTCCCATTATTTAACTGCTATTGCCTATTAGGAAAAGTTGGAACTAGGTGCATATTGAAATTTATGGTTTCTGACAACTGGTGTAATTTTTTTTCCTAAGGTTGTGTTGTTAGCTCTTAATTGAACTCTGCACTGAAAACCGCCAGATAAAGCCCAATTGAGTCTGTTCAATAGATGTTGCTAAATCAGATCTCAACTTACTTAACCACATATTCTCTTAAGAGCTAACTCAAGGCAAATCTTAGCGAGGAATGTTATCATGCAAAATGGTAAAAATGTCCATTGAAATTTACTTAACTTTGATTTAAATATGCATTCCAGGTTTACTCCTTCCAATCTTCTTTTCGTTCTCCTGTCTAGACATCTTCAAAACATCATTTGATATTTTACTCTTTATTTTACATTTGTACAGTACTCTATTCTAGATTATTAACTTTATATATGAGAAATGCTTAGTGTCCAACAAGGAGGGAAATAAAGGTGATGTAGATCGCCCTCCAAGCAATCCTATTGGTTGAAATTCTGACAAAACTTCTCTCTCTCTCTATCTCTATCTCTATCTCAACCGATAGGATTGTTTGGAGGGCAATCCACCACATCGCCTTTATTTCCCTCCTTGGAGGGCCCTAAGCATTGCTCTCTATATATACATATAGAATTTTAATCATTAAATATTAGCTATATTTTTTACTAGATAAACCAATAGAAAGTAGATATATGTATATTCGTGCATAATGTTGCGATCACCTAAATAGTTCTAGAATCTAGATAAATAAATAGCAAGTGGTAATTATCAGAAATGTTGATTCAAATAAGGAAAAATCAAGCATCATCTAGCCATTTGGTAAGTGTATACTTAACTAAAATAGTAAATGTACAAAATATATTTTGGAAATCAAAATAAATTATTAAACAAAAGCATATTATTTATATTTTCAAACATTAGTTTTTTGCATTTAAGAGCTAAGTAAACATTAAAGTAGAAATAATTTGTTTTAAGCTTCAAAATGAAAGGATCTCAAACATTATAGTTACACTTTAAATGCATTTATCCTTTATAAATTATATCATCTAAAATGTTAGAATACTATAAATGTATTTTATTTTATAAAATAAAATAGGTATACTTTTTTAAACTGTAAATGTTATTATCATCTAGAAAAGTTGAACTGTAGACATGTCAACTATTCAAGTGTTATCTTCACAGTTATCGAACAGTCTACTTAGCTCTCTTCAACTTCGACTTTCACATCAGCACTCTTTCAGCTTCTTTTTTATTACGTGACTTAAGAGGAAAAACATATTGAGATTGATCAGCACTTCATTCATCAACACAATCTTGCTATTACCCTTACTCTCTCTCGTATCTCATTGTTGGACCCCTTTAAAATTTTCCTCTTTGTAACATATGCATATCAGTGGAGAAAAAAAAGGGGGGGCATTCATACACGGTTATATATGCCACTAAAAGAAAAGAAAATCCACCTGGCCACCTGTGCCTTTGCCAAGCCTGCCCAAAGCCCCCTTTCACCTGGTGAATTTCTCCTTGAGGGTGCGCAAAGAGTCCCTTTTTTCCCCTGGGTTCTGAGCCAAAAAAGTGAGAAAGGAGGAGAGGGGGCAACCACTATTTATAGAGGAAAGAGCAAAAAGATAAAGGAGGGAAAGGGAGGGTCCAAAGGGGGAAGGGTGCCCCTTTCCCCTATTGCCTTCTTCCACCCCCCCAGCCCTAACACTGCCATGGCTGGCCTCCCCCCTTCCTTGAATAGAAACCTAATTAAATAAAGGAAATCCTAATCCCAATCCAACTCAACCTCTCTCCTTCTCTTGCCATATCCAGGCTATTTCCAATCCTTACCGGTGTATGACACTAATGAGACTCAAAAGGGAGCAAGCTTGGGTGCCCTCCCTGCCCTCTTCAAAGGGGGATTTCAAAAATAGCAGGTCTGGCCGCCTCCCTTATCTCCTAGTAAAATAGAAATTGACACCAGTGGAGTTCAAAATAAGGAAACTTTTGGCCAATCCTCATGATGCATGACACTGGTGAGGTTCAAAATAAGGAAAGTTTTTAGCCGACCCTCACTACGTGTCCATCTTAAATCCTCACCGGTGCGCGACACCAATGGGGTTCAAAATACGGAAACTTTTTGGTCAGTCCTCATTGCATGGCCATTTTAAATCCTCACTGGTGCATGACATTGGTGGGGTTTAAAATAAGGAAAGTTTTAGCTAGCCCTCACTGCTTGGCCATTTTAAATCCTGTGTGAAACCAGTGAGGTTCAAAACAAAGAAAGTTTTTAGTCAACCCTCACTATGTGGCCATTTTGAATCCTCACCGGTGCGTGACACCTGTGAGGTTCAAAATAAGGAAAGTTTTTGGCCAGCCCTCATTGTGTGACCATTTTAAATCCTTATCAGTGTGTGACACCGGTGGGGTTTAAAATAAGGAAAGTTTTTGGCCAGCTGTCAGTGCATGGCCACTTCAAATCCTCACCAGTTTGTGACAGCGAAATAAGGAAAGTTTTGACCAGCACTCACTGCTTAGCCATTTTAAATCCTTACTGGTGCATGACACCGGTGGGATTCAAAATAAGGAAACTCATGGTTGACCACCTCACTGTTTGGTCATTTTAAATCCCCACTGGTGCATGACACCGATGGGGTTCACAAAAGGAAATTAATGCCCCTCTCAGCTTGCCTATGCCAAATGCCCACTGGTGCCATAGTGAAGGGAAACTCTTGGCTGCTCTCACTGCTTGCCTTCTTAAATCCTCACCGGTGCATGACATCGATGGGCCAAAATAAGGGAATAAACAGGCCGCCCCCACCTTACCCCTGGCCGATTTTGATCCTCTCCAATGCATGACACTAGTGAGGTTTCAAAACCGTTAATGATCAGGTGGAAAGGAAAACCCCACTAGTGCATCTCGCCGGTTTGGTTCCCAATCCCAACAAGGTAGGGAAGGCTAGCACTGCCTTCCCCCATGCTGCCCCTGCTCCCTCTATATAAAGGGGGAAGCAGCCATGCAAAAAAGTATCGAATCGGCCCAGGGATTGGCCTTGGTTGATCTCAATCCCGATCCTGATATAGATTGGATTAGCCGATCTGGCTAATCCGCCAAAAGTTTGGCCAATCTTGGATCGGTCAGATTAAAAATATTTTTTTTTAAAAAAAATAAGAAACAAATCAGGAAAAATATGTCTTCAACATTTACACATATATTATGATATATGTAATCACACATGTTCCCTAGGCTATAATTAACCCAGAGGAGGGTGAATGAGTTATTTTGAAAATTAATCGTAAGACCCCTATGATAAAAATGATTTCACTAGTATGAACAGACTTAGGTCGACCGATAATTCTAATTGCCCTTAATAGCTAAAATGCGTGTACTATTGTGCAGCAAAAATGTTTGAGTTCTAAATAGATAATTAATCACATAATGGACACAAGATTTATCCTAGTTTGGTGTTGATCCACTCAGCCCTACGCAACGATGGTAGTGTCGGTTTCGGCCAGCTGTTTCAGTTTCGTTTCGCCCGGTTTCGGCTGTATCGGGCGGCCTTACGAGGGGAGTAAAACAGCTGATTTCGGCTAGTTTTGGCCGATTTCAGTTGGTTTCGGCCGAAACCGGCCGAAATTGATCAAAATATTATGTTTTAATGGTGTCAGATTTGTTACAGTAGTTTCATCCGGTGACGCCATGTCGGGGTATGCATGACCGGAAGTGGTACCAGCGTCTAACATGTTCACTACATACACCTTTGAGCCTGGATGTCTAGATTTTCTTGTACATGTATACTAAATTCAAAGAAATTTATAATTTCTCAAAAACCTAATATTAATTTGGGTGTTACAATATGCTCTTAGTTATTGAGGTTTACCATGAAAGTAAGATAAATTAAGGTTGTAGCTATAAGGACTTTGTAGATTGTTAGGTTGCTTAGCCGATAAGAGCTTGGTGGAAGTTCACAAGATTTTGTAAGAATTGAAGATGAGATGGTTTAGAATTATTTGTGAATTCTCTGGATCAGGCTGGTGTAAAATTGATTATTCCTGACAATTACTCTTGTATAATGGTGATTTTAGTTATCAGCAGGAAGTGATTTAGTTTTGGTTTTACCTGGGACCAATGTGTTGTAATCTGCTAGTTTAGGCAATGATTGAGAATTGGTTGGAGTTTTGTGGCATGGTCCATTGCTGAGTCAGTGGCAGTGGTGCTTACCTCCTTGCTTGCAGGTTTTAGAATTGTGGTGGTAATTTAGATCTGCATCGATTAGGAATTTGACTTTTGAGATTGTGGATTATCGCAATGAAAGAGAGGAATTGGTAACTAATTAGTTAGCATCCGAGATTTGTGGTCGGGTCGAGTAGGCAGGAGTCCTAGGGACTAGGGAGTGTCGTGAGAAGATGTTGGTCTTGGTATCGACACTTGTTGGAAAATGTGGAGTTTTGAAGTAATTTGTATTGCCTCAGGTAGTTGAGACTTGAGAGTGTAGAAGTTGTTATTGTGCTTGCTTGTTGATATTGAATATCTCAGTCTATAGAGTTTAATTGGGTAATTTGGTTTCCTTTTGAGGAACTTAAGAGAAGATTAGGGTTAATTAAGTTTGAAAAGCTACAAGTGTTTTAGCTCTTCGTCTTGTAGAGTGGTGGTTGTATCCAAGTTCTTTGTGTTGATGGTTTGTCAGTTATTGTTGGAGGCAGGTCTGGTTGGTCAGCATGTGTGGAAATATCGAAATAGCTTGATGTGAATTTTCGAGAGGCAGGTCTGGTTGGTCAGCATTAAAGTTAATCATTATCCCTACTGTGAATTCTTGAGAGGTATCTTGTATTGCATGTGTATGGATAATATCGAAAAGGCTTGTTGTGTGATTTTTTTATGGCCGTATAATTGTCTTTCCAATTTTTTCGTAATACCTTGGCACTGCTTAGAATCTAGATAGAACCTAGAATGGTGATTCTGTTGTTTTGTTAAGTTGTATGAATCGATTGAGTTGTAGTTATTGGACCTTGTAGCAAGTTGGTCTTATTTGAGTTAAGATCTAGATCATATGTGTGTAATGTTATTTGTTATTTCTAGTTTGGAGTAGGTAAAGGCAAGATTGAGTTTTATGAATGGTAGAGTTGAATTTGGAAGTTGAAGCATTTGTCCTTTGGAAGTCTTTTTGCTCTAAGCTTGTGATTTGGTGTTTAAGGAATTTGAGTTGGTTAGTTGTTCCCTCTTCCTTGAGCAAGTTGATAAAGTGTTTTGGTTGGTTTATCAACTTTGCCAATGGTCCAAGATGTTCTCCTCGTTCTGAAGAGGTAATTACTTGCGTTGATCATCTTCTTTATGTGGAATTGTTCTAGTGTTGAGGTGTTGTGTCCTTGGCTATAGTGATGGTTTTGGGGCAAGGGAGGCTTGTTAGCGAGATTGGTTTTCTTAACTGATTGCTTGCATTGTGCACGGTGTAGTGTTTTGGTTAATGCTCGAGATTCCTAAATCGCGAGCATGTGGGTGTTGTGGTTGTAGCCTCAAGACCATTGTGTACGTCATTTCATGTGGCTCTGAATCTTTGGAATTTGTTGGTTTTTCTTCTTCCGTGCAAGCAATCAACTATTTCTTATGTAGATTTATTGTCGAGGACTGTGTTTTGCCATGTGTCGATTGTACTATGTTGGTCTGTTTGGTGGAGAAATGTTGGCTTTTATTTTCTCTTGACTTTTCTATGGCTTTGTCACAACCTTCATCTTCAAAATAGAGCTAGCAGAGTTTGTTCTCCGAGGGGTACAATAGTTGCAGAGTTCGTTGATACTGGAGCTAGCGGTCCTCGTGGTTGCTAGAGAGATTACTTTGTCTTCTCTAGTGAAGTGGGCTTTTTCCGTACTTTGTGCAATTTCAAGGATGAAATTTCTTTTGAGAGGTATCTAATGTAGTGTCTTGGCTTTTTGAGACCTTGATTGGCGAGTCTTCGAGTTGATCTGGCCTTTGGAAGGCTTCGGGTTGCTATTCAAACCCTGTCGTTGTTGTTTCCCTGAGTTTTCATGAGTTTTCCGGCTTGGTTTCCTAAAAGCATCTTCCTAGTAGTCGTGACATGAAATGCGGTTGGAGTGATAGGCATGTTTAGCCTTTCGTAATTTTTACTGTCGCAGTGGTCTGGTATGCCGCGACCATGGTTTGCAATCTCCCGAGAATCTCTCGAGATCTCTCGAGATTCTCTGTCTCTCCAGCTTGCCGATATCCGAGATGTACGAGACACCTGATGCCAAGATCTCTTGAGATCCTTTGTCTCATTCAAGCATGTTGAAATCCATCACTTCCTTCCCCAACCATCACACCATGTGGTTGCTATTTAAATGCCTTCCTAATAGAGGAAGGCTCCTAGCCATGACTAATTTGTCCACTGCAAGTCTTATAGGCAACTTTTTTCTTGAGTCTTCTTTCTCATGTTGTGTGTCAGGCAGGGTTGTGAGGAGTCAGGATCCTCTTCAAGCAGGGTTGTCAGGATCCTCTTATTTATAATTTGTTGTTTCATTTACTTAAGATATTACATGTAAATAAGGAAGTACCCCCCATTTGAATCCAATAAAAATATCAAAAAAATCATATCTCTTACCAATAAAAAGTCAACTCTCCCACGAAGAAGAAAATCGCGATTTTGATGATTTTAGCGAAATGCTAACTTTTTAATCTCTCATAATTGGTCTATCTAAAAATTTGATAATTCAAATAAACCATATAGAATACTAAAAATCCAAAGTCCGGTAAAAAAAGTCAAATGTGCATGTGACTTCTCCAAGGGAACCGCTCTCCTACTGACAGTACTCAGTCTGTTTGAGACCTCTTAAGATTTGGTCAAACCTAAACTATCATCATTCAAACTCATGAGAATTGTCACTTTCTAGTTTCTCACAATTAGAAAGTGAAAAATCTCATGAGTTTAGGTGATGATAGCTTAAGTTTGACCAAATCCTAAGATGCCTCAAGCAGACTAAGTGCTGTCAGTAGGAGAGTAGCTCTCTTGGAGAAGTCACATGCACGTTTGACTTTTTTTTACCGGACTTTGGATTTTTAGTGTTCCATATGGTTTATTTGAATTATCAAATTTTTAGATAGACCAAATTATGAGAGATTAAAAAGTTAGCATTTCGCTAAAATCATCAAAATCGCGATTTTCTTCTTCAGTGGGAGAGTTGACTTTTTATTGGTAAGAGATATGATTTTTTTGATATTTTTATTGGATTCAAATGGGGGGTACTTCCTTATTTACATGTAATATCTTAAGTAAATGAAACAACAAATTATAACATTTACTTAAATGATATTCAGGTAAATAAGAGGATCCTGACAACCCTGCCTGAAGAGGATCCTGACTCCTCACAACCCTGCCTGACACACATACATAAATATCATATATATATATATATAATAATAATCATGCGAATCGGACCCGATTCGCCTCGATTCTGGGCGAATCGGATCGCATCAGGGCGGATCCGATTCGCCCCGAATCGGCGATACGTCAAACCATGACCCCGTCAAGGGGATTTCAGTTGTGCCGACCACTTACGAGGTTCATGGGCAGCACAAGACCGGAGCCTCTTTTGCCGGACATGTCTTGCTGCCTTCTGGTACCCAATTTGCACCAGAGGGCTATGACCGACTTTGCTTCCTCGACCGGATCTTGAGCGGGGAGGCTGCTAGTTGGTATGACAGATGGTCCGTGATTTCTTCGCACCGCTTCCGCTTCGGGGCGACTGAGTGGCTGATGGGGGTTCTGCACCACTACCACGAGCTACTGGACCAAGTCGGCCTTCTGCATGTGGTCTCAGCTGTCCTTCACAACTATCCGTGCCACTCAGGGCTTTTACAGGCCTTGTCAGAGAGGTTTAACCGGAGGTTTAATACCTTCGGCACATCGGAGGGGGAGACTTGCCTTGACCTGTGGGCCTTCCACAGGATTTCCGGCCTTCCCATTTCTGGCCGTTTCTACGAGGAGGTGTGCCTGGACGACCTCCACCGTGACTACTCCTCCGAGACCAGCTTCTATATCATGCCGTACAGCTTCAGATATCTGATGAAGGTCTGGCGAGATTTGGCCAGATACGGCAGAGAGCAGTGTCCCAGTTCTTCGAAGGGGACTGTACGGGTGAGCTTTCACGCCTAGGTCCGTTTCTTCTACAACAGCCCCTATTGTTTCTGTAACGGGTTTGCTTCAAACACCCGTGATCCGGCTGAGTACAAGTAGTTGTCCGTTGACTTTGAGGACAATGCTAGATATCTGTGCGCACCTCGGGACGGCGGCTGGAACCCGAGGCAGCTTCCGGATAGGACCTACTTAGCGGCCTATCTCGTCTACTGGCTGGGCACATTTGTCCTTCCGTTCGGGGAGGAGGGGTTGGTCAGACCGAAGCTCATCTACCCGACGTGCCTTCTTGCCGACGGCGTGCAGTTGGCCCTGGCCCTGGCAGCTTTAGCCAACATTTTTCACGGCTTGGGAGACTTGACGGCCAATCCTTCTCTCCATGATAGGAGCGTTACTCTGGCGACCCACTATTTTAGTGCTTGGGCCGGTCTTCGATTGCCCGAGCTATGCCAGAGTGTCGACGTCGACGACCCTTCAGCACCACTGCTCCTTATGTTCCAGAACCGCCCGGGCCAGGACTCATATCCGCAGTTGACTGGGGCTCGACGGCGGCTTTCCTTTGTGCTGGACAGCCAGGACTCGACTTTGCCTGCTATTCGCGAGGCTTGTGGCCTTGGGCCGAGGAGGGCAGCGAGGGGCGGATTTACTGCCTACCTTACAGTGCCGCTTCCAGTGGGTCCTTTCACAAGGACTGGCTTTGCTGCATTCGCCCCAGCGTTCTTCTTTTCCGCAAGGGGGCGTCTTTATACCTAGAGCCGTACTACCCGTGCCGTTTTGCTCGCAACTTCGGGTACGACCAGGCTGTTCCCCCCAATGCCGATTTTGCCTTAGCCGTCAGATTGTATAAGAGTCAGGATCGGCACCTGGTGGCCTCCAGCTGGTGGTGCTATTTTGCTAGGCACGACCCTTCGCCCGAGTGCTTCATACCCGAGCAGCAGAGGGAGGGGCAGGTGGACATCTTTTATGCCAGGTGGTGGTTTCGGCATAACCCTGTGTTTCGGGAGTATGCCAACCGGATTAAGGAGGCCGAGAGCGCACGATTGACCAGGACAGACGTGCCTGCACCGCTGATTTCGTCGTCCCTTCTTCGCCGGGAGTTTTCTACCCTCGCCGGGACAGCACTTGCTCTGAGACGTCGTGGCACGAAAGTGCAGACTTCTGGGCAGGTCGAGCGAAAGGCCCATGTAGGGGCCTTGAAGCTCCTCATATGTCCCGATAGCAGCTTGACGACTTCGAGGGACAGTAGTGGGTCATCAGGTGTTTACTCGTGGTGGCGCCACTTTTTGCTGGGCTGCGAGTATCCTCCAGATGCAGTACTTTCGAGCCCTATTCTCCCAGGCAGCTTCAATAATAATTTGTGGCGGGAATGGGAGAGGCACATCCGTCACTCAATCGCCCGCGTCGGATCGGTTGAGTTTATCAGCCAAATCTAGAGCGGCACGAGGCTATTGGATTTCTGGGGTGCCATAGTTGGGGCCGGGAATGTTGTAAAAATTCCTCCCGAGAAGGTGGTCCTTCCACCGACGTCTTCCCCTGCGCCGAGCGGTATGCACCTTCTTGGCATACTTTTGGTTCTCTTTCTTTTTGCTTTCATGCTTTTTGCGTGTGACATGGATGTATGAACTTGTTTATTGCCATGCTGATCAAATTTGTTTCTTTTCTTCGAGCAGCAAGCTTCATCCAATTGACGGCAAAGCAAAGGCAAAACGCCTCCTACAGCCGGAAGCGCCTCGCCAGCAGGGAGGCTGGTCCCTTGCAGTCGGCTACCCGCGGGAGGGCCTCCAGGCCATCTCCTTCGAATGGGGAAGGTGATCTTCATTTTCTCCTCCCGATCTTTCAATATTTCAGCACCCTTACTCTTTTTTGCTAGTGGGGGCATCCCAACTTTGAGGTGGTGACTTATACTTCTTTCTTCTTGTATTGCAGCTTCGCATGAAGATGCGAACCCCGTATGAAGATAAGTCACCGCATGAAGATGCGAACCCCCTGGCTGACGACGACTACAATCTCACTTTCGATGGGATGCCATCCCCCGATGTAGCGGATCTTCCTCGGATGTCCCCGACTGAGCAGGGTAGGGCGAACATCTGCCTTTTTCGCGTCATTTCCCAGCTTTATTTTTACAACCTGGAGTTTGACAATTTCTTGCCCTTTATTTTCCTTTCTTTTTTTTTTAGGGCATGCATCGGCAAACATCGTTGCCGGCGAGGGTATGGGGTGCCCAGACGTGATCGTACCCGTTGTTGGTGGGTTAGTCTCGCTGCAGGCGATCCACGATCTATTGACTTCTGGGCCGGAGACGGGGCTGCCTGATTGCTCGGACTTCAATTTCGTTGAGTCCGATGAGAGGGCCTGGCCGCAGGTCCTTCACAGTGCTAGTAAGTGCCTTCTAGCCTTCTCGCTTCATCATTGTACCGCTTTTCTCCTTTTCCTTTACGTGGTAAATGATTTCGCCTTTTTATTTCAGTGGCGATTTCCTCCCCGGCCGATCTTCCCAACGCGTCTCCGACTGAGGAGGGTGAGATCCCCAGAAGAACAAGTGGGGAAAGCAGTGATAAGAATTTCCGCCACCGGGAGTAAGCTTTTACATTTGTTCTACTAGATTTTTGGCTTGTCAGGGCGAAGAATACTAGACTCTTCGTAATCGGCGTCTGGTTCTTTTTCCTTTTGTAGATAATGTCCGCCTTATAGCGGAACTGATGGAGGCGAGCCTAGCAGCTGCCAGCCCTCCTTCCACCGCGGGCGTGGCTGGCGCAGAGACCACCTCTTGCGACGTTGCGGTCGCTTCTTCCCTCTCGGGAACCAGTGAGCCTTTGCCAGGTATTTTGAATAGCCGAGAAACTCTTTATATGCTTCTCGTACCTCTTGGCCATTTCCGCTTTTAGGTGCTTAACCCGCTTGATTTATTTCAGCAGGCGGATCAACAGATGCTTCGGCCGGAGAGTGTTTGCATCTCCCGGAGACTCCGAGTCTGGGGACGATCACCGGGGAGGCCGGAGGGACGGCGTACCTTGAGGAGGTCAGCAAGGATGTTCCTACGCCATCAGGCGCACAGGGTTCGTGGTCCTTTTGCCGAACCTCCACAGCTTTAGCTGCTTTCCTAGCGTTGTCATGATATACTTTGTAAACATATCATCTTTGACTTGTGCTGATTTTTTTTGTTTTCGGCAGCTGCTGACAGCGGCCCGCTCCAGCCTTCTTCCAGCGAGGCCTTGTTCGAGGAGCCCAGCGCATTTCCGGACCACGGCATTTCCTGGCCGAGCGCCCCCCAGGGTGCCCAGATGCCTGGGGTTGACGGGATGCTTGAATCTTTTATGGGATCCGCACGGATTGTCATGGAGTCGAGCAGCCCTCCCTCTGCTGAGGTTGTGCGGGACATCCTCCAGAGGAGCACTCTTGCTTATCATTTAATGGGCTGCCCGAGGGACCCGTGGATGGCCGCAATGGATTCCCTCTGGGGTGAGAGGAGACAACTATACCAGGAAGCGACCTTGACGGCCACTCGCCTCAAGATTCAGGAGCTTGAAGGCAAGATTTCTCTGATGGAGTAGGAGGCTAGAGCCCTCGACTTACAGGTGACTGCCTCCCGTGAGCGTACCCAGACTTTGAGGGTCGGGCAGGCCGGTTTTTGTGATAAGGTCGCCAAGTTGCACAAGACGGTGGACGAGGCGCTGAAACGTATCGCCACCTACGAGCTTTCCATTGCGACTCTTGACCAGGGGGTGACCGAGGCCGAGGCGAAGACAGCCGCCTTAGAGTAGGACCGCTCCGATCTTCAATCCCGGCTCCTCGCCCACCGGACCACCTTGGCGAGCTTGCGGGGTGGGGGGCTCAGTGTTCTTTGAGCAGCGAGCCTTATCGCTACATTTTGTTTTGAGCCGATGTCTATAGTTTACCGGCTACCCCGAGGGCTTGTCTCGGGCTCCCATATAATTAAGAAATGACAGATTTCATATTACTGGCCTCATTTTCTTTTGGCACCAATGCAACCCTTGTCTGCATCTCTTCACTTTGTCATTTTGTCGATGTCGTTTTCTGGCCTGGCTTGTCTTGTTTCTTCTTGGTTGCTCGACCTGTGAGCTCGAGCAGCATTTCCTTCCTCTTTAGAGAAGTTCATTTCACTTCATTATTTTTTCATTTTTTTTTCACATTACCATCTCAAGTGCCCTTAGGGGTTTTCATCGAAGATGGCTCCCTCTAGCTTTTTCCAGTGCGCCCTTTCAGGTTTTCACACCGAGGGGTTACCCATTTTTGCCTGAGGCGCCCTTTCAGGTTTTCACCTCAGCCGGGTTTGGGGCCTTTTTACCCTTGAACATTCCTTTTTGGGGGAACGGTCAATTCCGCCGGGACATCTCTATTTTTAGTCCCCATTTTTTTTATTTTGAAGCTTGGGGTTCAGGATTGGACTTCAGGGCATTTGGCTATGGGATTTGCAATTTCGGCTTAGCCTACCATTGTGGTTTGCTGGCTAAGGGAATTCAGGTTAGCCTACCATTTGGTTAGCTGGCTACGGATTTGGCCTTGGCCTACCATTGCAGTTTGTCGGTCAAGGGGGCATAAATTGGTCTACTGTATTGGTTTGTTGACCAGGGAAGGGGAATAGCCTACCATTTTGGTTTGCTGGCTAAGGAATATGACTTGGTCTACCATCATGGTTTGTTGACCAAGGAAGGGGCATAGCCTACCATTTTGGTTTGTTGGCTAAGGGTTTAATCTGGCCTACCATTGTGGTTTATTGGCCAAGAGAGGCAAATATATGGCTTAGCCTACCATTTTGGTTTGCTGGCTAGGGAAATATAGGTTTAGCCTACCACTGAGGTTTGTTGGCTAGAAAGGGTATGACTTGATCTACCATTTTAGTTTGTCAACCAAGAGGAATATGGCTCAGCCTACCGTTTCGTTTGCTGGTTGAGAAAGACATGACTTGATAAGTGATGATTTTTTTTTTTTTTTTCACATTACCGACTCCCGCGCCCTTTCGGGTTTTCGCGAAAGTTGGCCCCCTCTAGCTTTTTCCAACGTGCCCTTTCGGATTTTCACGTTGAGGGGTTATCCATATTTGCCTGAGGCGCCCTTTCGGGTTTTCACCTCAGCCGGATTTTAGGCCTTTCTGCCCTCGGACACTCCTTTTGGGGAGTGACCAAGTCTGCCCGGACATCTCTATTTTTAGTCCCTTTTTCTTTTCTTTTCTTTTCTTTTTTTTTTTGAAGCTTGGGATCCAGAGTAGGGCTACGGGACCTTGGGCTATAGGATTTGCCACTTGGACTTAGCCTACCATTGTGGTTTGTTGGCTAAGGAATTTGACCTGGCCTACCGTTATGGTTTGTTGACCAAAGGGGGAATTTAGGTTAGCATACCACCCTGGTTTGCTGGCTAAAGGATTTGACCTGGCCTACCGTGGCGGTTTATTGACTCAGGAAGGATTTGACTTAGCCTACCTGTTTAGTTTGCTGGCTAAGGAATTTGACTCGGTCTACCATTATGGTTTGTTGACCAATGAAGGGTTTAGCCTACCATTTTGGTTTGTTGGCTAAGGATAGTACAACCTACCACTGAGGTTTATTGGCTGGAGGGGGGCATGGCTTAGCCGATCTTATTGGTTTGTTGGCTAAGAAGAATACGATTTGGCCGACCTTTGTGGTTTGTTGGCCAAGAAGGGGTATGGGTTAGCCTACCATTTAGGTTTGCTGGCTAAGGATCTGGCTAGGCCTACCATGGTGGTTTGTTGGCCAAAGGGGTTTTAGCCTACCATTTGGGTTTGCTGGCTAAGGGTTTTGACTCGGTCGACCATGGTGGTTTGTTGACCGGGGGGGGGGGGGGGGGGGTTAGCCTACCATTTTGGGTTTACTGGCTAAGGGTTTGGCTTGGCCTACCTTGGTGGTTTGTTGGCCAAAGAGGTATGGGTTCGTAAAAGAGAGAATTTTTTTATTATTATTACCAACCTTGTTGCCCTTTCGGGTTTTCACCAAGGCTGGCCCCCTCTGACCTTTTCCAACGCGCCCTTTTCGGGTTTTCGCGTTGAGGGGTCATCCATTTTTGCTTGAGGCGCCCTCACGGGTTTTCACCTCAACCGGATTTTTTAGGCTTTTTTGCCCTTGGACACTCCTTTTGGGGAGTGGCCAAGTCTATCGAGACATCTCTATTTTTAGTCCTTTTTTTTCTTTTTTTTTTGACATGGGCGCATATGCCCAATTTTTTTAGCCCGGTTCGGGCATGGGGCTATCGGAAGGTGGTTGTCTCTGGAATTCATGTTCAGGGGCATAATACATTTTCAGATGCCTGCCATTTAGTGGCGGGAAGGGGCGGTCACCAGTATGTGTTGCCAGCATGTATCCCCCGCCTTCATAGACTCCAGTGACCACATATGGCCCGCGTCAGTTCGACTGGAGTGTACCACTTGATTTGTCTGCCATGACTTCTCTTTGCTTGACCATGACGAGGTCACCTTTCTTGAAGGCACGGGGCCTGACTAGCTTATCATAAGCTCGAGTCATGCGAGCCTGGTAAGATTGGGGGTGTTTGTAAGTTTCCAACCTTTTGCCTTCTAGATCGGATAATTCCTCAAACCTTCTTTCAATTTCTTGTCGCTCCTCGGGCTGGAAGCCAGTATGGACGGCTACCCTGTAGGATGACATTTCAACTTCAATGGGGAGCATGGCTTCAGCTCCGTACACCAAAGAGAAAGGGGAGCACCCTGTGGGGGTTCTATAGACCGTCCGGTATGCCCAGAGTGCTTCATGCATTTTCTCCCCCCAGTCGTGTTTGCGGTTGCCGACTATCTTGGCAAGCAGTTTGCAGAGGGTCTTGTTAAAGGCTTCTGCCAGACCGTTGGCCTGAGGATTATAGATTGTTGATGTCCTCCAATCTATATGGAATTTGGCCGCCAACGCATATATTGTCTTGTTTTTGAAGGGCGTACCGTTATCTGATACGATCCGGTGAGGGGTGCCAAACCTATAAATTAGGTGTTGCTTGACAAATTTGGCAACAGCTACCCCGGTCACCTCTCGTAGGGGGATTGCTTCTGCCCACCGGAAGAAATAGTCGGTGGCCGCTAGGATGAATTTGTGGCCGCCGGAGGATGGTGGGAAAGGTCCCACGATATCCATTCCCCATTCCGCAAAGGGCCATGTGGAGGTAGTTAGATGCAACTCGTTCGGAGGCTTTCTTGGCACCAAACTGAAGACCTGGCATTGATGACACGCGGGGGCGTACTGGACGCAATTCGTATACATAGTTGGCCAAAAGAAGCCTTTTAGCTTGATGCTGATCTTCATTTTATCTCTCGCTTGATGCGCCCCGCACAGTCCAAAGTGGACTTCATGCATGATGACTTTGGCTTTCTCTGGGGGAGAGACACCTTAGGAGGACAGACTTGTCTTTTTCATGGACAAGTCGATACAACTGGTCGCCGACCATTTGATATGACATGGCTCGCCGCAACAGCTGGACCCTTTCAGCCCAATTTGGGGGTAGCCAACCGTTCTTTATTTAGATGATCGGCTAGCGCCAGTCTTCTTCTTGGCTGGCTTCTTCTTCAAGGGTGTCGACCTCTGCAATTTCCAGGTCGGATTCATCTTCCAAGACGCTGGGCATCAACCTCCTATGTCGGACGGTTATACCCAATTCTCCTTCAGGAGGAAGCTTTAAAGCAGACGTCAATTTGGCTAGCGCGTCGGCTTGAGAGTTTTGGCTTCTGGGGACATGCCCAATTTCGAACATATAGAATCTCTCACAGAGCTTCATTACCTTTGCATGATATGGGATTAGTTCTTGTTTCCGAACATCATAATCCCCCAGTACTTGACGGATGACCAACTGTGAGTCTCCGTAGACTTTTATACATTTGATACCCATTTCGACGGCTAGCTGAAGCCCGACAATCAACGCTTCATATTCAGCTTGGTTGTTGGTCAACGGCTTCATAAGGGCACACGAATTGTGGAGTATCCCCCCTTGTGGAGTCACCAAGGCGATGCCCGCTCCGGAGGTGAAACTTGTGGTGCCGTCAGTTTGTTTGAGCACCCGGGAAGCGCCGTCAAAGTAGAGTTCCCAATGTGGTAAGTCTATGGCAAGAGTATTTCCGCTTTCTTAAATGGGAGATTCTTCTTGTTGACTCCCCTCCCCTTGAGGGGGTGAAAGCGTTTCCTTCTCGGGAAGTTTGAACTCGAGGGGAGAGCCTACTGGGAGCGGGTGCGCCGCCAGAAAGTCAGCCATGCCTTGTCCTTTGATTGCTTTTCTTGGGACGAAGGTGATATCAAACTCTATAAGGAGTGGGGCCCACTTTCCCATCCTCCCTGACAATACAGGTTGGGTGAGGAGTGGTTTTAGCGGGTCCATCCTCGAGATGAGGCTGACTTGATGGGCCAATAGATAATGTCGTAATTTCTTGACGGCAAATATCAGCGCCAGACATACTTTCTCCACGGGGGAGTAGCGGTGCTCCGGGCCCACCAACATTCTGCTGAGGTAGTATAATGGCTGCTCTTTGCCTTCTTCATTTGTTTGTGCCAAGAGCGCTCCCAGCGACGTTTCCATGGCCGCAATATAGAGGATGAGCGGCTTTCCTTTCACCGGGGCTCCCAACACGGGAGGAGTAAGGAGATACTCTTTAATTTCTTCAAAGGTATCTTGGCATTCCTGGCCCCATATGAACGGGGCTCCTTTCTTCATCAATTTGCTAAAGGGAGCGCATCTGCCGAGAGATTGGAGATGAACCGCCTTATATAGGCCAACCTTCCTTGGAGTGATTTCAGCTCCGTTAGGTTTTTGGCGGCAGCAATTCCCTAATCGCCTTGATTTTGACGGGATTAATTTCTATTCCGTAGTATTTGACAATGAAGCCGAAGAATTTGCCGCTCGAGACACCGAAGGCACACTTCATTAAGTTCATCTTCAGTTGGTGCTGGCGAAGTCTTTCAAAGACCTGGCGCAAATTGCCCAGATGGTCTCCCCGCCTTTTGATCTTGACGACCAAGTCATCAACATAGCACTCGACTGAGCTGTGGAGCATTTCGCCAAAAATTATGGTCATGGCCCTTTGATAGGTGGCTCCAGCATTTTTCAGGCCGAAGGGCATTCTTTTGTAGTTGAAGATCCCTTTGGGGACCTGAATGCAGTATGGTCTTTATCTTTGGGAGCCATACGAATTTGATTGTAGCCCGACGACCCGTCCATGAAGGACAGTGCTTCATGTCCGGTGGTCATACCGACCATTGTTTCGGTGATCGAGACCGGGAAGTCGTTCTTCGGGCATGCTTTATTCAAGTCCCTGTTATCGATGCAAATTCGGACTTGGCCATTCTTCTTTTTCACCGGCACTATGTTAGCCAGCCAGGTTGGGTAGATGCAAGGCTCGGTGAAGTTAACCTCGAGAAGTTTGTCCACCTCGGCATTTACCTTCAGCTCTAGCTCGTGGCGCATATGCCTTTGGGCCTGTTTGACCGGCTTTGCTGTGGGGAGTATAGACAGCTCGTGTTCGGCCACAGAGGGATCCAGGCCTGGCATTTCTTTGTATGTCCACGCAAAACAGTCTTTGAACTCTAGTAAGAGTTGCTGATATGACTGTCTCTCTTCTTCATTAAGGAGAGCGCTGACGTAGATTGGCCGGGGTTCTTCTGGTCCCCCGAGGTTGAGCTCGACCAGTGCATCCACAGTAGCTTGCCCGCCATCTTCAAGTTCGCGGGGCGCCGGCTGTAGATCGATGAAATCCTTTTCTTCATCGGAGTCGGCGATGTGGACTTCATAGTATTTGAAGCTTTCCTTGGCAACCGGCCAACATTGTTGTTCCTCGTATTGAGGTGCTTCTGGTGTGGCGCCTTGTTTGTGAAGACGGGCATGGCTTCTCCTTCCTGCGGCTTTGTCATGGAGGCAGGAGGCTGTCCGCTAACATAGCAGTGGTCGGACGAGTGCACGAGCCCAACTGTGTTAACCGCATAATAAGCCTCAAAGTCCTCCCCTCGCTCATAGCCCAACCCCCTTGTGTCTTTTGTACAGTTGGGGGGTTGCCCTCGGAGTTGCTTCGGTACCACAACTAGTGGAAATAGTCCCCCCCGAGAGGGATCCTGCATTTGCATGATCTTCTGCTTTTGGCACAGTTTCTTAATGCGCCCGGACATGTCGTCCATTTCTTGCACGGGCTCAAGGGCAATTTGAGTTATTTGACTCCAGCCGAAGTCGTCTTTAAGGGGCCCATATGGGAGTGGGTCCCCCTTGTAGAAGATGATTGGCTTCGGCGTCTCGCCTTTCTCGAGACTATCCCTTCTGTAGTGGGTGACAATGAACGTTTTCAGCCGTTCCACCCTGTGCTCCTGTAACACCCCGGAAATTTAATAATTTAAAAATTTTTAGAAATAAGGGGAATAAATAAATTCCGCAATTATCGAAATGATAAAACTTACATACCATTATCGTACGAGAGAAAACATATCGGAAAATTTTGTAAAAAAAAAAAAAAAAATTATAAATCAACCCCAAATATTGTCTCTAAGTGTTCCACGAAGGAATTCGTGCAACGAAAAATCTGATTGGTCGAGTATATGTCACACGTGACCAAATTACCCGAATTAGGAAACTAAGTCGGAAAATTGTTAACGCGGAAAAATAACCCAACCATAAATTAAATAAACATGTTGGAGAGACTTCCAACATCATGTATTAATAACCCATTAACAAGATTGGGCCAATAGAGCACATTTGGCCCAAGGATAAAAATTAGGACAAGAAAATACCCAGAAATTCGTGTATGGAATTATGCAAAAATTACGGAGGGCAATTTAGGGTTAAAATTAGGGTAATTAGTCATGTAAGGTAAGCCAAAACTGGACCCAACCCTAAGAGGTGATTTCCTAAACCTTTGCTACCTCCTTTGGGTGAGAGAATCCCAGATTTTGGAAAGTAGGAAGCAGAATTCGCAGCCTCCTTTCCTAGTTCCATTAGGACATGAATTAGAACACTAAAACTATAAGAACTCCTCACAAAACGTTTAGGGAAGGGTTAGCAACAAGTTGGGGTCGTGAGCAGCAAGTTTGGGGCGCTGGAGGAGTGGAGAACGGCTGGGGAAAACGTGGTCTTCCTCAACCTCGCTCTGCATCAACCCAGAAATCTGCAGGGAGTTCTTAGCGTTCAAAGGTAGGTGTTCTCGGGCCAAGAGTAAAGAAAACCAACACCATCATATAGATCTTCGAGTCTAGGTTCATTTGCACTTGATTTGACTAATTTTCATTGAGTATACATTGTGTATTAGTAGTTTTCCCTAAGTCGCGCACAGTTAGGGCTTTTTCCGTTCTTCTTATCATGCACGCGATTCAAGACCGAATTAGACTAAATACCCAACATCAAAGTTCTTCTACTTGTAGTCACGATCATCTTTTATGTTGGACGTTTTGTCTAAAAGTCTTTAGTTAGAGAGTTATAAGCGTGGTAAGAGAATCGCTGCATGATACTGCGATTTCGGGCTGCACTTAGCTTTATGTTCTTCCTATTTTTCATGAGATTCAAGACCGAATTAGGTCAGGTTCCCAACATAAAAGTTCTTCCACTAGTCGTTATGGTCATCGTTTATGTTTAACGTTTTGTCTAAATGTCTTTCGTTAGAGAGCTATAAGCGTGGTAAATAAATCGCTGCATGAGATGTGTTTTTGGGTTACACATGACTTTTATGTTCTTCATATATTTCTGGAGATTTCTAATTGATCTTTTCGTGGGATACCCTTTGGAGTACAAGGATTGGGGAAATATTTGTAGCCCAACATGGCCAAAAGTACCCTAAGGGTGCGTGGGCACATGATCCAAGGCCGATTCACAAGATCCCTAGAGTGCCACGTGTCCAGATGTGACTAATGGTGGAAAAGTTCCCGGAGTGTGTCGACCTGCCCATGGGGTGTGTCGACACACTGTCCCAAACTGGCACAAAAGATTTTTGGGAAGGGTCTCTAGTGTCGACACTACTTGATCCTGTGTCGACACCCTGTACAGACCTGTTGACTGGGTTCTCTGGGAGCTGGGTCTAGTGTCGACACTACTTGATTCTGTGTCAACACCACTTGACCATTTCTTCATCATTTTGCCTTGTGTTTGAAGCATTGTGTCGACACTACTTGATTCTGTGTCGACACCACTTGACCATTTCTTCATCATTTTGCCTTGTGTTTGAAGCATTGTGTCGACACTACTTGATTCTGTGTCGACACTACTTGACCATTTCTTCATCATTTGGCCTTGTGTTTGAAGCATTGGGTCGACACCAGTAGGGGGTGTGTCGACACTACTCTTGCAAAAAATTGCATGTCTTGGGTCTGATCGTTACATGATGTCTACTAGCATGTGCATGATGTTATATAGTATGCATGGACCTAAAAGAAATCAACCCATTGAAAAATGGTAATGATATGAATATGATTCTAATGTGTAATTGTGATTGACCTTATGTTCATTGGATTATCTTGTGATCTTACTTATTGTCAATTGATATGATAAGAATATGATATGAATGTGGGGATGATTACATGTTAGTATGGACTTGTTAGTGGAGTTAATATCATGATTTGCATATGAGTTTCAATAGCTATATGTTTTCCGATGTTCAATTAATTATTTATCAATTGCATACATGTTAGGAAAGATCTGTGACACGTCACTTACACCTTTGCACGAATAGGCACACCCTTCTTAGGGAATTGAGAGCTCTCTACCGGTCATTCCGAATCGGCAAGACTAGCGATCTTTTCCTTAAGACCTCCGTAAGTCTCCGCTCTCTATGGATTCCCACATAGAGGCCAAGCTGGTTGTACCATGAAGTACCCTGGAGGTAGAGAGCACATGTTCTGCATACGATCTGTCATTAGTCATCCTCATGTCAAGACATTAATGAATTATGAAACATAAGATACGCCGTTATACTGCCCTTTTGTTCTCTTGAGCTTTTGTCATAACTTGACTCTATGAATGATCATGTCTTTCTTACTATGAGCTTGTCATTGAAACTCTGTGGCCATAATATGAATATGTTGTTCGGCACAATATGGGACTTCGGTCCATTTGACTAATGCCTGTGCAATAGGGACCCTGTCTGGTCCTGGGGAGGAGCGCCCCAACGTACTTATTAACCGCGGGAGTATGGACTTCTGGTGCTTGGCATAGCACAACGAATAAGCAAGATTTGTGGGAATGTGCCTTCGTTTGATATGATATGATAAGTTTGATTTGATATGATATGATACGTCTGTTCATGTGAATACATGATATTTGTATGAATATGGCCAATTCATTTTGATATGATTCTACTCTTGAAATATATGTCCATTGTATATGCAACTCGACATTCGATTTGATATGTCATCCATTCTATTCCGCTATTCAACTTGATAGAAAAGCATGCATTGTCATCATGTACATGTTCATATCTTGCCTAATTAAAATGTTAATCACGTATATTAGTGCCCGCACAATATTGAGATGTAAATCCTACTGAGCTAGTTTGCTCATCCCTATCATCCTGTCCTTTTCAGGTAGTGATGAAGAACCAGAGGAGTCGGATGGGGTAAGGTAAGAGTGATGAGCACCCGCCATATGAGGAGTTGATAGTCTAGGAATAGTTGTTTGAGTAGTCAATGTAATAGAGAAACATTTTCATTTGATTAATGAACCCTTTTTAGTTGGTTCTTCTATTGTAAGGTTGTAACTAGTGGATTGAAATGGAATAAAGAGTACTTTTGATGGCATTATTATGGTCTCAAATGTGTGGTTATATTTAATTGTTACTCTGCGTTACTCAACTGTGATACGTCTATTTGTATCGTTCACGTCTCCCGGTATTTATTCCACTGCTAAATATCGGGGCGTGACAGCTCCTCCCTATGGAAAGACAGCTGCATGTATGCCGGAGGCAAGGAGATGTTTCGGTTGATTGCCTGACCGATGGCGTTTGCTTCATAGTTGATTTCCCACCTTTTCGGGTAGCTTGGCCTTAGCTCGGTGGACTCGACGAGGCGACCAAGTCGGTGAATTTCGAGGAGATCTTTATTGATAGTGAAAAGCTCTTCCTCGTCCTCGTCTTGCTTTTCTTGGCCTGCACCGGCATGTTGCTTTCCCTTGCCTTTGGGTGCGGTCGATGATTCGCCAAGAGGCTCGCCGAAATATAGTTGGGCATTTGCCAGATTACATTCATTTGGGCGGAAAGGGGCCCGGTCGGCGAAGATTGTATGTTGCTCTCCTTCCTTGACATATTTTATGCACTGGTGGAGAGTTGAGGGGATGACCCGATTTTCATGCAGCCAGGGTCTTCCCAGGAGAGCCTTGTAGGACGTGTTCGCATTGAAGATGTAGAACACGACTTTGGTGGTGAAGCCATCCATGACCAACTGCACTTCCACCTTTCCCAAGGCGTTTTCGGAGTTCTGATTGAACCCGGCGATTCTAACATCATTCACCCTTTGCAAGTAAGGCATGAGATACAGGGACTTAAATGTCTTGAGGGGCATGATATTGACAGATGCCCCAGGGTCAACCAAGATCCGGTTGAGCTCGTGCCCATTGACTTTGCCTTGCATGTACAAAGGGCGGTTGTGATACAGCGAGGGCAGCAACATATCCTTGTTGGAGAATGTCACCTCCGCCGCCAATGCCTCCGGGGCTTGAATTTGGAGTTCAGTCACATGCGCTTCATAGACCTCGGGCTCTTGCAAAATTTTGATGAGAGCCGCTCTTAACTCCTTGCTCCAGGCGATGGCGTCCCATATGGTGACGTGGGCGGGAAACCGCTTCATCTGTTGTATGATTTTGCGGTCGGCTCGAGCACGAACTTGATCTAACGGTAAGACCATGTCTGCCAATGATTCCAGCGGCTGCCCGGATTTGTCGCTTTGCCTTGCCCCTAACCGTTCATCTGGCCTTTCCTTGAATAAGGGGGCTAAGAGACCCTCCTCTGGGGCGAAAGTTTCATCTTTGTCCTTTTCAGGCGGAGTTCGCTTGTGATCTCCTCCTGCTCTTCTTCTTCTTCGTCAGAGGGGTCGAAGACGAAGGAATTCACCTGTACCTCCACTTCGGGGACGGGCTGGGGCTTTTCACCCCGGAGGACTATAATTTTGTCGAGGCTGGGCGAGCTTGGCTTCCGCCGGGGGACAGGGTAAACTTCTTTCTTCGTCCATGACCTTTTCCTCTACCTCGGTTGTGGCGTTGATATGTCGCCACAGTGGTTTTGTCAACCGGTGGCTGCAAACTTGCCGGCAGCGATATTGACACCATATTGCAAGAGAAGTCCTTCAGCATTTCTTCCAACTTCCCGATGGTGATTTCATCCTCCTTATAGAAAATGACCAATTCCTCGGGCAGAGGCAGCTTCTCGCCTTCTTGCGTCCGTTGCAGCATTTGATGGAGCCAACTTTTGAGCCTCATTTTGCGCTCTATTTCTTCCCAAGGGATGTATTTGTCCAAAGGGACTCCCCTGGTAGGTTTGGAGGAGACATATTCCTCCAGCTTATCGATGAGCTTTTGTAATTTCTGGAGCGGAGTCAGCTCCAGTGAGGCCATCGTTGCCGCTGCTTGTTCAGCTTGTTTCTTTAGGCGTCTTTTCATATTCTTTTACCTGTTCTTTTCTTGTTTCTTTGTTTGCGCCATTTCGAGCGACGACAGCTCCTTTGCTTTTACAGTTGATCGAGAGGTATTCTCTCGGCCGGGGCGGCTATGCGACCCTCCCCTCTTAAGGAATGTCAGGGGAAGGCACATTCTAGGCGCCACTGTAGTTCAACCGGCTTCATCCAGCTGATGCTGAAAGGTGGAGTTGATTGCCTGCTCAATGATCTCGGGCGGCAATTCTTGAAATTCGGCCATATAGGGGCTTGGATTATGGACAGCCTGCTCCATCATAGGCTTCTTGCCCCTGTGGTCTTCATCTCGCCGCTTGGGAGGCTGTGAGGACTCTGGTTGGGTCCCGGTCCCGCTGCTTTGTTTGGAGGCGGGTCGAGAACGCCCATGTCGGACGCGGCCCTCTTGGTTATGCGCTGGGCTCGGCTCCTCATTTGGAGACGGATCTTCGGGGTGCTGCCCAAGCTCCTGCCTTCTGAAGTTTGCTCGTGAGGAGATGCGACTTGATGTCGTCGAGACCCCTTCTTTTGTCGAGGAGGTTGCTGCGGAACTTCCTCTGTCGGGCCTTCGGTGTTGGTTGAAGACCGCGTCGGCGATATAAGCCGCCCCTGTTCATCAACTTCAGGGGCTTTAAGATTTGCAAAGTACATAAAGTCACTTTGCTTAAGTTCCTGCTGGGCTGCTTCCCCGGCCTTTTTCACGACCATGGAATTGCCTTCCGAGTCAATCTGTCCTCTTTGTATGAGGACTCCGATCCAGTATCGGACAATCGGACATCTGTCCGTGGGATGCAGCAGCATGGCATGATATCAACAATACATGAGGTGGTTTATCTCCTCCTCAGTGTACGTCGGTGGCGGGTCATGCGTCATTACGCAGCCTTGCCGCAAGAGCTTATCGAATATCTTCCCAATATTCCCTGTTGCAAAGGAGTTTTGATGGGAAATTCGCCACCTTGGGTACCATAAGGTGGGGGCTGCGTTGGAGGAGCCAGGTTCCATCATTCTCGGCTCCGGGAATATGAATGCCGCCGATGCATAGATTTCGGGCGGATGAATGACGTTAACCGAGTGGGTGACAACGTCAGCCGAGTGGTTCGCCCATTCACGAATATGAGGCTGCTGCGGATCGACGTGGGCGTTGCCCAGGTCGATGACCCCTTGGTTGACCCAGGCTTCAACCTTGTCTTTGAAGACGTAGCAGTCCTCCAGGTCATGTCCCGCGACTTGATGGTATATGCAATAGTTCGCCGGGATGCTTGTTAGTGGTTGGCAGCCTAATAGCCCTGCTCGTAAGCAGGTATGATAGAGCGCCAGAGTTCGATGGCACGAGAAAGAATATAGTCTCTCCGTGTCTTCATCATCGGATGGGCTTGAAGACTCCTCCGAGAGCCATCCCCCGCACGGGGGACGAGTCGGGGGCGCAGATGTGGTTGCAGGCGCTGGGAGTCCTTGCTGGAGGGCGGTCAGGCTCTCGTCCATGCTTCTTAAGTATATCAGCGCTTGGCGCTGACCATGCCGCAGCAATTAAACCTGCCTTTCGAGGTTTTGCACCGCTTCCGACAACGATCTATGTCCAGGGGTCGAGAAATGATGATTCTTACGCCCATTTGTGGACTAAGAATCCCGTGGATTTGCCTCGGGTTCCTCTGGACCGGGGATCGGCGCATTGACATGAATCACATTGGCTGATTGCTTTGATTGATCCCAAGCATGGGGCTATGGAGGGTCAACCAAGTTGCCTTGCATTGAGATGAGGCGGCTCTGGATCAGCTTCTGTACTTCATTTTTGAAAACATAGCAGTTTTCGATGGAGTGCCCCAGCATGTGGTGATAGAGGCAATAGTTCGGCTCATTCACCTTATCCACTTCGCCCGGTCTTTTCGGCCCCAAGAGTGTGATCAGGTCATTCTCTATGCATAGCTTAAAGAGCTTCCTTGTATGCTCCTTTTTAAAGGAGTAAGGCGTGCTCATACGCTCGGGCAATGATGTCGGAGGCGGTCTTCCTTCCGCCTTCTTGCTTGGAGCGCCGGAGACCACGATTTTCTTCCCCTGTCTCTTCGGGGTGAAGTCTACGGCATTGACTTCTTTGCCGGAGGCGCGCTCCTTATTTTGCTTGTTTTTGGAGGGAGCGTGCACCGGGTTGTCGGCGAAGAACATTTCGATCTCCGCCACAACTGAGTTGAGCTAGTCGAAGCCCTTGATATTGTGCCCAGCAACTTTTCACTTATTTCGGCCGCCAGACCCCGCCGACAGATGGTTATGGCGTTTTCTTGCGTCGGGGGATTGTCGCACCTCATGCTGAAGTCACGCCACCGCTTGATTAAGTCGAGTGTCGTTTCCCCTTTCCTCTGCTTGAGGGAGCACAGCTCTACTAGCAACACCTTTCTCTCGGCCGTCTGGAAGCGGTCGATGAATTTCTTTTGGAGGTCGGCCCAGTCAATAATGGAGTTGGGTCTCAACCTCGAATACTACTGGAAGGCGGTACCCGTCAAGGAAGTTGCAAAGTAATGGAGGAGATAGGACTCATCAAATGCCAGATCTCCCATAGCCGTTATGTAGTAGGCCAAGTGCTCATTTGGCGAGCCCTGCCCATCAAACTTCTGCAATTTTGGTGCCTTGGGGCAATCCGGTGGCAATTTCTTGAATTGATGGTGGACGGGATATGGCACACTGTATAGATCCACAGTGGCAGTTCCCTCGCCTCGCTAGGCGAAACGGTCATCCACGATCTTTTCGATCATCCGTCGCTGGGCCACAATGTCTTCAACTGCGGAGACCTGGGAGTTTATGCCCCTGTGCGGCTGTTGGCTCGGATCAACGTTGACATCGGGCAGGTCGCCTTGTTGATGTCTTCTCCAAGCATTTTGGTTTGCCATCGGCACCTGACGGCGTGGCGCATTTGCCCCTGCCTGCTGCCCCCTCTCCATCATGAGGTTGGCCATTTCAGCCTGCCAGCGTTGTATCATTTCATACTTGGCGTCGTCAGTCATCGCCTGGAAAGCAGCTCTGGTCGGCGGCATGAGGAATACTTCGGGTTGTCCTCCGTCAGCCGAGGGTCGTTGATCCCTGAAATAGAGGCTTGCGACCTCGTCTTCCTCCCCTCCTTCAAGGTCTTCCTGGATTTGGCCCGGGAGCGACCTTTGATCATGTTCAAGTGGCGGCTCGATGACTTGCCCCTGGTTTGAGGGTCCAGCCTGACCGCCTTGCTACCCTTGAGGGGGTCTTCTGGCAGTGTTCCGGGTGTACCGGAAGGTAGCTTTGACTCCCCGGCCAGGTTCATCTACCCTGGTCACATCGGCGGGGACGTCGGATGGCTCGGCCACGTCCCTTCCGGAAGCGTAGCAGGTGAAGATCTTCATCCCTCCACCTTCTTCCGGTGTCCGCAGCACTCTTCGCTTCTTCGACTTTTGCGTGCCTGGGCGAAGTGCTGCTCCCAGCCTGTTGAAGACTGAGGTGCTCAATCTCTCGAAGACTAAGACTCGTGGTGCGGGAGCTTCAGTACAACTCGCGTCTCCTCCTGGGGTGGGTTCCGCTTGGGCGGAGACGAAGTTGGGCTTCTGATAGACGCCCCTCCTTTTCTGTCCGCGAGGACGAGGAGGTCCAGGGTCTCGAGCTTTTTCTGGCTCGGATGCTGATTTCTTGGGGTCTTCGGCGGGTTGGCCTGCTCTGCCTTGCTTGATTTAGCGGGCCTCATGCTTGGTGACCCACATCTGCCTCATTTTGCGAGGCTGCTGGGGTGCTGAGCTGGACGCCTGCCCCAGTCGGGCTCCTTTTGGGGAGTCCCGCTTGTCTTGCCGCATCCCCTGGAGGGGAACGAATTTGTTGGAGGTTGGTATTGTGGGGACGCATCTGTCCTGCGGCATGATTGGGTCGCCTCCATCGAGCCGAATGCGGACGTCTCCAACGAGGACGGTCTTGCTAGAGTTGGAGACGATTGCTCGGGGCTTGCTGCCCCTGCGACCCTGGCGCTGCCCCCGTCTTCTAGGGACCGCGACACAAGAGATTATGTTAACCGAGAACACTTGGCCTTGATTTGGGCGGGGCTTGATGCCCCTGACAGCTGCCTTCGGTGCCACCGCCGGTGTTGCTTGAGCGGCGGGGACCACCCCTAGGAAGTAGGAGGATCCGACCACGGCGGGGAAGTCACCAAACACCAGCGGTGTGGTGAGATAGCCACATTTGGCGTGGCTCGCGACGACCAACGGACCGTATGTTACCGCAGCCATCTGCTTTACTTGAGGTTGCAGGTGAAGACGGACTTTTCTCGCCAGCTTTAGCTCCTTTAGTACCTGCGATGTGGATATCAGTCATCTTATATTCTATATCAGTATAAGGTCTTTTTACGTATGTATGGAAGGCAGGAACAGTCCCACCGGGCGTGCCAGACTGTGGAACGTGGAGATTTTTATTTGATTTCTTTTTCTTCGATTTCGACGTAATGCGGACGCATGTACGTCTTTTGCGTGGGCGTGCCAGACTGTTTACAATAAACAGACAAAGGTTTTTTATTTATGAGGTGCATTGGGTAGAGACCCTGAGCCCTCGAATGTTTCATATTTATTTTCCGCGCGCGTCCGTTTTTTCAGGCGAATGGGTGGTCGTGTACTGGATCATTCCCCATTGACCGGAGTCGGTGTTTCATTTACATCGGGTAAAACCCGAATACCTTTGATACGATACGTTTGTTAAAAGACCTGTTGCCGAAATTTAAGAAAATTAGACGACAGTTAAAAGTCCACAAATGTCCTCAAATATTTTATATTTATGACATTTACATATGTGCCCTCAATGGGGTATTTATGTCTCCATTGGGCGTTTATACAAAAATGCCTTCACACTTGTTATTTTAAAACACGGAAGGACTTAATTACAAATTTTCGAGTCATATATATGGACCTGCGATGTCTTCTCCCTTCCACGTTGGACGGAGCGCGGACAGAGCCCAGGCGCACAAGCACGTGCCAACGAAGAGAGCTTGGAGAGAGGTATTTCCCTTCTCCCTTGAGCACAAACAGTGTAGGGTTAGTACCCTTCCAAGCCTTCTTCCAAAGTTCCAAGGTGGTCCTTCAGGTGTATGTCCCTCTCCCCTTTTCACTTCATGGCCCCTGCCCCCTATTTATAGGGGCTTGGAGGGTCGCTAGGAGTGGGGCTGCGGCCCCTTTGGGGCCTGGCGCGCAAACCCTTCCCCTGGGGGGGTGCCTGCGGGCCGGCCAGGGCCGGCGGGCCACCCGCAGGGGGTGGCCGCGCGCTGACCATGGCCGGCAGGCCACCCGCAGTGGGTGGCCGCGCGCGCGGCACCCCGCAAGGGGTGTCCGCGCCGGGCCACACCCCCGCGGGGGGTGTCCACGCAGTGCGCACCCCCGCAGGGGGTGGCTTTTAGCGTCGGGACACCCCCGCAGGGGGTGGTCCGCGCAAAACCAACCTGTGGGGGGTGGTTCCAGCGCAGGCAAGACCTCCGGGGGGGCCGTACAGGCTATAAAAGGTGGGCCCCCGGGTCTTCTCAGCCCATTTGACTGCTGCGCACGTACGTTTGTTGTGCATTTGAAGCCGTTTGTTGTACATTTTGACGTGCGTTTGTCTTCGTCTTCGGACGTCGAGGCTATTTTGCCTGCTCGAACACGTGCATGTCGTGCGCAACCTTAAACGCACTCCGGGACGTTGACTTTTGCTCGTCAGAGGGTGTATGTTCCACCCTAACGGCTCTTTGAACGCCACTTTTAATACATTATCCGAATTAAATCGGATTAAAATATGGACTCGAACTCGTTTATCTCAGGTGTTCGAGTGGGGGAGATCGGGGTTTTTTCCCAAAGCTCCGCATTGTTCCTGGTGGATTTATTGCTCGGGCTTTGTTTAAATCCCGGTATTTTTTCGGGTTCAACAAGCATCCACAATGTTTCACATCAAAAGTTAACCAAAAAGGAATATAGCATCACAGCATTAAACTTTAAAGCACTATATTCTTTTTCTTCATAGTTGGAGTGTGCACAAGTTGGGTCATAAGATTAGGAGTTCTATCTTCATTTCCAGGTCTTGTTCTCACAAGAATATTATCCATTGCTGGGATGTGGGAATAGGGATTCTAGGTGTTTCTGTCTCTTTTATTTACTTTTCTTTCTATGTCCTTTGTGGACTACCATCTTGATAGTTTCTTTTCTTTATTTACCTTTTCTATTAGACAAGTATTAACAACATGGTTGATTTTATTTTTGTCCCAACTCAAATATGCTGAGTAGGCTTTAAAAGAGAGGAAAGAGGGTAACATTGTTTTAACCTAGGCCTGAAAGGAAGCACAATGCAAAATTCCCAGGTTATTTTATTCTACAGCCCTCTTCTTAGATATCAAGGACTTATATTACTTATGAGACTAAGGCATTACTGAAATTCCGATTGAAGTGGTACCAGATCTTGCATCCTGTGGTTGGCTGTCCACAGGGTCACATGATGATCATGTTCAAGCCAGGTTGGGCCTCAGATGCTGAGGAATTGACCATAGATGTTCTAGTCTGCATGAAGCTTATCAGGCAATAGATGTCATTGTTGTTGACATCCATGTAATGAGCAATCTGTCGATCTAGATCCCAATCGGCTGATTCTATGTTAGATTTGGGGGTTCCCCCTAGATTGGTGAAATTCAGGCCGAATCAGTCAAAATCGAATTGAATCGGTCTACATCGGTCCGGATTGACTTGGATCGGCCAATCTCAGGCCGATCCAATCTATTCTTTCACACATTTTTTTATATATACTATGTCATATATATATATATATATATATATATGTACATATTACTATTATATTTACATTAACATATAATTGTATGCATGGTTTGGCAAATCGGATCGAATCGGAGTGTATCACGGGATTTCTGATTCCCATGCGAATCGAAGCGAATAATAAAAAAAAAACAATTCGGGGCGAATCGGTGATGCAGCGAACCTTTATTGTATGTACATTCACACGTACATTTATGTGTATAAAGTGTTTATTAATATGATGTATAGACTATAAAGAGATAATATATTATGGGTGTACATTTAAGAGATATGTATGTGATTACATGTATATTGTATACATATATGTTGGACAAGGAATTTTTTAAAAGAGAAATGACAAATATAAATTTCTTTTTTATGTCTGAGCCTTTTTTAAAAAGGGGAATTTATATATGTCATACGTCTGAGGGTTATATAAATAACTAGTGCAGAATTCTGTGCGGTTGTATGCATATTAGACGAATAGGGTTCAAGTTCGGGACCTTTCTCTACTGATCGTAGTCATCAGCGTAAAGTCCGAACACCCTTGATTGACTATCAAAGATGCCTTCGGATCTTTTGCAGGAGGTTCAAATGCTACAGACAGATTCATTTGCATTTGTTCTCTATAGGTTGTTAGTCATTACCAAGGGTTTAATGGGGTTAGGGATTCGTCATAGGCTGCATTGGATTGGGCAGAAACTCTCTAATCCGGAGAATATAGACATAGGCAAGAGCCATATATCATTAGGGAGGAATTATGAAGGCTTTTGGACTCTAGGGGTAATCCTTGGGTCCCAAGGATATTTTGATAATTTGGGCCAGACTAAGGGACTTAGTATGAGTTCTAAGCTGACAAGGGGTTTGATGCAATCTCTGACTTTCGTGAGCTCTAAGGCTGTTTACGAGAAATTTAGAGGTTGTTTTTGAAACATTAAGATTGCAAGGGTACAATGGTAATTTAGCCACTCAGAGGGACTTGGTACAAGTTCTGGGTTGACGAGAGTTTTTTGAAAATGGTTCCTAAGCTTCGAAATCTTTGAGGTGATTTCTGGAAGGTTTAGAGGTTGTTCGGACTTGTTATAAACATGTTATGAGTGATAGGGGCTTATACGTAATTTGCCACATGACCGCATAAGTAGATGGATGGAAATAAAAATATTTCATTTTATTCATCATTGGTGCAAGTACAAGTGGTAGTCGACATGTTGTTGACTGAAAAAAGTGTGTTCCATACTAACACGGAGTACAAGGGTATGGTCACAATTTAGAAAGATTGTAGGGTATAATTGTAATTTGCAAAAATTGATCATGTTTGTTCTACAAGGATAGACGTCTTCATAACTTCTGAGAGTTATACATTGCCACCGTTCAAGTGACACACGAACATTACATATCGAGCATTGCCTAGGCCGCTAGGGCATAAGTGCAAAGGCCCAGGGGTATATACATAACTTCATACGCTTCGTGGGCTTGCCCAAATGGGCGCACAAAGATACTTGCACAAATGAGCATGAACAACCTTCAAGTGGTCTTCTTCCCTTCCTTTTTTTTGTAGCAACTTTCCTGGTGGGGTATTTATAGAATCCTTCGGGGTTTTTAAAATTAAAATAGGGTTTTGGCCCATGTGGGGTATCAAAAAATGGAGTTTCAGCCCCAGTAGACCCTATAAAATGGGGGTTTAAGCTCGGTAGGACCCCAAAATAAGGATTTCAACCCCGGTGGGGCCCATCAGGGTGGAATTGGCCCTCGCAGGGGTTGAGGCCACCGGCCATGCGCCCTCTCCTCCCCCTCCCCCCCCCCCAACCATCCAGGGGGTTTCGTGGCTTGGTCAAAATATGTTGCCCAGCTAGCTAGCCCAGAGGGGGGGGGTGAATGGGTTAATAAAACTTCGATCTTTGATTAAAACCTGTTTACTGAAAAGATTGCACAACTTAATAACAAGGTTAGAGTTAGAGCAAACAAGATAACAATCACACAAAACACATCCACAAGACACAAGGATTTTATCCTGGTTCGGAACTCCTCTCCACAGGAGACCTACGTCCAGTCCCTGAGCAATACCTCAGGATTTTACTAACAAGGGTACAATCCCCCTTAAGGATCCTTACACCCAGCCTCAACTGGTCTTCCTTCAGCCTGAAGGGAACAACAACCACCCTGGATACCACCAGGTCTTCCTTCGTCCAGAAGGGAACACCAACACCCTGGATACCACCAGGTCTTCCTTCGTCCAGAAGGGAACACAAACTAATCAAAAAAGGTTGTGAAAACAGGCTTCAGATTCTAGCTTAACCAGCTACAACCTGAAGCTCCTAAGCCCCGAGAGAGAAAGAGATTTAACAAGGTTTTTCTCTCCAAGGACCACACAGGCTCTTACAAATGAGAAGATTTCTTTGAGCACAGAGAGCTAAGAGCTTTGAACAAGGTTTTTGAGTGGAGGCTTCGCTCTTCTTCAAAGTTCTAAAGATTGTAAGAGATGGATTTCTTTCTTCTTCTAAAATCAAGCGATGTTGCTCTATCTGGTTTTCTTTTCCGTCTCGAGTCTTCTATTTAAACTGCTGATTCAAATTCGAACGTTGATATGTCCGTTGTCTCTTATCCTTGTGTACGTTAGACTGGTTACTGAGGAAGCTTCTGATCGTCAGTCTTTTATCCTGGTGTACACGCCAAAGAGATGTCATAGAACTTTGTATCTTGAGTCCAACGTTGTCCAGATGAGTCTTGTCAGATATCTGTAAGCATATCATCAATAAATAGAAGACAGCTAGGACTGCTGTCTATTGTTAGCTGAGAGGGAACAGATATTGCAATATATAGCAAAGCTCCTTTCTGTCCAAGAAAAGTACGTAGACAGAGTAGCATAGAAATGGAAGATATTGTCTGCATGCATGGGAGATATGATCGAGAGCATTTAATGCATAGCAGTCAACTGACAAGATATGACTTTGACTTTTCAACGCTATTAAAAAGGCATTATACTGATGCATCAAGAAATTCGATAAAAAATCTTGCTGACTTCATAACTTATGAAATCGTTATGAATTATAGCAAGTCGTTATGAACTGTAAAGAAATCGTTGTGATAACTTATGAAGCCGTTACAACAGGCAAGTCGTTGTGAGTTCTAAAGAAGTCGTTGCAAGAAATCGTTATGACCGATAAAGAAGTCGTTACGCGAAATCGTTATGACTAATAAAGAAGTCGTTGCGCGAAATCGTTATGACTAATAAAGAAGTCGTTGCGCGAAATCGTTATGACTAACAAAGAAGTCGTTGCGCGAAATCGTTATGACTAATGAAGAAGTCGTTGCGCGAAATCGTTATGACTAACAAAGAAGTCGTTGCGCGAAATCGTTATGACTAATGAAGAAGTCGTTGCGCGAAATCGTTATGACTAATGAAGAAGTCGTTGCGCGAAATCGTTATGACTAACAAAGAAGTCGTTGCGCGAAATCGTTATGACTAATGAAGAAGTCGTTGCGCGAAATCGTTATGACTAATGAAGAAGTCGTTGCGCGAAATCGTTTGACTAATGAAGAAGTCGTTGCGCGAAATCGTTATGACTAACAAAGAAGTCGTTACGCGAAATCGTTATGACTAATAAGAAGTCGTTGCGCGAAATCGTTATGACTAACAAAGAAGTCGTTGCGCGTTCTAAAGAAATCGTTACGAGGTCTAAAGAAGTCGTTACGACTAGAGAGTCGTTGCGAGTTCTAAAGAAATCGTTACGAGGTCTAAAGAAGTCGTTACGACTAGAGAGTCGTTGCGAGTTCTAAAGAAATCGTTACGAGATCTAAAGAAGTCGTTACGGCTAGAGAGTCGTTGCGAGTTCTAAAGAAATCGTTACGGTAACGATTTGAGTGTTCCGGTCAAAGAGGAAGTCGTTCTGCTTTATCAAAGAAGTCGTTACAGGGACTTGGATAGAAATGATGAGACTTACCAGATTGTCTTGATCTTTCATTTTTCTTTTGCTTCCTGTTCTCAAGGCTCATGAAATCCATTAGTGTTATTTTGTTAATCATCAAAATTAATATATAAATAAATGAAAATATTTATTATGGGGACAGTTTGGTCATCAATCTCCCCCTTTTTGATGATGACAAAATATACTAAACATCAGACAAAAAATGAAATATGTTTTTCAGATTTACGTTAGTTGTCTCCCCCATTTTGTCATTAGGCAAAAAGATAAGCTGAGACAAAGAAGAGAGAAAGATTTGTATTAAGAGAGAGAAAGATAATACATAGGAGATAACAATGAGGCATGCTGTGAGATGACAGCCCATGCCTTGATCTCAAGATCCTCAAAAACTTTCAGAAAAACGCCAAAGGTAACTGAGAAGGAGGGTCCCATGGAAGGGATGTTCCTCTGAAGGTAGAGTTGCCTTTGCTGCTCTATGAACTCTCCATACTGAGTTTTGTCCAAAATGAATCTGAAGTAGGTACTCTTCCCAAAACTGGCCCTATGGAGAAATCTGTCCAAGGAAACTGGATAGTGAAGTTGTTGATTTAACAGATCCTGCTTTAAGGCATAGAAGGCAGAATATCTAGCTCCCCATACAGCATAGAGCTCTGGAATGGGTGCGATGGAATTGAGATCCATAAAGGCTTCTGCAGAAAGAGCAGGCTTCCTCCGACTGACCAGATCTTGATTGATAGCTTCCAATTGCTGATAAGATGCCCGATAGAGAAGCGCCCATTCTGAGGAGGTGAGTCGTTCACACTCAGAAATGAGTGGAGCTAAGGTCTGAGAAGATATGCGGCCAGAGTGATATTCTCTGAAGATGAACCGCAGAAATGAGGGTGATCGGCCCTGCTTGGCTGACATCCGGCCCAGCTGCCTTGCAAACATATCTAGAGCCTGAGATCCAGCATCTGAATTAAGCACTAAGGAGTGCAGCTTCGGCAGAAGCACTGGAAAATCAACTTTGAAGGAGACAAAGTCTACTGAAAGAGGCAGGTTGATTGGGTTTTCTGATTGCAGCACAGTAATCTTCGAGTTGAACTGGCAAAATTGAACTTCTGGAATCTTGTTCAAATAACAGAAGTCACTGTACAACTGAAAAGCTCTGGCAATTCGAATTTCCTTCAAAATGAAGGATCCCCAAGAGTTCTTGTGCTGGAAGATGAACCACTCAGAGAAGGTGAGTGGGTGATCTCTGAGAGAGAGGGATTCGGCCCTTGCAGTCAGGTATTTGGAGTACTGAGCCTTGTTCCCTTTGATGGCTGCCCACTGATCTTCAGTCTTGAACTCAGTGCCCTCAAAGATTTTGGATTTGATAGGTTGGGATATCTGAGTAAAAGGAAGAACAATGGCCAGGTGTTCGGAGAGGTTGAGAAAAGGAATACCATAAATGGTAGAAAGAATGCATTTCTGAAGGTATTCTCTGTAGATAGGTCTTCTCTTAGGATCAAGGGTAAGAGAGTACCATAAAGGAGGGTAGAGAGAAGCAGAAGGAGTGCTTAGAGAGGAAGAGGTTTTTCTCTTTTTCAGGACAGGACTAGGAGGGTCAGTCCTGTGAATGTGAGAGGCTGTGGAAAGAATGGTGAGGAGAATGTTCCTTTCAAAATGATCTGGAACATTGGTGTCAAAAATGCCAAGAGGCAGAGGTTTCATTGGAGGAAAGGTAACAGAATTAGGAGGAGTAGGAGGATAGAAAAGGTGTTTAGGATTAAAGGAAGAGGTTGGTTGAGGATGAGATGATTGAGTTTGAATAGGAGAAGGTTGAGGAGTTAATGAGGATGAAGCTGAGATGAGAGCTGGAGCAGGTGAGAAGGAAGGTTGAGAGGAAGTAGAGGATGAAGAAGGTTGGGTGCGAGGCATGGGATGTTTTATGGTTGGTGGAGCAGGAGGTGCAGTAGGAGGAGATGAAGGTGTGGAGAGGGTTGGAGTGGCAAGAGATGAAGAATCAGGGGCCTTGGAGACAGACACAGGCTCTTTTCCTTTGGCCTGACTTTCTCTGACTGCAGGAGATGGTCCTGAAGACCCTGAGGCTGCCACTGGTCCGGGTGACCCTACAACTGATGGCCCTGATGGCCCTGACCCTTGAGCTGGCAGCCCTGTTGGCCCTGAGACTTCTGCTGGAGGCCCTGGTGGCCTAGGAACTTCAGCTGGAGGCCCTGGTGGCCTAGGAACTGCAGCTGGACTGCTCTGAGTAGGTGCAGGAGGGACACCACTAGACTTTGAAAAACTGGCCAGCAAATTCTTCATATCAGACATTTCCTTATTGAAATACCTCATTGCATTTCTGATTGAGGATACGTCTGAGGAGGTTGACACTTGATTTGAAACAATTCCTTGAATACCATTCTGAACTGATGTCAGGATCTCTCCTTGGGCTTTTAGCAAGGCCATAACATGCTTCAACTTTATTTTCCTATGGCCCTTCCTTGACCTCCTGTGAACAATTCTTTTCTGCTTACTTGGCTGAGAGACAGGCTCCTCAAGATTTACTGGTGCACTTGGGCCTTCACTAGCATCAACCAAGGCTGGACCTGAAGTTTCCTGAGTAGGTGCAGCTTGCTCAGAGAAGGCTTCATTCTCTGGCTTTTCACTCTCAGCATGCTCCCCCTGAATGGAGCAGGGACTTCAATATTTTCTTGCTCTGCTGGACTTGCTGCTGCTTGCTCTACTTCTACTGCTTCTGGAGTATCTGCAATAACTGCTTCTCCTTCAGCCACAGAGGATTTCGACCAAACTCCTTCTTGCACTGAAAAGCCACTTTTCTTCAGGTTTCTGGACCTTATAGACTGGCCCATCTTTTCAGCTACCGCACCTGACAGATCTACTCCAAAATGCTTGAAAATCTTGGTCAGAAGATGGGCATATGGAAGGGAAACATTCAACTTGCTCTTTGTTTCCCATAATTGAGCATGTGCAAACTTCATTCGCTCAATCATCACTGCGGCCAGGTTTATCTCTTTGTTCTGGATAGCCCAGAACATTATGTCCGAATCTGCCCTAGTGCATGAAGAAAAGGTAGCACTACGGGGGACTAAGATTTGGCAGACTATGAAGTGCAGCAACCGGTTGAACGCGGACATCTGATTTATATCAAGCTTCCCATCCTTCAACTTAAATCCTGGACCGATAATCCCGAGACCCTTGACTTCATCATTCACAGAGTGAATGCCACTAAATCCCGAGGTCTTTACTCCAAACAGATCATGCAATAGCTCAGGGGTTATTCTGATTTGGATACCCTTGACAGAGGAAACAAGGGATCCATCTGCTTCTGACTTAAGACCGATGTAGAAGGCTTTCACCAAATCCGGATAGCTTACCTCACTGAATGTGACCACATCCATCCACTGCGATCTTCTTATAGTATCAACTAGCCTGGCCATGCCACTCTTCTCAAGATTCTGAACATCCACTGCCTTATTTCCGCAAACCTTTGTCTTCACAAAAGTAAATCTTTCTTGCTCCTTTGGGGATAAATACTCAGCGCTGTAGCCCCCAACACTTCCGGAGATCAACGGAGCGGCCATGGGTGCAGAGAAGAAAGGATTTTGGAAGGGAGGATGATGGAAGGGACGGAAGTTTTCGAAGGAGTTCTTCGCGGGAAGAGAAGAAGGCTTCGAAAGTTGCAGAGAGACGATCCCAAAATCGTTAGGGCATCAGTTGCTTTAGGTGAACAGATAGAGAATAAAAAAGGGTAAAGGTGGAAGGCGAATCGATCTCAAAACGGTTTGGATAAATTAATATTACTTTAATGACGGGAGCGCCAAAAGGCGGCAAAGGTAGAAAGCGACAAAAAGGTTTGACAAGTCAAACAACTTTCTACACAGAAGCGGTCAAAGCATATAGATAACTAGAGTTTTGTTTAACTTTAACGAGAGAGAACTTTTCTTTAATCTGAAAAATTTATATGTCAATAAAATCACAGAAATTCTTTCACAATTGCACATCCCTAGTTCCCTTCTAAGAGATGTAAATCTCTCTTCAGGTAGGGCTTTTGTGAAGATATCTGCCAATTGACCATTTGTATCTATAAACGAAATTTCTAAATTACCACTAGCTACATGGTCTCGAATAAAATGATATCTTACCTCAATGTGTTTCGTCCTTGAGTGTTGAACTGGATTTTTGGTGAGGTTGATGGCACTAGTATTATCACACAATAGAGGAATTGATTTGATGTGAATGCCGAAATCTTCAAGTTGTTGCTTTATCCAAAGAAGTTGTGTACAGCAACTTCCAGCAGCAACATATTCCGCCTCAGCTGTTGATAGAGCTACTGAATTTTGTTTCTTGGATGTCCATGATATTAAGCATCCTGCAAGAAACTGACAACATCCACTGGTGCTCTTTCTATCTACTTTGCAACCAGCATAATCAGCATCTGAATATCCTATTAGATTTATCTCACAAGATCTAGGATACCAGAGACCTAAATCATGAGTTCTAGCTAAATATCTAAATATTCTTTTTACAGAGATTAAGTGAGACTCTCTAGGGTCTGCCTGATATCTAGCACACATGCATACACTGAACAAAATGTCTGGTCTACTGGCAGTTAAGTAAAGTAATGATCCTATCATACCTCGATAATTCTTTTGATCTACCCTTTTACCTTTTTGATCACTGTCCATCTGGTTGATGTGCTCATTGGAGTTGATAATGGCTTTGCATCTTCAAATCCAAATTTCTTCAACAGCTCTTTGGTGTACTTTGCTTGACAGATATGAGTGCCATCCTTCCCTTGCTTGATTTGCAATCCAAGGAAGTAGCTTAACTCCCCCATCAAGCTCATTTCGAATTCTCCCTGCATAAGCTTTTCAAAGTACTTGCAAAGAGATTCATCAGTAGATCCAAAAATAATATCATCCACATAGATTTGTACAAGAAGTATATGTTTAACTTTAGATTTTATAAATAATGTACTATCTACTTTACCTCTAGTGAAACCATGATTTAATAAGAAATTACTGAGCCTTTCATACCAGGCTCTAGGAGCTTGCTTTAGACCATATAAAGCCTTATGTAGTTTAAATACATGATTTGGAAATTCAGAGTCGTCAAAACCTGGAGGTTGTTCAACATAAACTTCCTCCTTGATGAAACCATTTAAAAAGGCTGATTTGACATCCATTTGAAAAAGTTTTAAATCAAGTGCGGATGCATAAGCAAGTAAAATTCTAATGGCCTCAAGTCTAGCTACAGGTGCATAAGTTTCATCGAAATCTATGCCTTCCTCTTGGGAGTAGCCTTGAGCCACCAATCTGGCCTTGTTCCTTAAGATTATTCCAGACTCATCCAGTTTATTTCTGAACACCCATTTGGTGCCAATAACTGAATGATTGGATGGTCTAGGAACAAGTGACCATACTTGGTTTCTCTTGAACTGATTTAGTTCATCTTGCATGGCTAATATCCAAGATTCATCAGATAAAGCTTCATTGACTGTCTTAGGCTCTACTTGAGAAACAAATGCTAAATAGTCGCATGGAATTACATTACCTCTGGTTCTTACCCCTACAGATGGATCACCAATGATGTTTTCAGGAGGGTGATCTTTCTGATGTCTCCATTCCTTTGGAAGATCTTTATGTTGGATTTCTGTTTGCTGCAGTTCTTCCAGAGTTGGATCCTCTTTGTCCTTAATTGAAGTTTTCTTTAATTTTTCGGACAAGACATCTGCATCATCAATGTCACTAATTTCTTCCTTTTTCAAGGAAGGGTTAGATTCATCAAAAATAACATGTACTGATTGTTCAATTAATAAGGAACGTTTATTGAAAACTCTATAACCTTTAGGTTTAGAGGAATACCCCATGAAAATGCCTTCATCTGATTTGGCATCCAACTTACCAATGTCCCTTTTTCCATTGTTATGGATGAAGCAAGGACATCCAAATATTCTGAAATGGCTAATCTTTGGCTTCTTTTCTTTGTAGAGTTCATAAGCAGTCTTTTTCAGAATTGGCCTGATCATCACTCTATTTATGATATAACATGCAGTGTTGATAGCTTCGGCCCAGAAATATCTTGGCAGATCATATTCTGATAACATTGATCTTGCCATGTCCAAAAGAGTTCTGTTTTTCTCTCAGCAATTCCATTCTGTTGAGGTGTCCTTGGAGCTGAGAAGTTGTGCTCAATTCCTTGATCATCACAGAACTTCGCAAATTTTTCATTCTGAAACTCACCACCATGATCTGATCGAATAGAGACAATTGAGAATTTCTGATCTTTCTGAACTTTCTTACTGAAGCTGACAAAATTCTCAAATGTGTCATCTTTGTGCTCTAAAAAGGATACCCAAGTGAATCTTGAATAATCATCAACTATTACAAATCCAAAATTCTTTCCTCCCAAACTGGTAGTCCTCATTGGCCCAAATAAATCCATGTGAAGTAGTTCTAAGGGCTTTGAGGTGGTTACTACAGTCTTTGATTTGAAGGAGCTCTTGGTGTGCTTTCCTCTTGCACAAGGTCTGCAAATGCTATCCAATCTGAAATTTACCTTTGGCAGTCCTTCAACTAGTTTTCTTTTTCTGAGCTTGTTCAGCCCATCCAAGCTGCAGTGGCCCAATCTTCTGTGCCACAACTCAGTTGATTTATCTTTGCTAGCTGCCAAACACACATCTTGATCCTTGAGTTCATCGAGATATAGAACATACAAATTTCTTTCTCTGTAGGCTTCAAATATGACTTCACCATCTTTTAAGATACTGCATTTTGATTCTTGAAACTGAATTTGATGGCCTTTGTCACACAACTGGCTGATGCTGATGAGATTGTGCTTTAACCCTTTGACCAGCATTACATCCTTTATGACTGATTTTCCTTTGATGTTCACAGACCCGCTTCCTATCACAGTCCCTTTTCCATTATCTCCATAGGTGACTGTACCTTCTTCAGCTTGGAGATCAACAAATATCTTCTTGTTGCCTGACATATGCCTTGAGCACCCACTATCCAAATACCATTTGGATGCTCGAGGGTTAACCTGAAATGAAAACATCAAGCTTTAGGTACCCAAATTCTTTTTGGGTCCTGATTGGTTAGTATCATCAACTTTACCTTTTAATATCCATTTTTATGTCTTGTTGGGCATGTCATTTTAATATGTCCTAACTTGTTGCAGTGACTGCAGCAGGATAACTTAGTTACTTTTTCTATGTATTTGAAATCAGCTTTGTATGCTACATCTTGTTCAGGTACAAATTTTGGTGTTGGATATGTTTTAGGGTATATTATGGTTTCTTCATTATCTGGGGGTGTATATCCTAATCCATTTTTCTTTTTACCCGATCTCCTAGCACCTTTTAATATTAAAGAGTTTTTACCATTGGTAAATTTTTCTAGGGTGCTTGCTAGTGTATTGTTTTCTTCATTTAATTCATTTACAGTTTTTCTTAAATCATCTGAGTTTTCCTGTTTTTCTAGGTCAGTGATTTTTCTGTTCTTGTCTTTTAATTTTCACATAATAGTTCATTTCTTCTCTTAAGCTCAACTATTTGTTTTTCTAGTTCTTCGTTTTCAGATTTTAAATCTGAGTTGGTATTTTCGAGACATGTGATATTTTTCTTGCTTAGCTTAAGTAGTTTACACACTTCTTTATACTTATTGTAGAGTTCATTAAATGCACTTTCCAAATTATCCGAATCTGAGTCATTACAGGAATCGAAAGAAGAATCAGATGTTACCTTATCCTCGGTATTCGCCATGAGAGCCAAGTTGGCTTCTTCACCTTCACTGCTCGAGCTTGACTCACTATCTGAGTCGCTGCTGTTGTCCCATGCAGCTGCCATGGCTTTCTTTTTGAATCTTCTGAACTTCTTGGAGCTGTCCTTCTTCTTGTGATCATTTTTCTTTAACATTGGACAGTCTGCCTTGATATGTCCAGGTTTCTTGCATTCATAGCAAAGTGGCTCATTCCTTTTCTGATCTTTTCCATCTGGTCTCTTGAGATCTTTGTTTTTCTTGAAGTACCTCCTACCAGACTGGAACTTCTTTTCTTTGCCAAGATTCTCTGCAATCTTCTTGAGAGCATGGCTTCTTCATCATCACTATCTTTGCTATCTTCACTGTTATCTAAGGATTCTTCTGATGAGTCCCCATTAGCTTTAAGCGCATTTGACTGCTTCTTTCTACTGGAGGATTCTCCTAGTCTTTCCATGTTTATTTCATGGGCCATGAGAGACCCAATGAGTTTTTCTACTGACATTCTCTTAAGATCATTAGCTTCTTCGATAGCTGTGACCTTTGCCGTCCATGAAGATGGCAGGGATCTGAGAATCTTCCTTACCATATCTGCATTTTCATATGACTTTCCTAGACTTGCTAGGCCATTAGTAATGTCAGTAAATCTACTAAACATTTGGGTAATAGACTCACCTGTTTGCATTTGAAATCTTTCATACTGAGTGACAAGAATGTCAATTCTTGTCTCCTTTACTTTGTCTGTACCTTCATATGTGATCTTTAACTTTTCCCACATTTCCATGGAGGATTTGCATGCTGAAACTCTGTTGAACTCTTTCTTGCTTAGAGCACAACATAGAATGCTCTTAGCTTTACAGTTCAAGGAGATTTTCTTTCTATCTTCATCTGTCCATTGTGCTTTCTCATTTGTGACGACCAGATCACCTTCTTCCACTATTGACCAGATTTGATAATCGTGGCCTTGTAGAAAGTATTCCATCCTGGTCTTCCAATACGTATAATCTTCACCATCGAACAAAGGAGGTCTGTTGACAGACTGACCTTCGAAGTGACTTTGGGCTGCCATTGATCTTTGCTCTTCAGATCGTTGGATCTTCTTCTTTGTCGAAGAGACGGGCTCTGATACCACTTGTTGCCCAGCTAGTTAGCCCAGAGGGGGGGGTGAATGGGTTATTAAAACTTCGATCTTTGATTAAAACCTGTTTACTGAAAAGATTGCACAACTTAATAACAAGGTTAGAGTTAGAGCAAACAAGATAACAATCACACAAAACACATCCACAAGACACAAGGATTTTATCCTGGTTCGGAACTCCTCTCCACAGGAGACCTACGTCCAGTCCCTGAGCAATACCTCAGGATTTTACTATCAAGGGTACAATCCCCCTTAAGGATCCTTACACCCAGCCTCAACTGGTCTTCCTTCAGCCTGAAGGGAACAACAACCACCCTGGATACCACCAGGTCTTCCTTCGTCCAGAAGGGAACACCAACCACCCTGGATACCACCAGGTCTTCCTTCGTCCAGAAGGGAACACAAACTAATCAGAAAAAGGTTGTGAAAACAGGCTTCAGATTCTAGCTTAACCAGCTACAACCTGAAGCTCCTAAGCCCCGAGAGAGAAAGAGATTTAACAAGGTTTTTCTCTCCAAGGACCACACAGGCTCTTACAAAATGAGAAGATTTCTTTGAGCACAGAGAGCTAAGAGCTTTGAACAAGGTTTTGAGTGGAGGCTTCGCTCTTCTTCAAAGTTCTAAAGATTGTAAGAGATGGATTTCTTTCTTCTTCTAAAATCAAGCGATGTTTCTCTATCCGTTCTTCTTTTCCGTCTCGAGTCTTCTATTTAAACTGCTGATTCAAATTCGAACGTTGATATGTCCGTTGTCTCTTATCCTTGTGTACGTTAGACTGGTTACTGAGGAAGCTTCTGATCGTCAGTCTTTTATCCTGGTGTACACGCCAAAGAGATGTCATAGAACTTTGTATCTTGAGTCCAACGTTGTCCAGATGAGTCTTGTCAGATATCTGTAAGCATATCATCAATAAATAGAAGACAGCTAGGACTGCTGTCTATTGTTAGCTGAGAGGGAACAGATATTGCAATATATAGCAAAGCTCCTTTCTGTCCAAGAAAAGTACGTAGACAGAGTAGCATAGAAATGGAAGATATTGTCTGCATGCATGGGAGATATGATCGGAGAGCATTTAATGCATAGCAGTCAACTGACAAGATATGACTTTGACTTTTCAACGCTATTAAAAGGCATTATACTGATGCATCAAGAAATTCGATAAAAAGAATCTTGCTGACTTCATAACTTATGAAATCGTTATGAATTATAGCAAGTCGTTATGAACTGTAAAGAAATCGTTGTGATAACTTATGAAGCCGTTACAACAGGCAAGTCGTTGTGAGTTCTAAAGAAGTCGTTGCAAGAAATCGTTATGACCGATAAAGAAGTCGTTACGCGAAATCGTTATGACTAATAAAGAAGTCGTTGCGCGAAATCGTTATGACTAATAAAGAAGTCGTTGCGCGAATCGTTATGACTAACAAAGAAGTCGTTGCGCGAAATCGTTATGACTAATGAAGAAGTCGTTGCGCGAAATCGTTATGACTAACAAAGAAGTCGTTGCGCGAAATCGTTATGACTAATGAAGAAGTCGTTGCGCGAAATCGTTATGACTAATGAAGAAGTCGTTGCGCGAAATCGTTATGACTAACAAAGAAGTCGTTGCGCGAAATCGTTATGACTAATGAAGAAGTCGTTGCGCGAAATCGTTATGACTAATGAAGAAGTCGTTGCGCGAAATCGTTATGACTAATGAAGAAGTCGTTGCGCGAAATCGTTATGACTAACAAAGAAGTCGTTGCGCGAAATCGTTATGACTAATAAAGAAGTCGTTGCGCGAAATCGTTATGACTAACAAAGAAGTCGTTGCGCGTTCTAAAGAAATCGTTACGAGGTCTAAAGAAGTCGTTACGACTAGAGAGTCGTTGCGAGTTCTAAAGAAATCGTTACGAGGTCTAAAGAAGTCGTTACGACTAGAGAGTCGTTGCGAGTTCTAAAGAAATCGTTACGAGATCTAAAGAAGTCGTTACGGCTAGAGAGTCGTTGCGAGTTCTAAAGAAATCGTTACGGTAACGATTTGAGTGTTCCGGTCAAAGAGGAAGTCGTTCTGCTTTATCAAAGAAGTCGTTACAGGGACTTGGATAGAAATGATGAGACTTACCAGATTGTCTTGATCTTTCATTTTTCTTTTGCTTCCTGTTCTCAAGGCTCATGAAATCCATTAGTGTTATTTTGTTAATCATCAAAATTAATATATAAATAAATGAAAATATTTATTATGGGGACAGTTTGGTCATCAAAATATTCGTCGGGGATTTACATAGGCGCCGCCGTAAACACTTAGTCCGTCGTTTTCCCATTCTAGTCGGGGACGCTTGCACCCATCTTGGAATACATGATACATGTCTTTTTCCCTTTACGAGTATGGAACCTGAATTGCAAAGATACTCCACGAGACGATGATGTCGGCCTAACACCATGTTTCATTCGTCCATGATAATAAAATTTTGATACCTCAACGTAGTTGAGGATGGTATGGCGCGAACATATGCCACAAAGTGACAATATAGGCTTTATATCGGTGGTCATTCACCTCCTAATTTGCATTAACTCAATGTAGTTGAGGCTTACAAATCTCGATTGATCCAAGAAAAATAACGAGTGCAACAATGTATGAATATGTAAATTTATTTATATGATTACATATATCATAACCACATATATATAACAAAATGATGTATGTCCATTTTCTTTGCAAATTAAAATTTTATTTCGGAGGCATTGTCCCCTTGAAACCCCTGCAAGGGGTACTCTCCCTTGACACTTGCGACTTGATCGTTAGGTCAATCCTCGTGTGCATACCCACACATTGGAGAATTCACAGCCTCAAGCTCTATATTCCAACATTGTTCACAATTTAATAATGTGATATGTATATAATGTATACATTTATAAGGATATACATATTAATTATGTTTGTACATTAATATGATATGTATATATCTATATGATTATTGTGTATATATATTGTATGTCTTTATAATTACATATATTGTGCATATATATATATATGAATGTGTAAATTTATATGTATGATTACATATATGATAAATATATATCATCATCATCAGAGCCTTATCCCATTATTTGGGGTCGGCTACATGAATCCTTTTCCGCCAAACATTTCTATCAAGTGCTATAGTCGTGTTTAAATTCAAGAAGTCCAAATCCTTCTTAATAACATCGCACCATCTCATTTTAGGCCTACCCCTAGCTCTTTTACTAGCATCCACTAAAATTTGGTCACATCTTTTAACCGGCGCCGAGTTAGGGCGACGATACACGTGTCCAAACCACCTAAGTCTATTTTCTCTCATTTTTCTATCAATTGGAGCTATCCCCAAATCCTCACAGAAACGCTCATTCCTAATCTTATCTTTCTTAGTCTTACCACACATCCATCTCAGCATCCTCATCTCTACTACACATAATTTGTTAATGTGTTCCTTTCGCACTGCCCAACACTCGGTACCATATAATAAAGCAGGCCTCACTGCCGTTCTATAAAACTTTCCTTTAAGTTTCACTGGTATACGACGATCGCAGAGGACTCCTGATGCACTTCTCCATTTTAGCCAGCCTGCCTTAATCCTGTGTGCAACATCGTCATAAATCTCTCCATTCTCTTGGATGATAGATCCCAAGTATCGAAAGCTACTACTCTTAGAAATATCTTGTCCATCAATTTGAACCATATCTCCTTGAGGCACCCTTTGATTACTATAATTACAGTGCATAAACTCAGACTTACTCCTACTAATTTTAAAACCTTTAAACTCCAAAGCCTGTCTCCAACTTTCTAACTTAACATTTAAACCATCAAAACTCTCATCAATTAAGACAATATCATCTGCAAATAGCATACACCAAGGGATATTATCATGCAAATGTTTTGTCACCTCATCTATAACCACAGCAAATAGATATGGACTTAGGGCAGAACCTTGATGCAAGCCTATAGTGACCGGAAATTCACGAGTCTCTCCAGCAATAGTTCTCACACTAGTAGTAGCACCCTCGTACATATCCTGAATCAAGTCAACATATCCTTGAGAGACTCCCTTCTTTGTTAATGCCCACCAAATCAAGTCTCTCGGTACTCGATCATACGCCTTCTCCACATCAAGAAAAACCATATATAAATCTTTTCTCATCTCTCTATACTTCTCTATTAACTGTCGTAATAAGAAAATAGCTTCTGTAGTAGATCTACTAGGCATAAAACCAAATTGATTTTCTGATATACTAGTCATGCATCGCACTCGACTCTCGATTACTCTTTCCCAAAGCTTCATAGTGTGACTCATAAGCTTAATTCCACGATAATTATTACAGCTTTGAATATCCCCTTTGTTTTTATAGAAAGGAACTACAACACTTTTCCTCCATTCTTCTGGCATTCTCCGTTCCTTCAAAATTTTATTGAAAAGTTTAGTTAACCATTTAATACTAATGTCTCCTAAGCCTTTCCACACTTCAATAGGTATGCCATCCGGTCCTAAGGCCTTGCCTAATTTTATTTTTCTTAAAGCATCACCCACTTCTGACATCTTAATACGCCTGAAATACTGATAATTATCAAGTTTTGTTGACTCTTGATTCTCTTCTAAAGAAACATTCTTAAAATAATTTTCATTAAGTAATTTTTGAAAATAGTCATACCATCTCTCTTTAACCTCTAGATCCTTAACTAAAACCTTTTGATCTTCATCCTTAATGCAACGAACATGATCTAGATCTCTACTCTTCCTTTCTCTTAATTTAGCAAGTTTAAATATGTCTTTTTCTCCCTCTCGAGTTCCTAATTTATTATATAATTCTTCAAACGCCTTGGACTTAGCTTCACTAACTATTCTTTTAGCCTTTTTTTTAGCTATTTTATACGCTTCTAAAGTTTGATTATTCTTATTTGTTTGCCAAGTTTTAAAACAATCTCTTTTAGCTCTAATGGTATTTTGAATTTCCTCACTCCACCACCAAGTTTCTTTTTCTATATTCCTTTTATCTTTAGATTTATCTAAGAGTTGATTTGCTACATTCTTTATACAATTTGTGACATTATTCCACATTACATTAACTTCTTGATCTAAATTCTAGATATTTTCTTTTACTAGATGATTTTTAAATGTTTTCAAATTTTTACTTTTCAAATTCCACCACTTAATCTTAGCACAATTATTTATGATGGTTTTTCTTTTAAATTTTGGGATACGAACATCTATTACTAGTAACCTATGTTGTGGGGCTAAACTCTCTCCAGGAATAAGTTTGCAATCTTTACACAAGACTCTATCAGTCTTTCTAATAAGAAAATAGTCAATTTGGCTCCTATGTGTTCCACTCTTGTATGTTATTAGGTGTTCGTCTTTCTTCTTGAAGAATGTGTTAGCAATTACTAGATCATAAGCCATAGCAAACTCAAGAATACTAGTACCCATGTCATTACTCTCGCCAAAACCAAATCCTCCATGAATCCTCTCATATCCTCTATTACTTACACCCACATGACCATTTAGATCCCCACCAATAAAAATTTTCTCTTCACTAGGAATATTTTGGATCAATCTATCAATAGCCTCCCAAAAATGCTTTTTAATGCTCTCTTCTAAACCCACTTGTGGTGCATATGCACTAACTACATTCAAAGTAACCTCACCTATGATAAATTTTATTAAGATAAGTCTATCTCCCAGTCTATTAACTTCTACAACTTTCTCTTTTAAGTCTTTATCTATTATTATGGCCACACCATTTCTAGAGTTACTAGTTCCTGTATACCAAATTTTATAACCATCAATATCTTTATCTTTAGATCCTTTCCACCTAGTTTCTTGTAGACAAGCTATGCTAACCCTTCTATCCCTCAACGGGTAAGGGTTTAGAGTTGGTCAAGCTATGATAAATATATATATATATATATTAAAGACATATTTTTTCCTAACTTTATCTGATTTTTCCTATTTTTCAGAAGAAAAAAAAACATTTTTTTGATCTTGGATCGGCTAGACTTTCGGTGGATAGCCTGATCTGGCCAATCCGATCCGGATTGGAATTGGCCTAAGGCGATCCCTAGGCCGATCTGATTCTTTTTTCCGTGTTGACATCCTAAAAGAAAACTTTATATAAGTCCACTTATCATCATCATCAAAGACCTTATCCCATTATCTGGTGTTGAATTTAAGCGATCTAGATCTTTTTTCACTATATGTAACCACCTCATTTTAGGCCTTACTCAAGTTCTCCTACCCTTATCTAATTTTTTATTTAAACTGCTATTCTTTTGGATAGCTTGTACCTCGATCTTCACACATCTCTGGATCTACCTACCTATTATTAAAATTACATTCCAAATATTTGAACCTTGTTTGACGTATCCTAAAACCTTGGGATTCTAAGGCAACTCTCCACGGTTCCAACTTATCACCCAACCCCTCAACCTTCTCATCAATTAAAGCACTGTCATCTGTAAATACCATGCACTAAGAGATATCCTCATAAACCCTTGATGCAACCCAACGGTAATTGAAAACTCAGATGTCTCCCTAACAACACTAGTAGATGCCTTCTCATACATATCCTTAACCACATCGATATATCCTTGAGGAACTCCTTTCTTCTCTAAACTCATCCAAATTAGCTCACTTGGCACTCGATCGTAGGCTTTCTCTAAATCAATAAAAACCATATGCAAGTTTTTCTTCATCTCTCTATATTTCTCCATCAATTGCCTTATTAGAAAAATCGCTTTGATGGTAGATTCCCCAGGCATGAATCCAAATTGATTATCAGATACTTTAGTCAAGAGTCTAAAGACATTTTTTCATTACTCTCTCCCTAAGCTTCATAGTGTGACTCATAAGTTTAATCCCACCTAGTTATTACAGTTTTGGACAGCCCCTTAGATTCTTGAAAAACGGAACCATAAACACTTTTCCTCCACTCATCAAGCATTCTTCTCTCCTTTAAAATCATATTAAACAATCTAGTCGACCACAAAATATCAGCACCACCCATATTCTTCTAAACTTCAACAGGTATGTCATCCGATCCAAGAGCTTTCCCTATCTTTGTCCTCCTCAAAGCTTCTTCAACTTCTAGTGCTCTAATTCGATGGAAGTAATAATTGTTATTAGGTCTAGTAGGCTCTTAATTCCCTCGCGAGAAAGCCCTCCAGTGTGATCTCCATTTAACAACCTCTCAAAATGAAATAGCCACCTCTCCTTAATCTCACACTCTGTAACTAAATTCTATGATCCTCATATTTAACATGAATGGCATAGTCGGATTGGGGTGTTGAATCGGACTCAGCCGACCCCGATCCGAGTCGGCTCCGCCCGACTCACTCTCAATTGTTTTTCCTTTCTTAAGCATCTTTCTTCAACGTTGATAATGCTTTTGCTCTACCTCATATAATCTGGCCAAGTGAGGTGGTAGGGGTGGAGCCTCAGAAAATGGCTCTCTAACAAGTGTCTCCTCGAGAGAGTCCTCTGTACGATCTTGTGATTTTCTTCTTAGTTCCTCTGTTCTTCTTTCCTTGTGTGATTTTGTTTTTATCTTGCCTTTGTCTTTCTTCCTCTTTGGGTCCAATTGAGTGGTAGATCATCTTAATTCTGGTTGAGATGAAGAAAGTCTACTAGACTCTTGTACAGTGGCAGATCTTCTTAATTCGGGTCTTTGACCTCTCTCAGGAAGAGACGCATGTGCAGGTACATGTTCTTCAAATTCTACATCTTCTCCGCATGCCTAAACCAGGCGATCATCAGGATGAAACTCAGGTATGTCTCTCTCAGCTCTTGTCTCCACCCAAGCATGTAAAGAGTGTTCTTCGTTTAGCAATTCATCTACATCTATCTCAGGAACTACTTCCTCAGTTGTTCTCCCAGTTAGTTGCATGAATCTCTGTCTTTCTAACTTTTGTCTTTCTTCTTTTTGCTTCACCCTTAAACGCATATTATAGTGGCAATAGACCAACTTCTCTAGCCTATCCACACCCAGCCTATTACGGATTTTCGTGTGAATGAGGTTGAATGTACTCCAATTTCTTTCACATTTGCTAGAAGAAGTGGTCTGACTTAACACTCTCACTGCAATATATGTTAAAGGGTTCGTGTCGGTTTGCTGGTAATTTACTTGAATTCACCATTCAACTGTTGCAAGAAAAGGAGTGAACATTAATCAGTTTATAATGGTGAATTCCTAAAGTGATAAATTTACAATTTTTGGCAAACAATTCTCATGTAAAATAACTTGGAGTGAGCCTTTGAACTTCACATCTTATGTCATATGCTCCATATATCCCAAGTTTCAACCTATACCTCTCCACCTGCAAAATGAAAGATATAACATATGTCAAATGACCGTTGCAAAATGAAACATGCATACATATGCAAAAGAAAACATTCTATGCTACCTCTGTCATTGCATCTAATCTCTCATTCATTATCCTTGCTAGGCGAGTGATGACGTTCATGGTGCCTCTCATCACTTCTCCATCATTATGTACATTATTTTTGTATTGAAATTTAGGGTTAAAAAAATACCCTGTATATGATAAGAATTTTTAGCATGGTATGATAAAAAATTCATCTATTAATTAGATTCAATAAATTACCTGCAGCATGAAGATCATGGTGGAGAGTCATCTCCCATCTCTTGTCAATGATGGCCCACCGTTTTCTGTATGCTTTGGGATTCCTTTCCCTCAAATGTTCCTTTGCTCTGTCCATTGCCTCATACAAATATTCCATATCATTTTTATCATCACCATCAATCATTCTAAGAACAAGTACTAGAGGCTCTATTACTTTGAGGTAGTAGGAAATTCTCTCCCAAAATCGTGCATTGCTAATCAAATCTTGTACTTGGAGAGCAACATCTCTACTTTCAGGCCTAAGAGTGTTTACATGTTGCAAACATTGCTCAGAATTAATCAACGGGCCCAATTGATGCCTATATTTCATGAGGCTCTCCAAAGAAATAAAATTTGATGCAAATCGAGTGGGACCAACACGAAGAAGATCTTGTCCGTCTGTGTATTGCCTCATCATATTCAAAATTCTATTGTGACCATAAATAAATGAAGTGATCATTAAGCATCGTCAATGAGGCCATGAATATGTGGATATCTGTCGATGTCCTTCATCATCAAATCGACACAATGCACTGCACAAGGAACCCAATACAGATATTCTCTTTTTTCCATCAACAATCTACCAGCAGCTTTGTAGCTCGCTTCATTGTTAGTAACAACTTGTACGACATTTTCTTCACCCACTTCCTCCACAACTTCATCCATTAGTCTAAATAAGTAATCTGCATTCTTGATGTTATCAGAGGCATCAACAGATTTAAGGAAAATGGTACCCTCACAGTAATAAACAAGGAAATCAATCATAGATTTTCTTATTGTCCCTATCCAACCATCACACATAATGGTGCAACCACGTTCTTTCCAAACATTTTTGAAGCCCATTAACCCATCCTTTCAACTCATCATACTCCTCATCAAGCCCAGCATCATAAATCTACTTCCGTATGGGAGCCTTAAGACCAGGCCCAACTTCTGCAATTGCATCCAACATAGTTTGAAAATATGGGCTCTCTGTTGTATGTGTCGGCACACCTGCATGTAAAAACCATTTCACAATACCTTTGATTGCTCCCTTTGTAGTGTCTTTGACTCCTTTCAAGGCCTACTTGATAGAAGGTTGCTTTACAGATCTTAATCTATACAAATATCTATCCATAGAACCCTGCATAGGATTATGAACATCTGAGAGTCTATCTCCACACCCTAATGCATCGGCAGCCTACGAACTGATGTGCTCCTAGGGAGAGATCTCCTAGAGTCATCTCTAGGCAAATGTGACCCTGATGTCCCCATGCCCCTTCATCTATTGTGTTCCTCTGCATAAGAACGCCGACTAGCACGTGAAGCTGCAGTGAACTCAAAATCAGGATCATCATCATCCTCATCATTGATTGGTAAACTATAATCTCTATGAATTTGTCGCCTAGAAATCTCATCTTGAAGATGTTGTTGTTGCTGAGTTGTCAATAATTTTTCAGCCTTTTTTCCCCTTCATGTACGCTTTCATTTCATTCCTAATCTCAAGTGGACATGATGGACATTTTGTTACATTTCTTGAAATCCCAGCAATATGTTGTTTAAGACGATATATGCCTCCAAACATCTCATTTGCACACCAATTACATTTCACTTTCTTCTGTCGTGCATCAAGATGAGTACCATGAGCCCAACTAGGATCAGTGGCTTGCTGCTCCACCTTTTGCTCTTGATGTTCTTGATCTGCCATATTCCTGTGTAAGATAGAAACTTAGATGTTATGTTTATGTGTGTGCATTTGGTACAATGAGAGTAAATGAATGCAATTGAGTAAGACTAATAAATGTAATTGAGAGCTTTGATCACTCAATTGCACGTTAATTACATTAATTAGACAAAATCTTTAATTTTTTAACTTTAATTAAGGTTTAATTTGGGGATTTTGGGGAAAATGGATCATGCAATGCAATTGAGTCTACAAACAAACTCTAATCAACTCAAATGACTGTATTGGACACTCAATTGCACATTAGTTACATTAATGACATAAAATCCCTAATTTGTAAACCCTAATTAGCGTTCAATTTGGGGATTTTAGGGAAAATAGACCATGCAATGCAATTGAGTCTACAAACAAACTCTAATCAACTCAAATGACTGCATTGGACACTTAATTACACATTAGTTATATTAATGACACAAAATCCCTAATTTTTAAACTCTAATTAGGGTTCAATTTGGGGATTTTGGGAAAAATAGACCATGCAATGCAATTGAGTCTACAAACAAACTCTAATCAACTCAAATGACTGCATAGGACACTCAATTGCACATTAGTTACATTAATGACACAAAATCTCTAATTTTAAACCCTAATTAGGGTTCAATTTGGGGATTTTGGGAAAAATGGACCATGCAATGCAATTGAGTCTACAAACAAATTCTAATCAACTCAAATGACTGCATTGGACACTCAATTGCACATTAGTTACATTAATGACACAAAATCTCTAATTTTTAAACCCTAATTAGGGTTCAATTTGGGGATTTTTAGTAATAAGGGTCATAAACATCTTATCAATGCTATTTATCTATATATCTATAACATATTAAACATTTCCTATTTTTTTGGTATTTTTTAAAAAAATTAAAAAAAAATTACCTTGCACAACCGACGGCGGTGATGGCGGTGGAAACCACCCTCCTTCACCCACAAAAAGATCTTTCAAGAGTTGGACAAACACTCATATAAAATGCAAGACTCTTCTTGGGGCACCTTAGGGCTTAGATCTGAAAATTTCAAAAAAAATACAGAAGAGAGAGAGGAGAACAGAAAAAGAGAGGAAGAAGGAAGAAGCAGCGGCAGCAGTGCTGGCGCTGGCGGCGAGCCTCCTTGGAGCTCCTGTGGCAGCGGCAAGGGAGGGGAGCTCCGGAGGGGGGGGGGGGAGGGGGCTGGGAGTGGCGGAGGGCGACCTGTGTTGGGACTGCGCAGACAACTCTCTATCTGCACAGGTCCCAATCCCTCGGCGGATTCAGCCTGACTAGGGCCAACTCCATTAAAAGGAGCCCCGATTCCTGTGGAAGCGGCCTGGAGCGAGTGGAATCGGAGTGAAGTGCTCAGAGTCGGACTGAGTCGGCCCGACTCCACCCGATTCCGGTTGATGCACCCCGATTCCACCTTATACCGTGGGTGGATGGTTGTTCCCCCCCCCCCCCCCCCCCCAAACAAATCGGGTCGCCATAGGCCTAGTCAGCCGACTTTGCCATCCATGATCTTTAATGCATCTAATGATCTTTACTCTTTTTATCCCTTTGTTTGGCCAGTTTATAAATATCCTTCTCTTTTCGAGTTCCAAGTTTATGATACAAGTCATCAAAAGGTTTTGACTTAGCTTTGCTAACTAATTTTTTAGTGTTGTTTCTTGCCACTTTGTATTCAGCTTATAGAAGAATAAAATGTGAGTGTGTTTCATTTTGGACTGAATAATCTTGTTCAAGGAACATTCTTATTGCCATCCTCGAAGCACCTCAAAGTCAGCTATTTTATATCCATAAACAATATAATTTGCTATTTTTAATTACTTTAATTTTATTAATTGTTTCTTGTATTGTTCTGCATCAACTGACTATCAACTGCAAAATACAACTCCCTGACCAAAACCCCTGCTAGAATCTCAGGCCCAACTGATTGGAGATTAAAAATCACTGCTTCTGCAAAATGCATAGAGGTTTACATTTTTAGTTACATTGGAGCCAAGTTATGACAGTTAAGAGCTTACTGCAAGCTTGCGTCTTTATAGTTTATATTGATTGTGCAAGTCCTTTCAGTTAATTGTTACTAGATTTATGGAATGTACTTTATCATGCGTGGTCTCATATTTAGTTTGATTTCAGGTCAATCAAGAAGCACCGATTGCAACAAAACACTTCTTCTTTTACACAATGAGAGACCATTTGTACCAGTATCCGAACAAGTTATCTGAGGAACTTGTAAAGTGCATGGTTTCAGTGTATTCTTTTGTGTGCAGTGAACCTTTCATAAACCAAGACAAAGGGCAATTACCTTGTCCCTCTGGATTATCTACCAATGCAGTTCTGCCACAGACTACAGTAGAAATATCCTGGATATCAATGGACAGGAGAAAATTATCAAGTGCATCATCTGCTATAAGTAGCTACAGGTTAGAGTATCAAAATGTTTGAAAAGTGAAGACACGCATCCTCAGTTCTTCTCCTCTGTATAATGTACAATTACTAGAAACACATCTTTGCCTGTCAAATTTCAGATCATTTGTTGAACAACTTCAGAGAGTAGATGTGGATATGTTAGGAAGCAATGCAAAATTGGCATTTTGGATTAATGTGTACAATTCTCTTGTAATGCAAGTAAGTATAATGCACTGAAAAATAAAGAGCTTTGCTTTGATCCTGGCATTTCATATGTGGTTCATTGTGCAGGCATATTTAACATATGGGATGAGCCGCAGCTCCCTGAAAAGAATCACTTTATTCCACAAGGTAGAACACTTACATTCTGTCATTAAAAAACTGCATGCTTTGTTGCTTATGCTAGAAAAGTGACTCCATTGTTCCAAGAGTTTCTGGCCATTTATTGCTTCACTTAGATCATAAACTTTCACTAGCTATTTGTTAAAAACTATTGGGCGTGGGCATTCCAATATTCTCGAGTCTCGACTCACCTATCCTTGAGATAACTCCAGCCTTAACTCAATGACAAGCTTCTGTTGTATTGTTAGGATTTCTTGTTGCGGTGCTTGGCAAAGACCATGTATTTGTAAGGAACTAGATCCATTCTGGGTCATCTATGAAATACCGGTTAACACTTCATTGATATGTTTATTACAGGCTGCTTACAATATTGGAGGACATGTCATCAGTGCCAACTTTATAGAGCATGACATATTATGTTGCCGAACACTTCGGACTGACCATGTATGACTTACACTTGCTCAGTGTTTCATTTTTAGCCATCTTAATCTGGAAATGGTTGTGCCCTCAAAGCTCTTGTCTAGCTACAAAAGTTCATTTGTGATACTCTACGTCATTGCAGTTACAATTACATTATCAAATTAGTTAAGATGAACTATTCAGATTTCAGGATTGACTTGATTAATATAAACCCATTGTTGAGGGTAACTAATGGAGATAAAGTTGGATGGTGACAGCCTGACAGGTAGAGCATGGGGAGTGCTTGGCACAAGCAAACTACACTTTAACTGTTGTCCATAAATAAGTTTATTTTTTTATCAAGTATGATTGAGCTCAATCTCCTTGAACTGTGGACGGCATAACTTCATCTATTTGCATGACTAGTCAGGTCAGGGTTGGGGGTACCGGACAACTTGGCCAGCCCGGGTTTCTCCTGGTATGGTATGGTACCGGGTGTATCCTACCATTCCGGACAAGTATGTTTGTGAACATATGAGTATGTTTTCGGACAGAACCTCCCGTTTGGGCAGAGTTTCCTTTAGAAAACATATACATATGAGCACAAAATTTGTGAACACATGGATATATTTTCAGGCAGAACCTCCGCTTGGGCAGAGTTTTCTTTAGAAAACATATACATATGAGCACAATATTTGTGAACACGTGAGTATGTTTTCGGGCAGAACCTTGTTGAACGGTAAAAGTGTGACATATTTACATCAGTAGAAATTACGGAATCCATCAGATAATGGTCCGGCGACTTGGCTAGTTGAAGCCTATCTTTGGCGGACAATCGTTCAAGTCATGGATAAGATGAAAGGGGTCGTTGAACCATGAAGATTAAATGCTGGTGATCAATGGGCCTGGTTACAATATATTATCAACAGCCTACTCAGAGGCCAAATAAGTTGTGATTTAAAATGACCCCAAGGTTATTTAAGTTACAAACTTATCCGCGGGATTCATCCCCAAAGTTCAGCAGGGGAGTTCCGGCCCTTAAAATGGCGCCCGGATTCCCGGTTAAAATGAAAGTACAAGGAGAACATGTCTCCGTCCAGAGTACAAGCGCGGAAGAAATCCGGCAGCACAAGGTCTATAGACCGAGTACGAAGGACCAGTACAAAGAACAAGCTCGATGAAGAACTCCGAGGCTTGCAAAAGCACCCTCCGATCGGGCAGAACTCCGAGAAGTCGGGCAGAACTCCAAGAAGAGAAGCACAATTTCAGCAGCACCTTCACCAAAAAAAACAGCACATATGTAAATGAGGGTATGGGGGGGTATTTATAAACCTCCCCCTCTCTCTCCATCAGTTAGGAGACCCCTAACCGATGGTGACATCATTGACATCACAATGATGTCACCATCGGTTAGGGGAGCCCTTAACCGATGGTGACATCTTTGATTTGGTTTGGGTTTGACATAGCCTACCTTTTCGGTTTACTGGCTATGGTTTTAGTATTTGGATTTGACATAGCCTATCTTTTTGGTTTGTTGGCTATGGTTTTGGTATTTTGGATTTGACATAGCCTACCTTTTTGGTTTGTTGGCTATGGTTTTGGTATTTTGGGTTTGACATAGCCTACCTTTTTGGTTTGTTGGCCATGGTTTTGGTATTTTGGATTTGACATAGTGATGCGAAAGCGGGACTACGGACAACGCAAATTCGGCGATAACGACATCTTTATGACTTGGCGAGAAGTTCTCACAATATTGATGTATTTATTTTAGTTATTTGGGTATTTGATTGTAAGAATAAGGTCCAAATGAGGTCCAATAGCACGTTTTCTATTTTCTAGTCATTTTCGGGTGTGAATTTTGCACTATTTTTAGGTCCAAGGATATTTTAGTCCAAAGAGTCAAAATAGGGTTAGGGTTAGCCTAACTCCTATAAATAAAGTGTAACGGTTGTTTGAGAGGTTAATGAAGATTTGATGAGCTTTTAGCGCAGCCGTCTTGTCTTCTCCAGCGGGGTGGAATCGTGGAAACCCTCTTTCTATGGGGTGGATTCCCCAGGGGTGGAATCCCCAAACCCGGTTCTTCCTCTGTCCGCCGCCCTCTCTCTCTGTCCCTGTTCGCTGTTCTCCCTTCCCCATGCCGTTGTGCCGCATCAACGCGCAGCCGTCTTGTCTTCTCCAGCAGGGTGGAATCCCCAGGGTGGAAACCCTCTTTCTGTGGGGTGGATTCCCCAGGGGTGGAATCCCCAAACTCGGTTCTTCCTCTGTCCGCCGCCCTCTCTCTCTGTCCCTGTTCGCTGTTCTCCCTTCCCCACGCCATTGTGCCGCATCAACTTGGTATCAGAGCCGGTCGGCCTCTCTTTAGAAGCCAGTCCGGTCTTTCCCTCCTGCGTGAAACACTGCACCGGCCTCTGCAGTGTGTCCCTGTTCGTTGATCAGCAGAGGAGCCCCCGTGAACCATCATCGGCGCCGCCTGGCACGCCCCCCTCCCCAACCCGGCGTCACCCCGCGTCACCACGCCCCCCCCCCCCCCCCCCCAGCCCGCTTCGTCACGCCAGCTGAGCCCTGCCTCCTCTTCCAACGCAAGCGCCATCGCCCCTCCGCCCGCGGCCCGGCGCAGGCCACTGCGGCCCCCGCGCCCTGCTGCCCCGCTCACGCGAGCGGGCGCGTGGCCGCCCCGCCTCCGCGACCCCGCGACCCCGGCGTCGTCCCCCCCTACGCTCTCTGCCAGCCGTGGTCGTCGGGCCCCTGCCTCTTCGCCCCGGCGCCCAGAACCCCAGACGCGAGCCCCGTGCGGCCTTCCCCCCCGTCCGGCGTCCGTGGGACCCCCCCCCCCCCTCGTGGGAACGCAGCAGCATCCGCGACCCCGCGTGGCCCCCATTCTCCTCGCGCGCCCGCGAGCCACGCCAAAGCGGGACTACGGACAACGCAAATTCGGCGATAACAACATCTTTATGACTTGGCGAGAAGTTCTCACAATATTGATGTATTTATTTTAGTTATTTGGGTATTTGATTGTAAGAATAAGGTCCAAATGAGGTCCAATAGCACATTTTCTATTTTCTAGTCATTTTCGGGTGCGAATTTTGCACTATTTTTAGGCCCAAGGATATTTTAGTCCAAAGAGTCAAAATAGGGTTAGGGTTAGCCTAACTCCTATAAATAAAGTGTAACGGTTGTTTGAGAGGTTAATGAAGATTTGATGAGCTTTTAGCGCAGCCATCTTGTCTTCTCCAGCGGGGTGGAATCCCCAGGGTGGAAACCCTCTTTCTGTGGGGTGGATTCCCCAGGGGTGGAATCCCCAAACCCGGTTCTTCCTCTGTCCGCCGCCCTCTCTCTCTGTCCCTGTTCGCTGTTCTCCCTTCCCCACGCCGTTGTGCCGCATCACATAGTCTACCTTTTTGGTTTGTTGGCTATGGTTTTGGTATTTTGGGTTTGACATAGCCTACCTTTTTGGTTTGTTGGCCATGGTTTTGGTGTTTTGGATTTGACATAGCCTACCTTTTTGGTTTGTTGACTATGGTTTTGGTATTTTGGATTTGACATAGCCTACCTTTTTGGTTTGTTGGCTATGGTTTTGGTATTTTGGATTTGACATAGCCTACCTTTTTGGTTTGTTGGCTATGGCTTTGGTATTTTTGGATTTGACATAGCCTACTTTTTTGTTTGTTGGCTATGGCTTTGGTATTTTGGATTTGACATAGCCTACCTTTTTGGTTTGTTAGCTATGGTCAAGATTTGATTTAGGTTTGACATAGCCTACCTTTGTGGTTTGTTGGCTATGGTCAAAATTTGATTTGGGTTTGACATAGCCTACCTTTTGTGGTTTGTTGGCTATGGTTGTGACTTGTATTCGAACATGGCCTATCATTATAACTTGGAACCTCATTTGGCGGGATACGCCAAATAAACCTCCGTCTTTCATTGGCTTTTCTTTCTTTTCAGGTTTGTACATGGAATGTCCTCGGCTTCATGCTCGATAGGGACTGAAAGGTTTGGGGTATATGACGGGCAGGTGGAAGTTTGATTCCTTTGTCCCTATCTATAGCAAACTTCATTTCTTCATTCATTTTCTTTCGACTTCATGCCCTTTTGGGTGATTGGTTTTTTTGTTTTAGTGGCTGGCCCGGGAATTCATGTTCTGGCGCGTGATACAACTTCAGGTGTTTCCCGTTGAGCGGGGGAAATGGCACAATACCTTTATGGTCCACTAGCCGATATGCTCCTCCTTCATACGCAGAGTGACGATATATGGACCGATCCAAGTGGGTTGCAATTTGCCACATGACTTTCCAGCCATTGCTTCTCTGCATTTGACCATGACAACATCCCCTTGCTTAAAAGCTCTGGGTCTTGCTAATTTGTCGAACGCTCGAACCATTCTGGCCTGATATACTTGGAGAGACTTATATGCTTCAAGGCGCCTTCCTTCTAGATTGGAGAGCTCCTCAAGTCTCCTTTCTATTTGATCTTGATCTTGATTTTGTAGTTCACCTTGGATTGCCACCCGATAGGATGTCATTTCAATTTCTATAGGGATCATGGCCTCAGCTCCATATACCAAGGAGAAAGGCGAACATCCTGTAGGGGTTTTATACACAGTTCGATAAGCCTATAAGGCCTCATGAACCTTTTCTCCCCATTCCCGCTTTCTGTTGCCGATTATCTTGGCAAGCAGTTTGCAGAGGGTTTTGTTGAAGGCTTCTGCCAATCCATTTGCCTGTGGATTATATACTGAAGATGTTCTCCAATCAATATGAAATTTGGCTGCCAAGGCATATATTGTTTTGTTTCTGAATTGCGACCCATTGTCAGATATGATCCTGTGAGGAGTCCCAAACCTGTATATTATGTTTTGCTTGACGAATTTGGCGACCGATTCTCCGGTTACCTCCCTCAATGGGATGGCTTCAGCCCACCGAGAGAAGTAATCTGTAGCAGCCAGTATGAACTTGTGGCCTTGAGATGAGGGTGGGAATGGTCCCACAATATCCATACCCCATTCGGCAAACGGCCAGGTTGGCGCAGGGGGATGTAATACATTTGGTGATTTCCTCGGTACAGGGCCAAATACTTGACACTGATGACATGTACGGGCATATTGGATGCAATCTGCGTACATGGTAGGCCAGTAGAAGCCTTTTAACTTAATATTGATTTTCATCTTTTCTCCTGTCTGATGTGCACCACACAGCCCGGAGCGAACTTCTTTCATGATGATTTTGGCTTCTTTAAGGGATAAGCATCTGAGGAGGACTGGTCCTTTCTTTTCATGGACCAGCCTATATAGTTGATCTGCTATTATTTGATATGATGTAGCCCTACGCAAGAGCTGAATTCTTTGTGCTCGATCAGGTGGCAACCAACCTTTCTTGATTTTGATAATCGGCTCACGCCAATCTTCAGATTCATTTGTTGTATCTTGCTCTATAGTATATACTTCTTCGATTGTAACATTAGACTCAGCGTCGAGGATACTCGGCATGAGCCTTCTGTGACGGACACTTATGTCCAATTCCCTTCAGGAGGCAATTTTATAGCAGAGGCCAATTTGGCTAAAGCATCAGCCTGAGAATTTTCACTTCTCGGCACATGAGATATGTCGAAGAGGTTGAATTTTTCTTTGAGCTTCATGACGGTGGTATAGTATGGAAGCAATTGTGGTTTACGGACTTCATACTGGCCCAATATTTATCGGATGACCAGCTGTGAGTCCCCATAAACTTGTATGCCTTTGATTCCCATTTCGAGAGCCAGCCGGAGCCCAATAATCAGAGCTTTATATTCGGCTTCATTATTTGTGAGTGGCTTCATAAGAGCACAAGAGTTATATAAGATTCCTCCATATGGAGTGACTAGGACGATTCCTGCTCCAGTAGAGACGGTGGTAGAACCATCAGTATAACGAAGAGTTCGGGAAGCTCCATCGAAATATAATTCCCAAGAGGGCAGCTCAATTGTGGCAACCTCTTCGAGAATTGAATTTTCACTTGCAGGAGAAAGAGTTTCTTCTTCTGGGAGGTTTATAGATAAAGGGGAATCTTCTGGCACTGGATGTGCGGCCAAAAATTTGGCCAAGCCTTGCCCTTTGATTGCCCTTTGTGGGATGTATGTGATATCAAACTCCATGAGGAGGAGAGCCCATTTCGCGAGCCTCCCCGACAATATGGGTTGTCTTAGCAGATATTTGATTGGATCATACTTGGAGATGAGTTTAATTTCATGAGCCAGCAGATAATGCCTCAATTTCTTTGCAGCAAATACCAGTGCTAGGCATACTTTTTCCATTGGAGCATATCGGAGTTCTGGACCGATTAGCTTTCTGCTAAGATAATATAAAGCTTGCTCTTTATCATCTTCATTTGTTTGTGCCAGTAGAGCTCCCAGAGAAGCATCCATAGCTACAATATAGAGTATAAGAGGCTTCCCAGCAACTGGTGCCCCCAACACTATTGGAGTGAGGAGGTATTCTTTTATTTGCTCGAAGGCGATCTGACATTCTTGATCCCAAATGAAGGGAGTATCTTTCTTCATTAGTTTACCGAACGTCATGCATCTTCCTGAGAGATTGGATATGAATCGCCTGATATAGGCTAATCTCCCTTGAAGTGACCTTAGTTCTGTCAAATTTTGAGGAGAAGGCAATTGCTGGATTGCCTTGATTTTGTCAGGGTCTATTTCTATTCCCCGATATTTGACGATGAAACCCAGGAACTTGCCGCTCGAAACCCCAAATGCACATTTCATAGGGTTCATCTTCAATTTGAATTGACGAAGCCTTTCAAAAACACGGCGAAGATCATATAAATGGTCCTCCCGTTTTTTGGTTTTGACGACTAAGTCATCCACATAGCATTCAACCACGTCATGGATCATTTCGTTGAATATCTTGGTCATGGCTCTTTGATATGTAGCTCCTGCATTCTTCAGGCCAAAGGGCATCCTTTTGTAGTTGAAGATACCTTTGGGTGATCTGAATGCAATATGATTTTTATCTTTGATTGCCATCCGGATTTGATTGTAGCCGGAAGACCCGTCCATGAAAGACAAGGCTTCATAGCCGGTGGTCATATCCACCATTATTTCAGTGATTGGAACTGGGAAATCATCCTTGGGACATGCTTTATTCAAGTCCCTGTAGTCGATATATATCTGGATTTGACCATTCTTTTTCTTCACAAGGATGATATTGGCGAGCCATATTGGATATATGCATGGCTCGATGAAGTCTACTTCAGAAAGCTTGTCGACTTCAGTATTTACTTTCAATTCTAGTTCATGCCGCATACGCCTTTGAGCTTGTTTGACAGGCTTGGCCGTATGCAATATGGATAATTTATGCTCAGCAACTGATGGCTCCAGTCCCGGCATTTCTTTATAATTCCAAGCAAAACAGTCTTAGAATTCCAGCAGAAGAGTTTGATAAGATTGCCTTTCTTGTTCATCGAGAATGACACTGATAAAGATTGGTCGGGGATCTTGTTGACTCCCGAGATTGAGTTCAATTAATTCATCAATAGTGGCCTGCCCACCATCTTCAATTTCTTGAGGAGCTGGCTGCAGATCTATGAAATCTTCTTCGTCATCAGAATTGGTGATGTAAACTTCATAGAGATTCCTATCTTTAGAGTTTGTGGATGAAGATTGCTTGCAGAATTATTCTGGTAGCTCTTCATTTGATAATTCATTTAATAGAGCTGGAGTAATATCCTGAAGATTGGGATTGGGGCATCCTTGGATATTTTCTGTGTTACAGATTTTCGGCAATGACCCAACAACATTGACTGTGTAAAAGGATTCGGCATTATAACCTAGTCCTCTCCTATCTTTCCCAGAAAATGGAGATTGTTCCCGGATTTGAGAAGGTTCCCATAATTGCTTGAAGAAATTTCTCCGGGAGACATCTTGTACCTGAGGGATTTTCTGCTTTTTGCATATCTCCTTAATCTTTTCTGGCATATCGGCCATTTCTTGTATTGATTCTGGTTGGTTATTGGACCTGTCTTCCCAACCAAAATCATCCCCTGTATAAGTTTGAAGGATCAATTCCCCCTTATAGAAGAGGATTGGCCTGGTCACCTTTCTTGCATTCTTTCTCCTTTCTTTTCTTTGATAAGTGACGACGAAAGTTTTTAATCGCCGAACACTTTGTTCTTGCTTTGGAGAACAGATTTGCATGCAGTTGGGTGGCAGAGGAATGCTCCCATTGATGACTTGACTTATGTGATCAGCTTCATAACTGATGCTCTGCCGTTCTGGGCGGGTTACTTTGCTTTGAGAAGTATTTGCAGGTAACTTGGCAAAGCTTTTGTTTACCACAAAAAGCTCGCCAGTTTCATTGTCTTCATTTGAGGACTCAATTTGCTTACCCTTCCCTTTAGAGAGGGAGGAGGGTTGAAGATTTGGTCCTCCAAGATATAAAGGGGCATCAGTCAGGTTGCATTCATCTTCCCGAAACGGGGCTTGATCAGCAAAGACTGTGTGCTGCTTCCCTTCTTTTGCATATTTAATGCATTGATGGAGAGTTGATGGAATGACCCAGTTTTCATGCAGCCAGGGTCTCCCAAGCAAGACTCTATATGATGTATTGGCATCAATAATGAAGAAGGTCACCCTGGTGACAAAATCCCCTAGAGTCAAGTTGACAGTAACTTTTTCGATGGCTTTCTCTGAATTCTGATTGAATCCTGTAATCTTCACATCCTTCACCCTTTTCATATAGGGCATAAGATATAGAGATTGAAAGGTCTTGTAGGGCATTATGTTGATGGATGCCCCTGGATTAACTAAGATCCGATTCAATTGCATGTTGTTGATCTCTCCCTTCATATATAAGGGACGATTATGATATGGGGAAAATAATAGCAAATCTTCATCAGTGAAGGTGACATTTGCCGCCAGTGCTTCATATGCTTGTGCTTTAAAATTCGTCATATGGGCTTCATAAGCTTCTGGTTCTTGGAGTATTTTGATGAGAGTTTCTCTCAAGTCTTTGCTCCAGGCAATCGCTTCCCAGACAGTGATGTTGACGGGAAGTGATTTTAATTGCTGAAGAATTTTGTTGTCAGCTTCAGAGCGTATCTGGTCCAAGTGGGAGGATTCCCTTGATGAGGACCCAGAAAGCTCTTTTGACTTGACGGGCTTCTTTTGAGAGATAGGAGCCAATAGCTTCTCATTGGGAAGAGGAGGAACATTGTCTGGCTCATTTGATGAAGCATATGGACTTGAGTTTTTATCTTCAGACTGAGAAGCCTTGTCGGGCAGTCCCCCTTCTTCATCTGAAGGATCAAATATGTAAGAATCCGCCCGGATTTGAGGTTTGGGCAGAGGCTTTGCTTCTTCGCCATGGAAGAGTATGATCTTATCTGGATGCTTGGCAGTGGAAGATGCCGCTTTTTGATGCCTGCCACGACCCTTCTTAAGATGACGATTTGAATTACCTGGAGGTCGACGCTGGTATACAAGCGTCGTTGGTTTATCTCTTGCTTGTGCAGTGGTGTCACTTGTGGGAGTTTGCAATTCCTTTGGAGGAGGAATGAACATCATGTAGCACGAGAATGAGCTGAACATGGAGTCCAACTGTTCCATAGTAATTTCAGCACCTTCATTAAAGAGGCTCAAGCTTGGTGAGGGAGGGAGATCCTCCTCTTGTAGTGCTTCATGTTGGACTTGGAGTAACCAATCCCGGAGCCGTCGCTTTCGCTCAATCTCATCCCATGAGATGTATTGATCGAGTGTGGGTTTATCAGAGGGCCTGGGAGATACATATTCATCCAGCTCATCAATTAGTTGTTGAAGTCCTTTGAACAGCTGACAGCTACTGAGGAGCTTCTGCTGCCGCAGCATCTTCCATTTGTTTCTTCATTTTTCTTTTTTTATTTCTTTTTCTATTTTTCTCTCTATTCTTCATTTGTAGGGCTTCTAGTGAATTCATCACTTCTTGCTCTGAAGATGGCTCGGAAATATTTTTTCTGCTAGAATGACCTTTGGCTGTAGAGTTGCCGGGCCTTCTGGGATTTCTTGACTTTCTGGGGCCAACAGTGACCCACTCAGCTTCTGAGGGTTGTGTCTGAAAAGTTGAGTTGATTGCTTCTTCAACAATTTCAGGAGGGAGTTGGTAGTGATCATCTACAAACTCCTTAGCTTGCTGCGAGATTGGTTTCACGGCAGCTTCTTCTGGTATCCCGTTTCTATATTGAAACAGGCCAACTCTGAATTGCTCAACATCGGCCTTGCTTCTATGTCGTCCATAGCCCAACTGACGATGATAATATTCACATACATCCTGATATTCTTGGAACTGTGGACTTGGATCATATATTTGTGATGAGGAGGTCAGGAGATTTCCCTCCTGATCAATTACCCCTTCCCGGATCTTTGTTTCGATCCAATCATGGAGATCTGGGCAATCTTTGGTAGAGTGTATGACTCTAGCATGATATTCACAATAGAGATGTGATTGCCTTTCCCTTTCTGAAATATAAGGCTCGGGGTCATACACTTTTATCAACCCTATGATTTTAAGTTGATTGAATATGGATTGGGTATCTTTTAGAGCAAATGAGCGTTGATGTAGAGGATGCCAATTATCATACCACCGGCTGGATAGATATGGATGCGGCATAGGCGGTTGTCCTTCCGGTTCAAGAACCCCAGAGAATGATGCATTAATGACATTCACCGAATGAGGTCCAGAGTTGTGTGGCTCACTTGATGGTGGCTGAATATGAGGTTGTGGGGGATTAACCAGAAGATTACCCATATTGATGCGTCCCTGTTGGATTAAGCTCTCCACATCATTTTTGAAGTTTGGGCAGTCTTCGATGACATGGCCCAATGTTTGATGGTATGGGCAATAATTGGGTCTTAATTCTTCTGGGACCAAGTAGTCCATATATCCGGATTGCAGACATAACCGGAAGAGTGATAATGTATGCTGGCGACGAAAAGAATATACTGGCACCGGCTCGACAGAAGTTAAGAGATCTTCGGAAAACCACCCTGTTGGATCTTGGAATAGCGGCATAAGGGGCAGCTCCGGGTATGCTGGCGGATAAACATAAGCAGGTTGGAAATCGTGAGATTCCTGAATAGGCACATCCTGACGCCTCTCCATGCTTTGCATGATTTGGCGCAACTCCTGCTGGCTTTGTTGTAATTGCTCGAGCTGCCTTTGTACTTTTTGTATTGTTTTTCTTGTACCCCGATGCCTAGATCTCGGCGGAGAGTGAGCTCCAGAAGTATCTTGAGGTGGGTTACATGAGGGCCCAACCTCAGGATTCCTCGAGCTTGTGGCGGGTTCCGCCGCATGTATGACATTGACAGATTGTTCTTGCCAATCTGAAGTGTGAGGCTGTGGAGGATCAACCAGACCATTTTGCATAGATATACGGCCTTCCTGGATTACCTTTTGAGCCTCATTCTTGAAGACAAAGCAATCTTCAATTGGATGCCCCACCATACGGTGATACGGGCAATAATTAGGTTGATTGATCTTGCCGATATCTGCCGGTTTCTTTGGTGTTGGCAATGATATTAATTGATTATCGAAGCAGAGATCGAAGAGTTTTTGGTATGCTCTTTTCTGAAAGAATAGGGAGCCTTCATACGCTCGGCCAATGTAGGCGGAGGTATCTTGGGCTCTGGTTTCCTTTTTGAGGTAGTGGGGTGTTGCACCCGAAAAATATCGGGGCTTAAACGAACCCCGGGCGACAAATACGCCCTGGGGGAACCGGGGACAAACCTCCGATCTCCCCCGCTCGGACGTCAGAAACAGACAAGTCCGAGTACTCGCACCAAACCAGGGTGACCTGGAAGCGAGAAACCCGAAAAGTCTCCGTCGACGAAGAGCACGTACTCCGGGTGTCACAAAATCCACGTTCGGAGCGGAGTTCGAAGTCGCGCCTGAAGCCGAAGGGTTCCGGGAGACCAAATGCACGTGCCTCCAGAAAACGGGGACGAACGCACGTGGGACGGCCGAGGAAGCACAGGCGGTGCACGGATGCACGTGCACGGCACGGCCGTCGACCGACGAACCAACCACGGGAGGCCCACAGAGCTCTCTCCCAAGTTTCTCCCGGAAAGCACGGAGAAAACGACATGAAATGAAGCAAGGCCCACCTTAAATAGGTGGTGGGCCAAAGGAGGCCCCAAGGGGGGCCGCCGGTCAGCCCCCCCGCCAGTGAGGGGTGCCGCCGGTTCGCGCCCCCCGCAGGGGCGCCGGGTCGGCCCCCTGGCTGGGGGGGCCGCCGGTCAGCCCCCCGCCAGCAGGGGGGGGCCGCCGGTTCGACCCCCGCCAGCAGGGGGGGCCGCCGGTTCGGCCCCCGCTAGCAGGGGGGCCGCCGGTTCGGCCCCTCGCCAGCAAGGGGGGGGGCCGCCGGTTCGCCCCGCCAGCAAGGGGGGCCGCCGGCTCGGCCCCACCAGCGCAAGGGGGGCGCCAGTTCGGCCCCCGCCCAGCAGGGAGGGCCGCCGGTCAGGTCCCCTGACTGGCGGCCCCCCTCCGCCAGTCTGCCCCGTCTCCAGCACCCTCACCGGTTCACATCCAGCCTCGGCGTTCGCGCTCGCCCTCGACGCTCGTGCCCGCGACACCTCCGCCGGGGAGGGTACCCCGCGATATGCCCCCCACGAATCCTATAAATAGGGGGGCATACCCCCAGAGCTCCGAATGCCACCTTCGGCCCAGAAAAACCCCGGCTTCCACCAAGAACGCTCCAGTACGCCGATTCGTCCGTGCCCAGAGCGTGATTCGTGTGTGAGCTTAAATAGGCCGCACGTGCTGAAGAGCAATCTTTGGCGCCCGCTGGTGTTCCGTTCTCAGCGTTCGGGCTGCATTGCGCCACGTCCGCAGGAGGACGCCACAGGTTGTCACATAGCTCTCAGTGTTTGCACTTAAGTCCTCCGGTGTCATAAAACGACACACGTCGAGGCACATGTACTTAAGTCCTTCGGGTCATAAAACGACACACGTCGAGGACATGTATTTAAGTCCTCCGGTGTCATAAACGACACACACGTCGAGGCACATGTGTTTAAGTCCTGTCGGTGTCTTTAAAAAACGACACACGTCGAGGCACATGTGTTTAAGTCCTCCGGTGTCCTAAAACGGCACACGTCGAGGCATGTTACCGGGAGGAGGCACAAATACCCTGTCACGGACATTGATGTATTTCCCATACCGGTAACTCCGACGGAGGAACAAACACCCTGTCGTCGACGCTCATGTACACGAAATACTTGTAATCGCCCAGTGGAGGTACAAAACCCCACTAAAAGCACCATGTAAATGTCATAAATATAAATGACAATGCATGCTTGAATAAATTGTGGAACTTATTTGTCATCTGCCTTTTCTTCTTTAAAGTTCGGCATACGGTCTTTTAAAAACATTACGCATTCGAAAGTATTCGATGTTATACTCGATGTAAATGAAACATCGACTTCGGTCGGTGGGAACGGTCCCAGTACACGACCACTCCAATCGCCTGAACGCGAGCGCACGCGGAAAATAAATGAAATGAAATTTGAGGGTATCAGGGTTCGCACCACAATCTCCTCGTAAAACAAATCTTTGTCTGTTTCCCGTAAACAGTCTGGCACGCCCAAAAAAAAAAATTCTTCATTTCAGAAGAGATGAGAAAATTGAAATTGAAAAAAAAAAAAAAGAAAAATCCGCGTTCCAAGGGCAGCAAGCCCCACGCAGTCGTCTCCAACTCCGGGAAAACGGTGCTAGTTGGCGACATCCGCGTCAGGCTCGATGGAGGCGAGCCGATACTGCCCCGGGACAGAAGCGTCCCCACGGTGGCAACCTCCAACAAATTCGCTCCCTCCAGGGGATGCGGCAAGAAGATCGGGACTCCCAAAAGGAGCCCGACAGGGGCAGGCATCGAGCTCGGCGCCCCAGCCGCCTCGCAAAATGAGGCAAATGTGGGTGACCAAGCAGGAAGCCCGCCAGATCAAGCAGGCTAGAGCGGATCAAACCCCCGCCGAAAGTCCCAAGAAGGCGACGGTACCTGGGCGAGAAAAAGCTCAAGAAACCGAACCTCCTCGCCCCGCGGACACAAACGCAGGGGCATTTATAGGAAGCCCAACTTCGTCCCCGCCCAAGCGGAAATGCTGAAGGGGGAGATGCGAGTCAAGACGGAGCTTCCGCACCTCGAGTCTCAGTCTTTGAAAGGCTGAGCGCCTCAGTCTTCACCAGGCTGGGAGCTGCAATCCGTTCAAGCACTCAGAAGCCCAAGAAGCGGAGAGTGCAGCAGACATCTGAAGAAGGTGGAGGCATGAAATCTTCACCTGCTATGCTTCTGGAAGGGAAGCACCTGGGCTATCCGGCATCCCTGCTGGAGCGCTCAGAATAAACGAACCCGGACAGGACGACGAAAACCGTCCTCCGGTACACCAGAAACGCTGCCAGAAGACTTCTCCAAGGGCAGCAAGGCAGTCAGGCCGGACCTCAAATCTGGACAGGTCCTCGAGCCTCCACTCGAGCATGATCAAAGACCCCTCCAGGGGCAGGTCCAGCTGGACCTCGAAGGAGGGGAGCAAGACGAAGTCGCCAGCCTCCACCTCGGAGAACAACAACTGCCGCCGACGGGGACCAAGCCGAAGTGTTCCTCATGCCGCCAACCAGGGCCGCCTTCCAAGCAATGACGGACGACGCCAAGTATGATTTCATACAGCGTTGGCAGGCTGAAATGGCCAACCTCCTGACGGAGCGAGGGCAGCAGGCAGGGGCAAATGCGCCACGCCGCAAGTGCCGACGGCAAACCAAAATGCTCGGACAAGACATCAGCAAGGCGACCTGCCCGATGTCAATCACGCATAGCCGCGGTCAACGATTATACCGTCGATCCGGTCCACAGTCGCGCAGGGGCATAAACTCCCAAGCCTCCGCGGCTGAAGATATCGTCGCCCAGCGAACGAATTATTGAAAAGATCGTGGACGACCGCTTCGCTCAGCGAGGCGAGGGAAATGCCACTGTAGATCTCTACAGCGTGCCATATCCCGTCCACCATCAATTCAAGAAGCTGCCACCGGACTTCCCCAAGGCGCCGAAGTTGCAGAAGTTCGATGGACAGGGCTCGCCAAACGAGCACCTGGCCTACTATATAACGGCCATGGGAGAGTTGGCATTCGATGAATCCTACCTCCTCCGTTACTTCGCAACGTCCCTGACAGGCACCGCCTTCCAGTGGTACTCCAGGCTGAGGCCCAACTCCGTTGTCGATTGGGCCGACCTCCAAAGAAGTTCATCGACCGTTTCCAAACGGCCGAGAGAAAGGTGTCGCTTGCAGAGCTGTGCTCCCTAAGGCAAAGAAAAGGAGAAAACGGCCCTCGACTTCATCAAGCGGTGGGTGACTTCAGCATGAGGTGCGACAACCCCCGACGCAAGAAGATGCCATAACTATCTGTCGACGGGGCCTAGCAGCGCAGATAAGTGAAAAGCTGCTGGGAACAAACATCAAGGGTTTTGACCAGCTCAATGCGTCGTGGCAGAGATCGAAATGTTCTTCGCCGACAACCGATGCAAGCTCCTCCGCGAATCAAGCCGGGCAAGGAGCGTGCCATGGGCAAAGAAGTCAATGTTGTGGACTTCGCCCCGCAAAGCAAGGGGAAGAAGGTCATAACCTCCGGCGCTCCAAGCAAGAAGGGGGAAGAAAAGCCGCCTCCAATTCATTGCCACAGCGTATGAGCACGCCGTATTCCTTCAAAAGGGACCATACGAAGATGCTCTTCAAGCTGTGCATGAAGAATGACTTGCTCAAGCTTCCGGCATTGAGAAGACCGAGCGAGAGCGGATAGAGTGGATGAGCCAATTTACTGTCTCTACACACGCTGTGGGGCACTCTATTGAAGACTGCTACGTCTTCAAAAATGAAATACAGAAGCTGATCCAGAGTCGCCTCATCACCATGCATGATCATCTGGCGATCCTCCACAGCCCCATGCTGGGACCAATCGAGGCAGTCGGCCAATGTCATCCATGTCAATGCGCCGGCTCCCGAGCCAGAAGACCCCGAGGCAAATCCTTGGGACGCTCATTCCACCAACGGATGGGAGGGGGATCATCCATCAGCCTCAGAGCACAGGACATGGTCGGAGACAGTGCAAAACCTGGAAAGGCAGGTTCAATCTCTGCGGCACGGGCAGCGCCAAACGCTGATGTACCTGAGGACCATGCAAGAAAGTCTGGCGACCCTCCAGCAAGGACTCCAAGGGCCCGTGGGCACACCTGCGCCCCGGACACGCCCCCCCTGCGGGGGATGGATCTCGGAGGAGTCGTCAAATCCGTCTGATGACGAAATCGCCGGAAGATTATATTCCTTCCCGCGCCATCGGACACTGGCACTCTACCGTACCTGCTGCGAGCGGGATTATAGGCTGCCAACCACCAACAAGCGTCCCGCCAAACTACTGCATATACCATCAAGATGCAGGGCACGCGTTAGAGGACTGCCACGTCTTTAAAGACAAGGTGAAGTATGGATCAACCAAGGGATTATCGACTTGGGCAACGCCGGTGTCAACCCACCGCAGCCTCACATTCGCAAATGGACAGACCCTTCAGCGGACGTTGTCATGCATACAGTCAACGTCGTATCGACCCACCGGAAGTTTATACACCGGTGGCCTTCACTTTCCCGGACCCGGATATGATAGAAGGCGGCTCATCAGGCGCGAAGCCCCTACTTGTGGTGCCCGGGAGGGAGAATCCCCCACCGCAGTCACTTGGCGACCGAGAAATGTTGGGGAAATCTTTGAGAAGCTCCTGCAACGAGGTGTCGTGATGGCTCACACACCGCCGCCGACGTTACACTGAAAGGGAGCTGAATCACCCTATGTACTGTCGGTATCGCGCCATGCTGCTGCACCCCACAGACAGGTGCCCTGATGTCCGGGATTGGGTCGAGTCCCTTCTCAAAAGGGGAAAATCGACCCGGAAGGCAATTCCATGGTCCTAATGAGAGCCAGGGAGCAGCCCAGCGGGAATTTGAAGAAAGCGACTATATGCGCTTCAAGAACCTCCAAGCCCCCGAAGCTGATGAACGAGGATGGCTCGTACCGCCGATGCCGTCCATAGTGACACTGAAGGCGCGAGCTTGGGGCAGCAATTCAGGAATATATCCCTGAAAGAGCAGCCATCTTAAGATACAATCAAGAGGACCCGGATATGACAGAAGGGGCTCATCTGACGAGGCCCCTGCCTTATGGTATCCCGGGTGGCGGGTCTCCCGAACCCCTTTGCGACCGTAAAGACGGGGAGATCTTCGAAAGACTCTTGCAGCAAGGCTGTGTAAAGGCTCACAGGCCGCCACCAACATACACGGAGAGGGAGATAAACCACCCCATGTATTGCAAATACCATGCCATGTTGGCATCCTACGGATATGTGTCCGATTGTCTGAGATTGGGTCAAATCCCTCATCCAAGAGGGAAAGATCGACCCAGAAGGCAACCCGACAACCGGGCCGAGGCCAGGCAAGAAGCCCAGCACAGCAACAACCTCCTCGGCGAAAGAAGGGGTCTCGACGACATCAAGTCTCCCCTCCCCGTGAACAAACTCCGGAAACAGGAGTAAGGGGCAGTGCTTTGAGAACTCGCCTCCGCGAATACTCAAGCGGCAAGAAAAAGACGCGTAGGGGCAAGCAGCCGGTGATGGAGCGGGCCACCCAAGAGCCGAGCCCCTATTGGGCTAATTTCAACACTGCGCCGAGATAATCGAGCAGGCAATTGACTCACCTTTCCAGCATCAGCAAGATGAAGCTGGCTGGACGACGGTGGCGTCCAGAATGCACACTCTGTCAGCGTTCCCTAAGAGGGGAAGGTCGCACGGTCGCCTGGTCGCGAGAGACTACCCCTCAAGCGACAGAACAAGCCAAGCCGCTGACGCCGCTCGAAAGGGCGCGCGCAGTGCAGCAAGAAAAAGAAACGGCGCCCAAGAACATGAAAGGCGCCTAAAGAAGCAAGCTGAGCAAGAGGAGGCCGCGGCAGCCCCAGCAGAGCTTACTCCACTCCAGAAGCTGCAAAAGCTCATCGATGATCTGGAGGAGTATATCCCCTCCAAGCCCACTTGGGGAGTCTCCCTGGACATTACATCCCGTGGGAAGAAATGGAGCGCAAAACAAGGCTCAAAAGCTGGCTCCACCAGATGCTACAAAGGGCTCAAGAAGGCGAGAAGCTGCCTCTGCCCGAAGAACTGGCCATCTTCTATAAGGAAGATGAATCACTATCGAGAGAAGTTAGAAGAAATGCTGAAAGACTTCTCGTGCAACATGGTGTCAATCCCGCCGCCAGCGAGCTTGCAATCACCGGCAGCTACGCTACCCCCTGTGGCAACATATCGGCGCCGCAACCGAGGCAAAGCAAAGGGCCGCGGAAGAGGGAAGAAATCAACTCCTTCCCTCGGCGAGAAAGCCAACTCGCCCGACCTGGACAAGACTATCGTCTTCGAGGGGAAAAAGCCCGCCTGCCTCGGAAATAGAGGTGCGGGCGAACTCCTTCATCTTCGACCCATCGGACGAGGAGAAGAAGAAGGGCAGCAGGATATCGCTAGTGGGCTCCCCGACCGGAGGGCCACCCAGCCAGTCCCCTTCGTCCTGTCTGACGAAGAAGACTATGGGGGATGGGCGATCCCCAACAGGCCTTTCAACCGGAAAATTCCTGAATCGGCCCGCCTGGCCCGCTCCGTCCAGGAGCGGCAAAGAAGAAACTGTCGCCCCGGAGGAAGATTGCCTGGGCTCGTTATTCGAAGAAAAGTCGGACGAGCAACCAGCGGCAAGAAGGGTCAACCAATTCGGGCAACCGATAAAGGCTCTGGAGGAGGATACTATCCCACATTGGATCAAACCCGTGCCCGGGCTAACCGCAAAATCATACAGCATATGAAGCGGTTCCCAACCAACATACTATATGGGACGCCATTGCCTGGAGCAAAGATTTGAGAACGGCGCTCGTCAAAATCTTGCAAGAGCCCGAGGTCTATGAAGCCGACGTGACCGAAACTCCAGGCACAGCCCTAGAAGCAATGGGTGGCGGAGGTGACCTTCTCCGACAAAGATATGCTGTTACCAACGCTATACCACAACCGTCCGTTGTACATGCAAGGAAAAGTCAATGGGCACGAGCTCAACCGGATCCTGGTTGACCCCGGGGCGTCGATCAATATCATGCCCCTGAGACTTTCAAGGCTTTGTATCTTACGCCCTACTTGCAAAAGGTAATGATATCAGAATCGCTGGATTCAACCAGAATTCTGAAAACGCCTTGGGGAAGGTGGAGGTGCAGCTGGCCATGGACGGCCTCACTACTAAGGTCGTGTTTTACATCATTAATGCAAACACGTCTTACAAAGCCCTCCTGGGAAGACCCTGGCTCCATGAAAACTAGGTCGTCCCCTCGACTCTCCATCATGTATAAAATACATCAAAGAAGGAGAGCAGCACACGGTCTTTGCAGACCGAGCCCCGTTCGCCCAAATGAATGCAACTGGCGGACGCCCAGCTTACCTCGGCGAACCTCTCAGGGAGCCGGCAACTGCGTCAAAAGGCAAGGAAAAGCAAAATGCCGACGCAAATCAAACAAGCCAGGGTCAAGAGGAGGAGGAGCTCTTCACGGTCAACAAAGACCTCCTTGAAGCTCACCGGCTCAGCCGCCTCGCCGAATCCACCACGCCCGGGCCAAGTTGCCCAGAAAGGCGCGAGATCAACTACGAAGCAAACGCCATCGGCGAGATCATAACCGAAGCATCTCCTTGCCGCCTGCGTACATGCAGCTGCCCTTCCAAGGGGGAGGAACAATGGGTGGAACGACTAAAGACATTCATGGTCATCCATTACAGAAATGATAGTCCGAGAAGGCGAGACGCCGAAGCCGATCATTTCTACAAAGGAGACCGCTGCCACATGGGCCCCTCGAAGACGACTTGGCTGGAGCAAACGACTTAAGTCGCCCCAGAGCCCGTCCAAGAAATGGACGACATGCTCGAGCACATCAAGAAATTGTGCCAAAGGCAAAAGATTGCACAAATGCAAGATCCCTCGCGACGACAGGAGTACTCCACCAGCTGTGGTACCCGAAGCACTCCGGGGGCAACCCCCCTATTGTGCAAAAGACACTCGGGTTGGGCTATGGTCAGGGCGGTGGAATGCGAGGCCTACTATACGGTCAACACGTTGGGCTCGCGCCCTCACCTGATCATTGCCCTTCCGATGGCAATCTCCTACCCCCGCTACAAAGCCGCAGCAAGGGGGAGCCTGCCCTCGTCCTATCTAATGGGGTTGTCGTGCCAAGAAGCGCCTCAAAGCGAAGGAGGTCACTTCTGGCCGATCACAGGAAGAAGGCTTCAAATACTATGACGTCCACGTTGCTGACTCCGATGAAGAAAAGGATTTCATCGACCTACAGCCAGCACCCCGTGAATCGCAGACGGCGGACAAGCTACTGTCGATGAACTGGTCGAACTCGACCTCGGGAACCAAAAGAACACCCGACCAATCTTCGTCAGCGCCCTCCTGGACGAGGAAGAAAGACGTCATACCGGCAACTCTTGCTGGAATTCAAAGACTGTTCGCATGGACATACAAAAGAAATGCCAGGCCTGGACCCCTCCGTGGCTGAACAGAGTTGTCCATACTCCCCGCTGCAAAGCGGTCAAGCAAGCCCAACGGCGTATGCGCCACGAGCTGGAGCTGAAAGTAAAATGCCGAGAGGTGGACAGACTTCTCCAAGTCGACTTCACCGAGCCGTGCATCTACCCAACTTGGCTGGCCAATATAGTGCCAGTCAAGAAGAAAACGGCGAAGTCGGATCTGTATCGACTACAGGGACTTGAACAAAGCCTGCCCGAAGGACGACTTCCCGGTCCCGATCACGGAAACAATGATCGATATGACCACAGGCCACGAAGCGTTATCCTTCATGGACGGATCGTCGGGCTATAATCAGATCCGTATGGCTCCCAAAGATAAGGGTCATACAGCCTTCAGGTCCCCCAAAGGGATCTACAACTATAAAAGAAGCCCTTCGGCCTGAAGAACGCCGGAGCCACCTACCAACGAGCCATGACGACAAGATCTTCGAAGAAATGCTCCATGACTCGGTCGAGTGCTACGTTGATGATCTAGTCGTCAAGACCAAAAGGCGGGGAAGACCACCTAGGCGACTTACGCCGGGTCTTCGAAAGGCTCCGCCAACATCAACTCAAGATGAACCCGATGAAGTGCGCCTCGGCGTGTCGAGCGGCAAGTTCCTCGGCTTCGTTGTCAAAATACCGCGGGATAGAAATTGATCCCGTCAAAATCAAAGCTATCAGAGAGCTGCCGCCACCGAAAACCTAACAGAGCTGAAATCTCTCCAGGGAAGGCTGGCCTACATAAGGCGGTTCATCTCCAACCTTGCGGGCAGATGCGCCCCCTTCAGCAAATTGATGAAGAAAGGAGCCCCATTCATATGGGACCAAGAGTGCCAAGATACTTTCGAAGAAATCAAAGAGTATCTCCTTACTCCTCCGTCTTGGGAGCCCCAGTGAAAATAAGCCGCTCATCCTCTACATCGGCGGCCATGGAAACGTCGCGGGGAGCGCTCTTGGCGCAAACAAATGAGGAAGGCCAAAGAGCAGCCGCTCTACTACCTCAGTAGGATGCTCGTGGGTCCGGAGCACCGATATTCCCCAGTGGAGAAAGTGTGCCTAGCGTGATATTTGCCGTCAAGAAATTACGGCACTATCTGCTAGCCCATCAAGTCAACCTCATCTCGAGGATAGACCGCTAAAAGCGACTCCTCACCCAACCTGTGTTGTCAGGGAAGAATGGGAAAATGGGCCCTCCTCCTTATGGAGTTCGATATCACCTTCTTCCCCAGAAGAGAAAGCAATTAAAGGGCAAGGTATGGCGGATTTCCTGGCGGCGCATCCGCTCCCAGCAGGCTCTCCCCTCGAATTCAAGCTCCCGGAGGAGGAAACGCTCTCATCCCCCCACGGGGAGGGGACCCAACAAAAAAGAGGTCCCCGTTCAAGAAAGTGGGAACACTCTCGCCGTGGAGTCACACATTGGGAACTCTACTTGATGGCGCTTCCCGGGTGCTCAAGCAAACTGACGGCACCACAACTTATACCTCCGGAGCGGGCATTGTCCTAGTGACTCCACAAGGGGGAATACTGCATAACTCATGTGCACTTATGAAGCCGTTGACCAACAATCAGGCTGAATATGAGGCGCTGATCGTGGGACTTTCAACTGGCTGCCGAAATGGGCATCAAATGCATAAAAGTCTACGGAGACTCGCGCTGGTCATCCGTCAACTGCTGGGGGACTACGAAGTTCGGAAAAAGGAATTGATCCCCTATCATGCCAAGTAATGAAGCTCCGCGAGAGTTTCTATTTGTTCGAAATCGGACATGTCCCCAGAGGGCAAAACTCTCAAGGGATGCGCTAGCCAAACTGGCATCCGCTAAAGCTTCCTCTTGAAGGGGAGTTGGGCATAACTGTCCGACTAGGAGGCTGATGCCCAGTGTTCTCGAGGATGACTCCGACCCAGAAAATGCTAAAGTCAGCACCCTCGAAGAAGAAGCCAGCCAAGAAGAAGACTGGCGCCCGCCGATCATCAAAATAAAGAACGGTTGGCTGCCTTTAGACCGAGCCGAACGAGTCCAACTGCTACGGCGGGCCACATCATATCAAATGATCGGGGACCAACTATATCGGCTTGTCCTGAAAAAGACAAGTCTGTCCTCCTCCGATGTCTCTCCCCAGGGAGCCAAAGTCATCATGCACGAAAGTCCCTCTGGACTGGCGGAGTCCATCAAGCGGGAGAAAAATGAAAATCAACATCAAGCTGAAAGACTTTTCTGGCCGACCATGTACACGGATTGCTCCAATACGCCCGTACGTGTCATCAATGCCAAGGTCTTCAGTCGGTGCCAAGAAAAGCCGCCGAACGAATTACATCCAACTGCCCCTACATGGCGCCAGCCGATCATTCAAATAAAGAACGGTTGGCTGCCTTCAGACGGGCCGAACGAGTCCCTGCTACGGCGGGCCACATCATATCAAATGATCGGGGACCAACTATATCGGCTTGTCCATGAAAAAGACAAGTCTGTCCTCCTCCGATGTCTCTCCCCCAGGGAAGCCAAAGTCATCATGCACGAAGTCCACTCTGGACTGTGCGGAGCCCATCAAGCGGGAGACAAAATGAAAATCAACATCAAGCTGAAAGGCTTCTTCTGGCCGACCATGTACACGGATTGCGTCCAATACGCCCGTACGTGTCATCAATGCCAGGTCTTCAGTTCGGTGCCAAGAAAGCCGCCGAACGAATTACATCCAACTGCCCCTACATGGCCCTTTGCCGAATGGGGAATGGACGTTGTGGGGCCATTCCCACCATCCTCCGGCGGCCACAAGTTTATCCTGGCAGCCACCGACTATTTCTCCCGATGGGCAGAAGCAGTCCCTCTCCGGGAGGTAACCGGGGTAGCCGTTGCAAAATTTGTCAAGCAACACCTGATTTACAGGTTCGGCACCCCTCATCGGATCGTATCAGATAACGGTACGCCCTTCAGAAACAAAACGATATATGCGTTGGCGGCCAAATTCCAGATAGATTGGAGGACGTCAACGGTCTACAACCCTCAAGCCAATGGTCTGGCGGAAGCCTTCAACAAGACCCTTTGCAAACTGCTTGCCAAGATAGTCGGCAATCGCAAACGTGATTGGGGGGGAGAAGGTGCACGAAGCGCTCTGGGCATACCGGACGGTCTACAAGACCCCTACCGGGTGTTTCCCTTTCTCTCTGGTGTATGGGGCTGAAGCCATGCTTCCCATCGAAATTGAAATGTCGTCCTACAGGGTAGCCGTCTATACCGGTCTTCAGCCCGAGGAGCGACAAGAAATGGAAAGAAGGTTGGAGGAATTGTCCGACCTAGAAGGCAAAAGGTTGGAAGCATACAAACATCTCCAATCCTATCAAGCCCGCATGACTCGAGCCTACGACAAGCTAGTCAGGCCCCGTGTCTTCAAGAAAGGTGACCTCGTCATGGTCAAGCAAAGAGAGGTCATGGCAGGCAAATCAAGTGGTAAACTCCAGCCAAACTGGCGCGGACCGTACGTGGTCACCGGAGTGTATGAAGGCGGGGGATACACGCTGGCAACACATGCCGGCGATCGCCCCTTTCCACCACTAAATGGCAAGCATCTCAAAATGTACTTTGCCCCTGAGCATGAATTCCCCGGGCAGCAGCCCTCCGATCCCTTATAGCCGAATCAGGCTAGGGTTGGGCACATGCACCCATTTCAAAAAAAAAAAAACAAGGGAAGGGACTGAAAATAGAAAGGTCCCGGCTGACTTGGTCACTCCCCAAAAAAAAAAAAAAAAAAAGGGGAGTGCCCAAGGGCAAAAGAGCCTATGAAAAAAGAGGGAAGAAAAAAAAAAAAAAAAAAATTTCCCCCTCTATGAATTATGTCCTCCTTCTTGGTCAGCAAACCGTCCAGGTCGACCAAGTTAAACCTTAGCCAATAAACCCCCAGAAGGTCGGCTAAAACCTCCTCCTGGTCAGCAAACCGTCCAGGTCGACCAAGTTAAACTTTAGCCAATAAACCCCCAGAAGGTCGGCTAAAACCTCCTCCTTGGTCAGCAAACCGTCCAGGTCGACCAAGTTAACCTTTAGCCAACAAACCCCCAGAAGGTCGGCTAAAACTCCTCCTTGGTCAGCAAACCGTCCAGGTCGACCAAGTTAAACCCTTAGCCAATAAACCCCAGAAGGTCGGCTAAAACTCTCCTTGGTCAGCAAACCGTCCAGGTCGACCAAGTTAATCCTTTAGCCAACAAACCCCCAGAAGGTCGGCTAAAAACTCCTCCTTGGTCAGCAAAACCGTCCAGGTCGACCAAGTAAACCCTTAGCCAATAAACCCCCAGAAGGTCGGCTAAACTCCTCCTTGGTCAGCAAACCGTCCAGGTCGACCAGTTAAACCCTTAGCCAATAAACCCCCAGAAGGTCGGCTAAATTCCTCCTTGGTCAGCAAGCCATCCAGGTCGACCAAGTCAAACCCTTTAGCCAATAAACCCCCAAAAGGTCGGCTAAATTCCTCCTTGGTCAGCAAACCATCTAGGTCGACCAAGTCAAACCCTTTGACCAATAAACCTCCATGGTCGGTTAAACCCTAAACCTTAGCCAGCAAATCCCAAGAAGATAGGCTATCCCTTTGACCAGTCAAACCTCGTGGTCGGTCAAACCAAAACCTTTGAAAACAAACCTCCTGTCGGTCAAACCCTAAACCTTAGCCAGCAAACCCAAGAAGGTAGGCTATCCCTTTGACCAGTCAAACCTCCGTGGTCGGTCAAACCAAAACCCTTTAGCTAGTAAACCGGAGTGGTAGGCTAACCGAAATTTCTTTAGCCAGCAAACCCATGGCGGGCTAAATCCGAATGGGAAAATCCCGCGACCAATGCCCCAGGGTCCGGCCGGGCCCTTAGCAAAAAAGAAGAAAAAAGAAAAAAAAAAGAAAAAGGGGACTAAAAAATAGAGATGTCCCGGCAGACTTGATCATCCTCCAAAAAGGGGATGTTCAGGGGCAAAAAGGCCTCACACCCAGCTGAGGTGAAAACCGAAAGGGCGCCTCAGGCAAAAATGGGTAACCCCTCAGTGTGAAAACCGAAAGGGCGCACTGGAAAAAGCTAGAGGGGGCCATCCCCGGCGAAAACCCGAAAGGGCGCTTGGAATGGTAATATGAAAAAGAAGATGAAAAAAAAAAATCATCAAATCAAAGTTGGGTTGCTGGACAAAGCCCCGAGAAGGCCAACCCGGCACCCAAAAGTTGCATCAGATCTTGAGGAATGCCACAAATGCAAAATTCAAGCGAAAGATGCCGAGAGCAAGCTTGGGAAAGCCAATGAAGCAAATCTCAGGAAACAGAAATACAAAATCAAGGTCGAGGAGCAAAGCCAGAAAGGCAAGCCTCCCCGACTAAGATCAAACTCAGGTTGCTGAACAAAGCCCCGAGAAGGCCAGCCCCAGCACCCGAAATGTTGCGTCAGATCTGGAAGAATGCCAGAAATGCAACGTCCAAAAGACATCGCGCGAACCTACCGGTCCGAGAAACCGAGTAGAGCGCAGGACAAGTCAAGCCAAGAAACACGGCGTCCAAAAGGAGGAGTCCCAAATAAGACCCTCAAAAGGTTACCTGAGTGCAGACGAAGATTGCAACGATGTCAAAGAAAGGCATTGGCAGTAATCCTAAGTTTGTCATTCCTCGAATACAAGGTGCCCGAGACAAGCCCTCGGGGTAGCTGATGAAATACATACATCGGCTACAAGCAAAAAGGGAGAGGAAAAAAAAAAAGGAACTACACAGCCCCTCCTCTCCGAGAGTCCGCCAAACTGGCCTGAAGAGCAGAAAGTGTGGCCAAGGAATCCGCGTACTCCCGCTCTACGGCAACCACCTCCGCATTGGCCACTGCCACCTCCTCGGCTAGCACAAGAGACGCGGCCTCGTGCTCAGCCAGGCGCGACGAGACCTCCTCAAGCGTCTGTCGGAGGGTAGCAATGTCCGCACGGCAACTAGCATGGCGGGCACTCAAAGACTCAGCACGGCCGACCGCGCCCCCTCTCCGCGAGCGAAGAGCCTCGTGCCTCTGCTCCACCAAGGCGACCTCTGCCGCAAGCTCCTGGGCCCTGTGGCGAGCAGCCTCCTCATGCCTCTGCGCCACCTCGCTCCAGAGTATGTCCACGGCGGCCATCCAAGGGTCTCGCGGGCAGCCCATCAAATGGTAGGAGACTGTACTCCTCTCCAGGAAGTCTCGCACCACGTCGATGGATGGGGGGCTGCTCTCCTCCATGACAGCACGTGCGGATGATATATAGAAGTCGAGCATTCCCTCGGACCCGTGCACTCGACTCCTCTGTATGGCGTCGGGCCAAGAAATGCCATGCCCCGGAAACGAGGAGGGCCTCTCAAGCGGCGCCTCACTCGAAGACGGAGGGAGTAAGTAAGCGCCGCCGACTGCTGCCCAAGAAGAAAAAAATGGGTGAAAGTCAGAAGGGAGGCAACATAGCCACAATAAACAAAGAAAATAAGGGCCCGGGAACATAGGAGGCTTGGGGCCCTGATCACTTACCTGTGTGTCGGATGGCAAAGAAGTGCTATCCCCACCCTCCGGAGGATGCAGGGTACCCGCTGCGGGGGAGAGGACAGCCCCTAGAGCACTCGACTCCATCATCTCCGCAGCTATCTCGGCGCCATCTGCAAGAGAGAAAGCGTCAAGCAATAAGCACAAGGCACTCGTCCTCTCTCGCCTCGTCATGCGTCGGGCCAAAGAAATACAAGGGAGGGTTCGCTATTGTGGAAGAATACCCACCGTCAGCATCCCGGCTATCCCTCGGGCAACCTCGCCCTCTTCCGGCGGAGAAGCGGTGGGAAGCACAGCCGCGGAGGTGACCGCCACTGAAATGCAGAAAGGACGGAAGTCATTCGCTGCATAGATCAGTAAACCACGCAGCACAGAAGTGGAAAGAAAAGTAAGGCTCACTTACTCGCGCTGTGAAGGGGTTGCATCCAGCCCCCCCCCTCAAGTATGCCTGGGGCAAAGTCAGAAAAGCCGGTAGCTCCGCCTCTGACCCAGACAGTAACAGGTCATGTATGGCTTGTAACGAGGATGCCGCGTCTCCAACCGGCGCCACCCCAGCCAGGTGTTCAACACCCTCTGCGGCGACAGCCTCCACCGGGATGTACTCTGCAAAGAAATGATCAAAAGGAAAAAAGGGGCTTGTAAGCAGCGTGCGAACACCATGCTGGCCGAGTAAACAAAAGGGGCAGATAGTGCCGGCCCAAGGAGAGGGCGCATGTCTTACCTGTCTCAGCGGAAGCTACCCGGGGGACATTCGCCCCCTCAGGAGACGGCGTCCCATCGAACGTGGGATTGTAATCCACGTCGTCTTGAGGAGCCACATCCTCTCGCGGAGTACCCTCCGCCAACTCGCCAACCCCTGAGGTTGACGCGCCTGTGCCAAAAGATGCAAGCGCAAATCCCTCGTCAGAAGAAGCAAAAGAAGGCAGGAAATGAGGCGAATGGGAGATGCAAAAAACCCACCGGCCACTGCCCGGAGAAGAAGGCTCGGGGGTCCTTCCCCGAGCCGCCGGACTGCGAAGGACCAGCCTCCTCGCTCGCGCGCCTCTTCCGGGCTGACGGGGTGTCGCGCCTCGGCAATCCTTCTCGGGATAAAGCACTCTGCTCGGGCCAACGCAAAAAAAGGAGAGAAGGAGGAGAGCCCAAATCAGTACGACAAATTCAAGAAAATGTAAGCCATACTCATAACGAGGGAGGCAACATACCGCGAGGGGCCACAGAAACGTTGGCCAAAGCACTACCCGATCAAAGGGACCTTCACAGCTTTGTCTGCCTCGGCAATGGCGTCCCCAGAAATGCCGCAAGGTGGTGCCGCTCTCAATCCAGCTAATAAACTCCCTCGGCCCGACGCGGATAATAGACTGCTCAAGGTGTCGCTCCCAGACCCGCGTCACACTCGGGAGGATAGGACTGGAAGCGCCGCATCTATGGAGTAGTCGCAGTCCAGTAAAAAGTGACGCCACCAAAGTAAACAAGTGGCGGCTCCCCGCGAACCCTGGAAGCCGCGAACTGCTCTCCGGGCGCGACAGGGGCTTCAAAGCCCCCGCGAGAGCCTCGCTGTCCGCCATGCTCGTGGCCTGTGCCACCGCACGGCGGCGACCCACAGTCGTCACCGTCTGGGCTATGTCAGCGAACTCCCTCTGCAAGAACGTCGGCGCAATCGTGGAGACAAGGGCGCCCGCCCGGGACAAATAATCCCTCTCCGCCTTCTTAATGTCGTCGGCGCGCTCCCGGAATGCCTGGCTGTGCCGGGTCCACCATCGGGCATACAAAATGCCCACTCGCCCCTCGTGCCGCAGCTCGGGGACGAAGAACTCGGGAGCGGTGTCGCGCCTCAGGAGCGGTGTCGCGCCTCAGGAAGTAGCCACACAGCTAGAGGCCACCAGATGGCGGTCAGGGCCTTGTACGCCCGGGTCGACAGCACGAAATCAGCGTTCGGAGGAACGTCCTGGTTTACGAGGTTGCGAGCAAAGCGGTGCGGAAAGTACGGCTCCACGAAGAGAAGGCTCCCTTGCGGAAGAGCAAGACGCTGGGGCGGACACAACAAAGCCAGTCTTGCGTAGCGTAGCAACCGGCGCTGCATGATGGGGAAGGCGATAAACACGGCCCTCTGGCTTCTTCACGCAAGGCCTGAAACCAAACGAGCAGCAAGCAAGGTCAAGCCGGCTGCCCGGCTGCCGGTACAAAAGAAAGTCGCGGCGCGCCTCCTTCAGCTGCTTCTGCTGCTCCGCTCCGGACGATTCCGGAACATAAAAATGAGTGGCATAGAGGGGCGCTCCAGGCTAATGTTGTGACACAGCTCCGGCAGTAGAAGACCGGCCCAGGCGCCCAGATAGTGCGTCGCCAAAGTGATGTTCTTATCACGAGGAGAAGGGCTCGAGGTAAGCTCGCCCAAGCCACGGAAGATGTTGGCCAGAGCGCTGGAGCCAAAGCCAACTGCACACCATCGGCCAAGATGCAGGCTGGGTAAATGGCCTCCGGCCTAATATTTCCCTCCTCCCCAAACGGGGAGGGCAAAAGTGCACAGCCATTAACAAGGTAGGCGCCAGATGGGTGCGGTCCGAGAGCCGCCTCGGGTTCCAGTTGACACCCCGGGGCGCATAAAGATACCTGGCATCGTCATCAGGCGCACTTTCAGCTGCGCATAAGCTGCTGGGTCGTAGTTGTCGCCGGCGAACTCCTTGTAGAAGCAGAAGGGTCCGTTGTAGAAGAAACGGATCCAGGCATCACAACTGACCCGCACTGTCCCCCTCGAAGCACTGGGACAGTCGCTCCTCCCACACCTGGCCAAGTCACGCCAGACCCGCGCAAATATCGGAAGCTGTGGGGAGAGGAATAGGAGCCAGCACCAGATGTCCGATCTCTGTCCAGGTCGCTCAGGCAAACCTCCTCGTAGAACTGCCCGGAGATCGGAAGACCGAAATCCTGTGCAAAGCCCACAGGTCGAGACTGGTCTCCCCCTCCGCAGTGCCAAAGGTATTAAACCTCCGGTTAAACCTTTCTGCCAGGGCCTGCAGAAGCCCCGAGTTGCAAGGGTAGCTATGAAGAGCGGCGACGACTGCTTCTAGAAGACCGACCCGCTCGAGCATCTTCTGATAATGGTACAAAATACCCATTAGCCACTCTGTCGCGCCGAAGCGAAACCGGTGTGACGAAACGACCGACCACCGGTCGTACCAACTGGCGGCCCCGCCACCCAATATCCGGTCCAGAAAACACGACCGATCGTAGCCGTCCTGCACGAAGTCGCGGCCCGAAGGTGGTAGGGTGTGCCCAACAAAAGCCACGCCGGTCTTAGGCAGCCCCTGTACCTCCCATAGACCCTGAGAGAGCCGCAACTCTGCCACGCGGTGAGCCAGCTCGGACGCAAATAACCCCAGCAAAGCCGTATCCGGAAAATGCACCTGGCCTCGTGATCAAGGGGAAAGCTGGGATGATGCGGGCTGCAGGTCCCCATCATACTGTCGCGGGGCCGGCCAAGATTGCCCGCTCCAGTTGGGCCCTTTCAGTAGCAAGAAGGCCGGCAGGACCGTCCCAGTTGGCCGGCATGAAGTTCTAGATGAATGGGAGAAGATGCTCATCCAGAGGAAATGCTTCGGGTAACCGGCTCCCCGCCGGTTAGCGGTAGATCAAGCCGCTGTGGTCTATCCGGCCGATGTCCACTGCGCCCTCAACGGGCGAAGGCTCCTCCAACGGACGCGGACGCAGGGCCCAATGCTTCTCTCGAGTCGGTTCAGGTCCTCCACCCTGATGGGGACAGAATGAAGCATGGCATGGGATCGTCCGTCCGCTCGACGTCGTTCTCCGTGCGACGCGGGCCTTAGCGCCTTGGCCGCCCTTGCCGCCTCTGTCACGACCCTTACGAGGCATCGTCGACCCTGTCAAACAAATAGCGCAAACGTCAGTCAAAGGAACGGTGCCACAGAACCCGAAAAGGCAAGCGTGAGGGGAAAGAAATCCATCTCAAGGCGCCACGGGATACCCGCCGTCGTCTTCGTCTCCGACGGATATCCCGTGGGGGGCATTTGTTGCACCGAAAAATATCGGGGCTTAAACGAACCCCGGGCGACAAATACGCCCTGGGGGAACCGGGGACAAAACCCCGATCTCCCCCGCTCGGACGTCAGAAACAGACAAGTCCGAGTACGCGCGCCAACCAGGCTGACCTGGAAGCGAGAAACCCGAAAAAGTCTCGTCGACGAAGAGCACGTACTCCGGGTGTCACAAAATCCACATTCAGAGCGGAGTTCGAAGTCGTGCCTGAAGCCGAAGGGTTCCGGGAGACCAAATGCACGTGCCTCCAGAAAACGGGGACGAACGCACGTGGGACGGCCGAGGAAGCACAGGCGGTGCACGGATGCACGTGCACGGCACGGCCGTCGACCGACGACACAACCACGGGAGGCCCACAGAGCTCTCTCCCAAGTTTCTCCCGGAAAGCACGGAGAAACGACATGAAATGAAGCAAGGCCCACCTTAAATAGGTGGTGGGCCAAAGGAGGCCCAAGGGGGGCCGCCGTCAGCCCCCCGCCAGTGAGGGGGGCCGCCGGTTCGCGCCCCCCGCAGGGGCGCCGGGTCGGCCCCCCTGGCGGGGGGCCGCCGGTCAGCCCCGCCAGCAGGGGGGGCCGCCGGTTCGACCCCCGCCAGCAGGGGGGGGCGCCGGTTCGACCCCCGCCAGCAGGGGGGGCCCCGGTTCGGCCCCCGCTAGCATGGGGGCCGCCGGTTCGGCCCCCCGCAGCAAGGGGGGGGGGGCCGCCGGTTCACCCCGCCAGCAAGGGGGGGCCGCCGGCTCGGCCCCACCAGCGCAAGGGGGGCGCCGGTTCGGCCCCCGCGCCAGCAGGGAGGGCCGCCGGTCAGGTCCTCTGACTGGCGGCCCCCTCCGCCAGTCTGCCCCGTCTCCAGCACCCTCGCCGGTTCACGCCCAGCCTCGGCCTCGCGCTCGCCCTCGACGCTCGTGCCCGCGACACCTCCGCCGGGGAGGGTACCCCGCCGGTATGCCCCCCACGAATCCTATAAATAGGGGGGCATACCCCCAGAGCTCCGAATGCCACCTTCGGCCCAGAAAACCCCGGCTTCCACCCAAGAACGCTCCCAGTACGCCGATTCGTCCGTGCCCAGAGCGTGATTCGTGTGTGAGCTTAAATAGGCCGCACGTGCTGAAGAGCAATCTTTGGCGCCCGCTGGTGTTCCGTTCTCAGCGTTCGGGCTGCATTGCGCCACGTTCGCAGGAGGACGCCACAGGTTGTCACATAGCTCTCAGTGTTTGCACTTAAGTCCTCCGGTGTCATAAAACGACACACGTCGAGGCACATGTACTTAAGTCCTCCGGTGTCATAAAACGACACACGTCGAGGAACATGTATTTAAGTCCTCCGGTGTCAAAACGACACACGTCGAGGCACATGTGTTTAAGTCCTCCGGTGTCATAAAACGACACACGTCGAGGCACATGTGTTTAAGTCCTCCGGTGTCCTAAAACGGCACACGTCGAGGCATGTTACCGGGAGGAGGCACAAATACCCTGTCACGGACATTGATGTATTCCCATACCGTGTAACGTCCGACGGAGGAACAAACACCCTGTCGTCGACGCTCATGTACACGAAATACTTGTAATCGCCCAGTGGAGGTACAAACCCCACTAAAAGCACCAATGTAAATGTCATAAATATAAATGACATGAGCATGCTTGAATAAAATTGTGGAAACTTATTTGTCATCTGCCTTTCTTCTTTAAAGTTCGGCATACGGTCTTTAAAAAACATTACGCATTCGAAGGTATTCGAGTGTTATACTCGATGTAAATGAAACATCGACTTCGGTCGGTGGGGAACGGTCCAGTACACGACCACTCCAATCGCCCTGAACGCGAGCGCACACGGAAAATAAATGAAATGAAATTTGAGGGTATCAGGGTTCGCACCCAATACTCCTCGTAAAACAAATCTTTGTCTGTTTCCCGTAAACAGTCTGGCACGCCCAAAAAAAAAAAATTCTTCATTTCAGAAAAGAGATGAGGAAAATTGAAATTGAAAAAAAAAAAAAGAAAAATCCGCGTTCCAACATGGGGATTGCTGCCCCCTTTGTTTCATCAAATAGGCAAGAAGTCGATAGCATTAACTTCTTTTGTAAAACAAATCTTTGTCTGTTTCCCGTAAACAGTCTGGCACGCCCAAAAAAAAAAAATTCTTCATTTCAGAAAAGAGATGAGGAAAATTGAAATTGAAAAAAAAAAAAGAAAATCCGCGTTCCACATGGGGATTGCTGCCCCTTTGTTCATCACTAGGCAAGAAGTCGATAGCATTAACTTCTTTTGCAGGCGGATTGCGCTCCTTAGGGAGTTTACCCTTATGAGCGGTATGAGCTGCTTGTTCGGCTAAGAACCCTTCAATTTCTGCCACAGCAATATTCAATTGGTCAAAGCTTCGGATATTCGCCGCCAAGAGTCTCTCACTAATTGTTGTGATGAGGCCTCTCCGGCAGATAATTACTGCATCTTGTTGGATGGGAGGATTATCGCATTGCATTCTAAACTCCCTCCACCTTTGAATGAAGTCAATTGCCGACTCCCCTTTCTTTTGTTTGAGGGAGCATAACTCAGCAAGCGAGACTTTCCTTTCCGCCATTTGAAAACGATCATAGAATTTTAATTGCATATCAGCCCAGTCGAGAACTGAGCCAACCTTGAGCTTTGCATACCATTGAAATGCAACCCTGTTAAAGAAGTTGCAAAATATCTGAGGAGATAGGATTCCTCAGATGCAAGATCGCCCATGGCAATTATATAATGTGCCACATGCTCCCGAGGTGTTCCATGCCCATCATATTTAGGCAGTTTTGGGACTTTGGGACATGATTCTGGCAACTTCTTGAGTTGATGATGTATAGGGAACGGGACAGAATATAAGCCCGTAGCCTGAATACCCTCGCCCTGCTGGGCGAACATATCTTCGACCATCTTCTTTATTTCATGCCTTTGAATAGTAATGTTTTGTAAGGCTTCAGTTTGAGGAGGCATAATATTAGATGGGTCATTGATATCTGGACCCCTAGCTTAAGGAAGAAGACCAGTTGAAGAAATTGCTGGATTATTTAATGAGATAAATCCATCCGGATGTTGGCTTTGTTGTTGATGTTGAGCAGCAACCGGTTCTATGGATTGTCGATGGCTTGAAGTTGCCAATCGTCTCATCTCATTGACAAGTGAGGTCATTTCAGACCGCCACTGTTGCATGACTTCATATTTGTCATCATCCGCCATTGCATGGAAATTTTCTTTTGTTGGCAAGTTGATGACGGGATGACTGCCAGAGGTAGAGGGCCCACCTTCTTCAAGTCGAATATTTGTTTCTTCAAAGGAGGGAATTTGAGTACCCTCATGTTGGATATCAGTTGGAAAAGGAGCTTGATTAGACGAGCCAACTTGCCCGCCAGGTTGTTGAGTTCTTCTGACGAACTGTCTAATATTAGGATAGACATCTTCTGTGAGAATATTGGGGGCGGCTTCCGCGATTTGCTCCGCAAGTTCGCCAACTTCCCTTCCAGTAGTATAACATGAGAAGATTATAAGCTTGGGCGTTTCCCGAGCTGCCCAAGTGACACGTCGTCTTTTTGACAGACGAGTACTGGTGCTAGGAATTGCCCTTGGCTTACCAAATTCTGGAATCCACGATATACGGTCGAAGACCGATACTCGAGGATTGGATTGTTGAGTGGGAATTTCTTTGACTACCCGGGTATTCTCCGGGCCTTGAGGATTGTAGTTTGATTTTCTGTATATATCTTTCCTTTTCCATCCTCTGGGATGTTCGGATCTAGCATATTGAAGAGAAGCATCTTCGGTGTTGCTTTTTCTTTGAATCACCTTTGATGCATCCGCCTGATTCTTCTTGAACTTCTGGACTTTCTTCTTTGGAACCCAGATTTGTTTCAGCTTGGTAAAACGCCGTGTCTTTTGCTTGACGCCGGCTTTCACCATGGAATCTTCATGCTTCCCCCGGAACCACCGTAGAGCTGAGAAGCAGTTGGAGGTTGGAATATTCGGAACATACCTATCACGGGGAGTGGTAGGTGGGGTACCATCGAGGGGCACTCGCACATTTCCGACCATAACAGACTTGCCGGATCTGGAGATGGCAGCGGGCGGCCTTTTGTTCTTGTGGCGTTTATACTGCCCCCGTTGTGAGGAAATAGGAGCCACAATGGCAGAAGAGATCATATGGACCGAATAGGTCCGAACTTGAGTTGAATGGGGTTTGCCCCCTTTGACAGCATCATTCTTCACGGGCATTTGGGTGCCCTTATTGACAGTAGCGGGACGAGCCTTGACACGTCCACTGTTGTTGCAATTCTTCTTTGTTGATTTGTGGGAGGAAGATATTTGAGCAGCATCCTCCTCCTGATGGGCCGGAACCACTCCCAGAAAGAAAGGAGATCCGACGACTGCAGGGAAATCTCCGAATATGATCGGAGTCGCCAGGTAGCCGAACCTGGCATGGTTGTTGACGACGAGCGGTCCATAAGTGACGGCCATCTTCAACAGCTTATGATTTGTCTTTTCTTCAAGTACCTTCAAAAAGAAATATCAGTATTAAGATTTTCATAAACAACCTATAAGTCTCATCCTTTTACTATGAATGGTGAGAAGAGGTCCCACCGGGCGTGCCAGCTGTTGACACGGGGAATTTTCTCACTCGAATCTTGTCCATTCATTTCATTTTTGTTTTGGTTCATGTATTCATTCATTTATTTCACATGCTTTGATTTTTGTGTTGCGGGGCGTGCCAGCCTGTTGTTGAACCCGAAATAAATCGGGATTTAAACAAACCCCGGGCGATAAGATACACCCTGGGGAAACCCGAAACGGCCCAAGTCGCGCTCCGAGATATAGCGGGCACCCAGAGCATCGTGGGGACGAAGCAAGGCGCACCTCAGACAACAGAATCTGGTGAACGAGCCTTCGTTCAAAGCCGCGCACGATCCTGACGCGTCGAGGACGATGAAATGCACGTGTCCCTCGAAAACGGGGACAAACGCACGTGGAATGGCCGAAGACGCACGGGCGACGCACGTGTGCACGTGCACGGCACGCGTCGACCAACACCACAGGAACGGGAGGCCCACAGAGCTCTCTCCCGAGAAGAAGAGGAGGAAATGGCCAAGAAGATGGAGGCCCACCCCATTTATAGGAGGGGGGCCAGGCGGTGGCACCCCCGCCAGTCCGCGGGGATGCACCCCCGCCGGTTCGGCGGGGTGCGCACCCCCGCCGGTTAGGCGCCCCGCCGGTTCGGCAGGGGGCTGCACCCCCGCCGGTTCGGCCGGGGGTTGCACCCCCGCCGGTTCAGGCAGGGTGTGTACCCCCCCCCCCCCCGCCAGTTCGGACGGGGTGCACCCCCGCCAGTCCGCGCAGGGAGTGCACCCCCGCCAGTCGTGCACCCCCGCCGGTCAGTGCCTCTGCCGTGCTGCCTCGGCGCTCGCGCCCGTCCTCGACGCTCGAGCCTGAACACCCCCGCCGGGCCGTGTACCTCCGCCGGTATGCCCCCCGCGAATCCTATAAATAGGGGGGCATACCCCCATTGCAACGGCACGCCATTCGGCCTACGCGAACGCGCCTACAAAGGAAAGATCCTGCTGGTGCGAAAAACCGCAGAGCCCCCTGCGAACACTTCGGCTGGTCCGTGCGCGAGCTTACATAGGCCGCACGTGTCAACACCCGTTGGTGCTTTGTCTCCGTGGCCGGGCCCTCCTGCGCTCGCCCCATAGAGACACCACAGGTTGTTACGAGACCCCTGTTGGCCATGTTTAAGTCCTCTGGTGTCATAAAATGACATACGTCGAGGTCCCATATGTTTAAGTCCTCCGGTGTCATAAAATGACATACGTCGAGGCCCCATATGTTTAAGTCCTTCGGTGTCATAAAATGACATACGTCGAGGCATATGTTTAAGCCCTCCGGTGTCATAAAATGACACACGTCGAGGCCCATGTGTAAGTCCTCCGGTGTCATAAAACGACACTCGTCGAGGCGTGTATTCAAGTTCTCCGGTGTCACAAAATGACATACGTAGAGGCATGTTACCTTGTGGAGGCACAAACACCCCATTAGTAACAAAAATGTACTCCTTACCATGTAAACGTCCGACGGAGGCACAAACACCCTGTCGTCGACGTCCATGTACATGACTTGTTGTATACACGCCCAGTGGAGGTACAAAACCCCATTAAAGGCGCAAATGTAAATGTCATAAATATAAATGACATGAGCATGCTTGAATAAAATTGTGGAAATTTATTTGTCATCTGCCTTTTCTTCTTTAAAGTTCGGCATACGGTCTTTTAATAAACATTACGCATTCGAAGGTATTCGAGTGTTATACTCGATGTAAATGAAACATCGACTTCGGTCAGTGGGGAACGGTCCAGTACACGACCACTCCAATCGCCCTGAACGCGAGCGCACGCGGAAAATAAATGAAATGAAATTCGAGGGTATCAGGGTTCGCACCCAATACCCCTCGCAAAATAAATCTTTGTCTGTTTCCCGTAAACAGTCTGGCACGCCCAAAATTCGTCATTTCAGAAAAGGAGGAAAAAATAAAGTCGAAGGGAAATTAAATCCGCGTTCCAACAATATGGCACGCCTGGTGGGACTGTTCCTGCCTTCCATGCATATGTAAAAAGACCGTATGCCGATATAGAAATAAAGATGACTAATTTCCACATCACAGGTACAAGGAGCGAAAGTCGGCGAGAAGAAGCCCGCTTCCACCTGCAATTCGAGCAACCGATGGCCGCTGTCACCTACGGTCCGCAAGTCATCGCATGCCACGCCAAATGTGGCTACCTCGCCGTCCCGCTCGTGTTCGGCGATTTTCCTGCAGTGGTGGGATCCCCCTACTTCCTAGGGGTGGTCCCTGCCGTCCAAGCTACTCCAAAGGCGGCACCCAAAGCCACTGCAACCAGGGGCATCAAACCCCGTTCAAGTCAAGGCCGAGTCTTCTCGGTTAACACCATCTCTTGCGTCGCAGTCCCTAGAAAACAGGGACAGCGCCAGGGACGCAAGGGCAACAAGCCCCACGTGGTCGTCTCCAACTCCGGCAAAACCGTGCTAGTCGGAGACATCCGCGTTAGGCTCGATGGAGGCGAGCCGATATTGCCCCGGGACAGAAGCGTCCCCACGGTGGCAACCTCCAACAAATTCGCTCCCCTCCAGGGGATGCGGCAAGAAGATCGGGACTCCCCAAAAGTAGCCCGACAGGGGCAGGCATCAAGCTCGACGCCCCAGCCGCCTCGCAAAATGAGGTAAATGTGGGTGACCAAGCAGGAAGCCCGCCAAATCATGCCTCCAACCAGGGCCGCCTTCCAAGCAATGACGGACGATGCCAAATCATGCCTCCAGGCAGGTTCAATCTCTGCGGCACGGGCAGCGCCAAACGCTGATGTACCTGAGGACCATGCAAGAAAGTCTGACGACTCTCCAACAAGGACTCCAGGGGCCTGTAGGCACACCTACGCCCCGGACGCGCCCTCCCTGCGGGGGGTGGATCTCAGAGGAGTCTTCAAACCCGTCTGATGACGAAATCGCCGGAAGATTATATTCCTTCCCGCGCCATCGGACATTGGCGCTCTACCGTACCTGCCTGCGAGCAGGACTATTAGGCTGCCAGCCGCCAACAAGCGTCCCGCCAAACTACTGCATATACCATCAAGATGCAGGGCACGCGTTAGAGGACTGCCACGTCTTTAAAGACAAGGTTGAAGCATGGATCAACCAAGGGATTATCGACTTGGGCAACGCCCGTGTCAACCCGCCGCAGCCTCACGTTCGCGAATGGACAGACCATTCAGCTGACGTTGTCACGCACACAGTCAACGTCATCGACCCACCGGAAATTTATACGCCGGTGGCCTTCACTTTCCCGGACCCGGATATGACAGAAGGCGGCTCATCGGGCGAAGCCCCTACCTGGTGGTGCCCGGGAGGGAGATTTCCTCATCGCGGCCATTTGGCGACCGGAAATGTTGGGGAAATCTTCGAAAAGCTCCTGCAGCGAGGTGTCGTGATGGCCCACACACCGCCACCGACGTACACTGAAAGGGAGCTGAATCACCCCATGTACTGTCGGTATCACGCCATGCTGCTGCACCCCACAGACAGGTGCCCTGATGTCCGGAATTGGATTGAGTCCCTTATTCGAAAGGGGAAAATCGACCCGGAAGGCAACTCCATGGTCCTGATGAGAGCCAGGGAAGCAGCCCAGCGGGAATTTGAAGAAAGCGACTATATGCACTTCAAGAACCTCCAAGCCCCCGAAGCTGATGAACGAGGATGGCTCGTACCGCCGATGTCGTCCATAGCTGACACTGAAGGCGCGAGCTTGGGGCAACAATTCAGGAATATATCCCTGAAAGAGCAGCCCACCTCAAGATACAATCAAGAGGATCCGGATATGACAGAAGGCGGCTGATCTGACGAGGCCCCTGCCCTATGGTATCCAGGGTGGCGAGTCTCCCCGAATCCCTTTGCGACCGCAAAGACTGGGGAGATCTTCGAAAGACTCTTACAACAAGGCTGCGTAAAGGCGCACAGGCCGCCACCAACATACACGGAGAGGGAAATAAACCACCCCATGTATTGCAAATACCATGCCATGTTGCTGCATCCTACGGATATGTGTCTGATTGTCCGAGACTGGGTCAAATCCCTCATCCAAGAGGGAAAGATCGACTCAGAAGGCAATCCGACAATCCAGTCCGAGGTCAGGCAAGAAATCCAGCAACAACCTCCTCGGCGAAAGAAGGGGTCTCGACGACATCAAGTCTCCCCTCCCCATGAGCAAACTCCGGAAAATAGGAGTAAGGGGCAGTGCTTTGAGAATTCGCCTCCGCGGATACTCAAGCGGCAAGATAAAGACCGCAGGGGCAAGCAGCCAGTGACGGAGCCGGCCACCCAAGAGCCAAGCCCCTACTGGGCCGAATTTCAACAACTACCGCCCGAGATAATCGACCAGGCAATTGACTCCACTTTCCAGCATCAGCAAGATGAAGCTGGCTGGACGACGGTGGCGTCCAGAATGCACACTCTGTCAGCGTTCCCTAAGAGGGGAAGGTCGCACGGTCGCCTTGGCCGGGAGACTATCCCTCAAGCGACAGAACAAGCCAAGCCGCTGACGCCACTCGAAACGGCGCGTGCGGTGCAGCAAGAAAAGAACCGGCGCAAGAACATGAAGAGGCGCCTAAGGAAGCAAGCTGAGCAGGAGGAGGCCGCGGCAGCCCCGGCGGAGCTGACTCCGCTCCAAAAGCTGCAGAAGCTCATCGATGAACTGGAGGAATACATCCCCTCCAAGCCCACTTGGGGAGTCCCTTTGGACGAATACATCCCGTGGGAAGAAATGGAGCGCAAAACAAGGCTTAAAAGCTGGCTCCATCAAATGCTACAAAGGGCTTAAGAAGGCGAGAAGCTGCCTCTGCCCGAAGAACTGGCCATCTTCTATAAGGAAGATGAAATCACCATCGAGAAGTTGGAAGAAATGCTGAAAGACTTCTCGTGCAACATGGTGTCGATACCGCCGTCTGCGAGCTTGCAATCACCGGCTGTTACGCCCCCTGTGGCAACGTATCGGCGCCGCAACCGAGGCAAAGGAAAGGCCCGCGGACGAGGAAAGAAATCCTCCCCGTCCCTCAGCGAGAAAGCCAACTCGCCCGACCTGGGCAAGACTATCGTCTTCCGAGGAGAAGAGCCTCAGCCTGCCCCGGAAATAGAGGTGCGGGCGAACTCCTTCATCTTCGACCCGTCTGACGAGGAAGAAGAAGAGCAGCAGGATATCGCTAGTAGGCTCTCCGACCGGAGGGCCACCCAGCCAGTCCCCTTCGTCCTGTCTGACGAAGAAGAGTATGGGGGATGGGCGATCCCCAACAAGCCTTTCAACCGGAAAACTCCTGAATCGGCCGCCCGGCCCGCTCCGTCCAGAAGCAGCAAAGAAGAAACTGCCGCCCCGGAGGAGGATTGCCTGGGCTCGTTATTCGAAGAAAAGCCGAACGAGCAGCCAGTGGCAAGACGGGTCAACCAATTCGGGCAACCGATAAAGGCCTTGGAGGATACTGTCCCACCATTGGATCAAATCCGTGCCCGGGCTGACCGCAAAATCATACAGCATATGAAGCGGTTCCCAACCAACATCACCATATGGGACGCCATTGCCTGGAGCAAAGAGTTAAGAACGGTGCTCGTCAAAATCTTGCAAGAGCCCGAGGTCTACGAAGCTGACGTGACCGAACTCCAGGCACAAGCCCTAGAAGCACTGGTGGCGGAGGTGACCTTCTCCGACAAGGACATGTTGTTGCCAACGCTATACCACAACCGCCCGTTGTACATGCAAGGAAAAGTCAATGGGCACGAGCTCAACCGGATCCTGGTTGACCCCGGGGCGTCGATCAATATCATGCCTCTGAAGACTTTCAAGGCTCTGTATCTTACGCCCTACTTGCAAAGGGTAAATGACATCAGAATCGCTGGATTCAACCAGAATTCTGAAAACACCTTGGGAAAGGTGGAAGTGCAGCTGGCCATGGACGGCCTCACTACCAAGGTCGTGTTTTACATCATCAATGCAAACACGTCTTACAAAGCCCTCCTGGGAAGACCCTGGCTCCATGAAAATCGGGTCGTCCCCTCGACTCTCCACCAATGTATAAAATACATCAAAGAAGGAGAGCAGCACACAGTCTTTGCAGACCGAGCCCCGTTCCGCCCAAATGAATGCAACCTGGCGGACGCTCAGCTATACTTCGGCGAGCCTCCCGGCGAGCCAACAACTGCGTCAAAAGGCAAGGAAAAGCAAAATGCCGACGCAAATCAAGCAAGCCAGGGTCAAGAGGAAGAGGAGCTCTTCACGGTCAACAAAGACCTCCTTGAAGCTCATCGGCTCAGCCGCCTCACCGAATCCACCACGCCCGGGCCAAGTTGCCCAGAAAGGCTTGAAATTAACTACGAAGCAAACGCCATCGGCGAGATCATCAACCGAAGCATCTCCTTGCCGCCGGCGTACATGCAATTACTCTCCCATAGGGAAGAGCAATGGGTGGAACGACTGAAGACATTCATTGTCACCCATTACAGAAATGATAGTCTCGAGAAGGGCGAGACGCCGAAGCCGATCATCTTCTACAAAGGAGACCCACTGCCACATGGGCCCCTCGAAGACGACTTTGGCTGGAGTCACACGACTCAAACCGCCCCAGAGCCCGTCCAAGAAATGGACGACATGCCCGAGCACATCAAGAAATTGTGCCAAAGGCAAAAGATTGCACAAATGCAAGACCCCTCTCGACGGGAGTACTTCCACCAGTTGTGGTACCTAAAGCAACTCCGGGGGCAACCCCCCTATTGTTCCAAAGACACTCGGGGGTTGGGCTATGGTCAGGCGGCGGAATGCGAGGCCTACTATACGGTCAACACCGTTGGGCTCGCGCCCTTACCTGATCATTACCCCTCCGACGGGCAATCTCCTACCCCCGCTACAAAACCACAGCAAGGGGAGGCCGCCCTCGTCCTATCAAATGGGGCGTCGTGTCAAGAAGCGCCTCAAAGCGAAGGGGGTCACTTCTGGCCGATCACAGAAGAAGGCTTCAAATACTATGACGTCCACGTCGCTGACTCCGATGAAGAAAAGGATTTCATCGACCTACAGCTGGCGCCCCGTGAACTCGAAGACGGCGGACAAGCTACGGTCGACGAACTGGTCGAGCTCGACCTCGGGGAACCGAAAGAACCCCGACCAATCTTCGTCAGCGCCCTCTTGAACGAGGAAGAAAGACAGTCATACCGGCAACTCTTGCTGGAATTCAAAGACTGTTTTGCATGGACATACAAAGAAATGCCAGGCCTGGACCCCTCCGTGGCTGAGCATGAGTTGTCCATACTCCCCGCAGCGAAGCCGGTCAAGCAAGCCCAACGGCGTATGCGCCACGAGCTGGAGCTGAAAGTAAATGCCGAGGTGGACAGACTTCTCCAAGTCGACTTCACCGAGCCGTGCATCTATCCAACTTGGCTGGCCAATATAGTGCCGGTGAAAAAGAAGAATGGCGAAGTCCGGATCTGTATCGAGTACAGGGACTTGAATAAAGCCTGCCCAAAGGACGACTTCCCAGTCCCGATCACGGAAACAATGATCGACATGACCACCGGGCATGAAGCGTTATCCTTCATGGACGGGTCGTCAGGCTATAATCAAATCCGTATGGCTCCCAAAGATAAGGGTCATACCGCCTTCAGGTCCCCCAAAGGGATCTACAACTATAAAAGAATGCCCTTCGGCTTGAAGAACGCCGGAGCCACCTATCAACGAGCCATGACCAAGATTTTTGGAGAAATGCTCCATGACTCGGTCGAGTGCTACGTTGATGACCTGGTCGTCAAGACCAAAAGGCGGGAAGACCACCTAGGCGACCTACACAAGGTCTTTGAAAGACTCCGCCAGCATCAGCTGAAGATGAACCCGATGAAGTGCGCCTTCGGCGTCTCGAGCGGCAGATTCCTCGGCTTTGTTGTCAAATACCGCGGGATAGAAATTGATCCTGTCAAAATCAAAGCTATCAGAGAGCTGCCGCCGCCGAAAACCTTAACGGAGCTAAAATCTCTCCAAGGAAGGCTGGCCTACATAAGGCGGTTCATCTCCAACCTTGCGGGCAGATGCGCCCCCTTCAGCAAATTAATGAAGAAAGGGGCCCCATTTGTATGGGACCAAGAGTGCCAAGATACTTTCGAAGAAATCAAAGAGTATCTCCTTGCTCCTCCCGTCTTGGGAGCCCTAGTGAAAGATAAGCCGCTCATCCTCTACATCGCAGCTATGGAAACATCGCTGGGGGCACTTCTGGCGCAAGTAAATGAGGAAGGCAAGGAGCAACCGCTCTATTACCTCAGCAGAATGCTGGTGGGTCCGGAGCACCGATATTCCCCAGTGGAGAAAGTGTGCCTAGCGCTGATATTTGCCGTCAAGAAACTACGGCACTATCTGCTAGCCCATCAAGTCAGCCTCATCTCGAGGATAGACCCGCTAAAAGCGCTCCTCACCCAACCTGTGTTGTCAGGAAGAATGGGAAAATGGGCCCTTCTCCTCATGGAGTTTGATATCACCTTCGTCCCCAGAAAAGCAATCAAAGGGCAAGGTATGGCGGATTTCCTGGCGGCGCATCCGCTCCCCGCAGGCTCTCCCCTCGAGTTCAAGCTCCCGGAAGAGGAAACGCTCTCATCCCCTGTTGACACGGGGGAGGAAAAGGGAATGAGGGAGAGGTTATAGAAGAGAGAGTATATGCAGAGTACATCATTATGGATCATCGCATTCTTTTTGGTTTATTCATTTCATTCCATTGAGGGGTATTCATTTGTTTCGCATGCTTTGATTTTTATATCGCGGGGCGTGCCAGCCTGTCTAACAGACAGAAGAAAGAATCCGCGCAATGCGGAAGGAAATTTGGGTGTCCGTGAAACGGACGGGTACGGTGTCCGTGAACAGACGGGTATGGTGTCCGTGAACGGACGGGTATGGTGTCCGTGAAACGGACGGGTATGGTGTCCGTGAAACGGACGGGGGTGTCCGCGAACGGACGGGGGTGTCCGCGAACGGACGGGTGCGCCGTTTTTTATCTGAACTTCTTGAGTCCCATGTCTATTCTCATCAGGCAATTAGGGTAGCATGTGCTGGACCTCCATCTCCATCGACCGGAATCGATGTTACATTTACATCGAGTTAAAACTCTTGGCATTATTTAATACCAATTTCTAACCCGAATACCATTTCATAGTAAAAAGGACGAGAGAAATATACATGCTTTTTCTTAGAAAATCCTGATTATGACATGTTTTTCCTTTCTTTTGATTGTTTTGAAATGCTTTTTGCTTTGGATATTCCATTTTGAAACGACTGCCTTTGTGGGAGCCCAAAATTTGATTCCTTTTAAAAAGGGGAGCGGGTATATACCCATGGACCGATTTGAGGTCTTTTCTCCTTTTTGCAAAAGGTTGATTATGGATTTTTTATTTGGGAAAACATGGGGATTATTATCATGAACGGGTGCATGCCCGTGGATTTATGATTCTGAACTTGGGGGTATTATAACCCGGAGCAACACTTCCGTATTAGAAGGGTTATTGTGCGGATTTTTATAAGGTTCTCTTGTAATGCCGTTCCTAGGCAGAGTCCGAATTTGAGGTAGAGTTTATTTTCTCCTCATTTCATGCTTGTGCGGGTGCAATTTCCGGAGATCATATGGATGTATCTCTACGGAAGTTCTTGTCATATTATGATTTTCTGTCCGAAGTCCATTTCCACTCCGGAGAGCATATGGATGTATCTCCATGGAAGTCCTTGTCATATTGTGATTTTTGTCCAAAGTCCATTTCCACTCCGGAGAGCATATGGATGTATCTCCATGGAAGTCCTTGTCATATTGTGATTTTTGTCCAAAGTCCATTTCCACTCCAGAGAGCATATGGATGTATCTCCATGGAAGTCCTTGTCATATTGTGATTTTTGTCCAAAGTCCATTTCCACGGATATAGTTCTCGTGGAGGTGCGTATGTGCTCCCATTTGGAGTGTCTGAGCACAGTTCTTGTCTCACTTCCCTTTTTCTTTGGATGTGTGTATATTATCACAGTCCCCTTTTTTATTTTTTGAATATGTGAACACGTCTTGGTGAGTCCCCACTTAGGCAGGGTGTCCTTGTAGAGATATTTTCATATTGGCATATGCTTGTATCCATGTATTCTCGGGAGAAACTTTACCCGGAGGGACTTTGCCTTAAAGAGATATATGTGTATAAATACAAATTTGCACTTTGTAAATATATTCTCAAACGGTATCTCCACTTGAGCAGAGTATCCGATGGGAAAGAGCCCCCGTATGAACGGAGTCCCTTTTTTTTTTAGAAACATATACAAACGGGGCATATTTGTGATTATATAGATATATTCTCGGGCAGAGTCTCTATTTGGGCAGAGATTCCACTAAGAAATACATTTATATAAACATGAAGTTTGTGATTATACGGATATGAATTTAGAGGGAACTTTGTCCGGGCAAGATTTCTCCTAAGAAACATATGCGTACAGGCACAAATTTGTGATTTTATGGATATGTTCTTAGGGGGAGTCTCCATTTGGGCAGAGTTTCCCCTAAGAAACATATACATAAGAACATAAATTTGTGAATATACGAATATGTTCTCGGACAGAACCTCCGCTTGGGCAGAGTTTCCTCTAAGAAACATATACATATAACACGAGTTTGTATTTATATGGATACGTCCCCTGAGAGGGATTTTTGCCTGGGCGAGATTCTCCTTAAGGAACATATTTGTATAATTACAAATTTATGATCTTTATATATATGTTCATGGACGGAATCTCCACTTGGGCAGAGTTTCGTCTTAAGAAACATACATATAAGAACACAAATTTGTGAATATACGAATATGTCCTTGGGCAGAACCTCCGCTTGGGCAGAGTCTCCTCAAGAAAACATATACATATAAGCACAAAATCCACCATCCCAGAGTCTCGCTCGATGGGCGGGGAGAACATGGGTATTTAAATACCATGTGTCCATAGAGTCTTGCTCGATATGGACGGCATTTAAACCCCGGGAATATCACCCCACAGAGTCTTGCTCGATGTGGGGGATGGGGATTAAGAAGGAATGTTGATGACGATCACGCCGACCGCTCTCCTTTCCGCGCCTGGCCTATCGGGCTAAAGAAGGGGATTTGTACCTTCGAACACCAAGCAGGGGGGGTTGGAGAATGAGAGAGGGAATGAGCAAAGGCTCTTTTTCTATTTTTCTGGGATTTTCCCAACAGGGCTTCGCCGAGGCAAGCAAAAGACCCCCCTTTCCTTTGGAATAGGGGGGGTATTTATAGGGGTTTCGGCCCCTTACATGCGTGGGAGAGAGGAGAGAGAGTGCCCCTAACCGATGGTGACCTCATGCTTAGGTCACCATCGGTTAGCCCCTTAACCGATGGTGACCTCATGTTGAGGTCACCATCGGTTAGGGGGAGACCCCCCCCTTAACCGATGGTGACCTCATTGTAAGGTCACCATCGGTTAGGGGGACCTAACCGATGGAAAGAGAGGGGAGAGAGGGGGGGATTTTGTCTATAAATACCCCCCTATACCCTCATTTCCAGGACTTGTTGGAGCCCGGAGGTGCTGCTGAAGTCCTGCTTGTTTTTTTGGAGTTTCGCCCGACTTCTCGGAGTTTTGCCCGATCGGAGGGTGCTTTTGCAAGCCTCGGAGTTCTTCCTCGAGCTTGTTCTTTGTGCTTGTTCTTTGTATTCGGTCTACAGACCTTGTGCTGCCGGAGGTGCTGTTGGAGTCCGGCTCCGTTTCCTTGACGCTTCGCCCCAATTCTTGGAGTTCTGCCCGATCAGAGGGTGCCTTTGCAAGCCTCGGAGTTCTTCCTCGAGCTTGTTCTTTGTACTTGTCCTTCGTACTCGGTCTATAGACCTTGTGCTGCCGGATTTTTCCGTGCTTCGTACTTTGGACGGAGACATGTTCTCCTTGTACTTTCATTTTAACCGGGACTCCGGGCACTATTTTAAGGGCCGGAACTCCCCTGCTGAATTTGGGGAAGGATCCCGCTAATAAGTTTGTAACTTAAATAACCTTGGGGTCATTTTAAATCACAACTTTTGGCCTCTGAGCAGGCTGCTGATAATGTATTGTAACCAGGCCTGCTGATAACCAACATTTAATTTTCGTGGCCCAACGGCCCCTTTCATCATGTCCACGACTTGAACCGTCATCCGCCAAAATAGGCTTCAACTAGGCTAGTCGCCGGACCATCATCTGATGGATTTTGTAATTTCCGCTGAAATAAACGTGTCACACTTTTGCCGTTCAACAAATGCCCCCCACGGGACACGTGTCGGAACTGAAAGTGACGACACGCGACCCGTGTAACTCCTTGCTTTGCATTCCAGAGCATTTTTGTAGTGCTTTTGTTCCCGGATTTCTGCTCAGCTGGATTTAGTGTCTTTTCCTTCTCCTAATTTCCTTTTTGTTTTACCTGTGGTTTCCCAGGCTTTCATTATGCCTTTCAAGTGGGCGATACCACAAGTGGAGGCGGAGGTCTTCACCAGGCAGATGCTGCTTATGTTCCTCCAACCTTCCCATATGATGGGGAACAATTTTATGCAACTTCGCCATATTTTCCCAGCTCCTTTCAAGATCCGCATCCTGGACCATCCAATCTCGCTCAACCTTCAGAATCTGAGGCTGAGGAGGAAGGCGAAATTCCCGCCCCAGGTGAGAAGAGCCGAGGTTTATGCCTTGCATTTTTGACTTGGTGTTTTATCAGCTTTGTCTTGCTAACAGCCTTTTTCTTTGCTGCTGATTTCTTTTCCGGGGCAGACATTGTGCCGAATCTTGACGAGGAGAACTCTCCGCCCTTTGAGGTTAGTGCTCCCCCAGAGCATGGTATAAGATGGCCTGCAGGAACGCAACCAGCCCCGCACTTTGCTGATGATGGCTGCTGGGAATTCCTTGTTGGCCGAATTACGGCATTGGCAGACTCCACAGACCCGGCACCTATTGAAGTTATTCGAGAGGCGCTGGAGCAACATACTGGATCTGCCTTTAGCATGGGAATCCAGCAGGAGCGTTGGATGACTTTCATCACGGATGTTTGGAACAGGGTGTACACCGTCAGGTGGAGACGACCTGGGCCCAACGGATTGAAGCTCTGGAGAGCGACACTGAAGCCGATGATCTCCAGGCTGCTGAAGTGCGCAAGCGTCGAAAGACGCGAGAACTGCGGATGGCTCGGCTGGAACGCGAGCTTGGCGAGGCAATATCTTGTCAGGCTCGAGACGCCGGATATGAAGTTGAAAATCCCGAAGAGAGAGGCCCCCATGTCAGAGATGGAGGCGACTCTCGCCGGACCGGATCTTCAAGAGTTAAGAAGGGAGAGCGGCTGCAGAAGAAGGCACCCTCTTGGCTTTGCTTCTCAACATAGCCTTTGTGTATTAGGCTTGTTGTCCTGATTTGTTTGTTGTTTATTTTTTTTGTAAGTAGTGTGTGACTATCTGTCACCCTTATGAATATGTAAAAGAGTGACTTATGACTTTATGAATATGAATATGAAGGACAAGGAAATTCCTTCTTTCATTTTCTGTCTCTTTTTTTTCTTCTTTTTTTTTTTCACATTACCAACCTTAGCGCCCTTTCGGGTTTTCACCAAGACTGGCCCCCTTTAGCTTTTTCCAACGCGCCCTTTCGGGTTTTCGCGTTGAGGGGTTATCCATTTTTGCCTGAAGCGCCCTTTCGGGTTTTCACCTGAGCTGGATTTTTTTTGATCTTTTTACCCTCAAGCATACAGTGGGCCGTATACTTAAGTCCATCGGGGTATCTCTATTTTTAACCTTTTGTTTCTTTCTCTTTTTTTTTTTTTTTTTTCTATGCCAAGGCCGTCGAGGACTCAACTGACTTGGATGGCTGGATAGCCAAAGGTTTGGTTATGGAGTGAGTGATGGTTTCAAAATGTGGTTTGGGATTTGAATATGGCCAATGATTGGAAATTCGGATTTGGAATTTGGTTTTGGAATTTGGATTTGGATGTGGATTTGAGTTGAATATGAGTATGTTGGGTGACTTGGGTCACCTTTGTAGTATTTTGGATTTGGGTTTGAATATGGATATGTTGGGTGACTTGGGTCACCTTTGTGGTATTTGGATTTGGGTTTGGATATGAGTATGTTGGGTGACTTGGGTCACCTTTGTGGTATTTTGGGTTTGGGTTTGGATATGAGTATGAGATTTGGGTATGATTTAGCCCTGGACTTGGTTTTAAATGGGCTCTAGAATGGTGTTTATTGTTTGACTTTGGGATTTGAATTTCACTCCTTCCTGATGGCTTGGTGCCAGGCTAAAGAGGTTTACAACTGGATTTGAATGGCTGGAGAGGAAAAAAGCATTCCTGCCTTTGTTTCACAGCACAACATTTGTATATTGGGCTTGTTGCCTTGATCTCTTTTCTATGTGATATCTGTCACCTTCTACAGATTTGTAATGTGGCGACTTGTATGAATGGAGGACTGAAGAATCCTTCTTTTCATCATTTCATCATTTTTTTTTTGTGTCACATTACCAGCCTTAGCGCCCTTTCGGGTTTTCACCAAGACTGGCCCCCTTTAGCTTTTTTTTCAACGCGCCCTTTCGGGTTTTCACGTTGAGGGGTTATCCATTTTTGCCTGAAGCGCCCTCTCGGGTTTTCGCCTCAGCTGGATTTTTGATCTTTTTACCCTTAAGCACACAAGGAATCGTATACTTAAGTCCATCGGGGTATCTCTATTTTTTAACCCCCTTTTCTCTTCTTTTTTTTTTTTTAAGATTTGACTGGCTCAGATAATCAAACGGGTGATGGCCTGGTTCTAAAACCGGTAGTGAATTGGGATGGAGTGGGTAGTAATGGCTTCTGAGCGTAAAGATCTCTCTTTTTTTTTTTTTTTTTTGGGTATTGTTATGGGCTTTGGTATGGAGCTTGAGGTTTGGATTTGGGGGTTTAGGTTATTTTAGTTTTGGTTTTGGTTCTGGATTTGACATAGCCTACCTTTATGGTTTGTTGGCTATGGTGTTTTGGATTTGACATAGTCTACCTTTGGAGGTTTACTGACTATGGTTGTGGTATTTTGGGTTTGATATAGCCTACCTTTTTGGTTTGCTGGCTATGATTTGGGGTATTTTGGGTTTGATATAGCCTACCTTTTTGGTTTGCTGGCTATGGTTTTGGTATTTGGATTTGGTATAGCCTACCTTTTTGGTTTGCTGGCTATGGTTTGGGTATGGTTTTGACATAGCCTACCTTTTTGGTTTGTTGGCTATGGTTTTGGGTATTTGGATTTGACATAGCCTACCTTTTTGGTTTGCTGGCTATGGTTTTGGTATGGTTTTGACATAGCCTACCTTTTTGGTTTGTTGGCTATGGTTTTGGTATTTGAATTTGACATAGCCTACCTTTTTGGTTTGCTGGCTATGGTTTTGGTATGGTTTTGACATAGCCTACCTTTTTGGTTTGTTGGCTATGGTTTTGGTATTTGGATTTGACATAGCCTACCTTTTTGGTTTGTTGGCTATGGTTTTGGTATTTGGATTTGGTGTTGCTTGTCATTGTATCTTGGAACCTCATTTGGCGGGATGCGCAAAATAAGTCTCCATCTTTCATTGGTTTTTTTTATTATTATATTTTCTTTTGGGTTTATACATGGAATGCCCTTGGCTTCATGCTTGGTAGGGATTGAGAGTTTTGGAGTACATGACGGGCAAGTGGAAGTTTGATTCCTTTGCCCCCATCTATGGCAAACTTCATTTCATCATTTTTTCATTTCTTTCGGCTTCGAGCCCTTTGGGTGGTTGGTTTTTTTTTGTTTTGGTGGCTGGCCAGGGAATTCATGCTCCGGCGCGTGATACAATTTCAGGTGTTTCCCGTTAAGCGGGGAAAGGCACATACCTTTATGGTCGACTAGCCGATATGCGCCTCCTTCATATACCAGAGTGACGATATATGGACCGAGCCAGGTGGGTTGAAGTTTGCCACATGACTTTCCGGCCATTGCTTCTCTGCATTTGACCATGACAAGATCCCCTTGCTTAAAAGCTCTGGGTCTTGCTAATTTGTCGAATGCTCGAACCATTCTGGCCTGATATACTTGGAGAGACTTGTATGCTCGAGGCGCCTTCCTTCTAGATTGGAGAGCTCCTCAAGTCTTCTTTCCATTTGATCTTGATCTTGATTTTGTAATTCACCTTGGATTGCCACCCGATAGGATGCCATTTCAATTTCTATAGGGATCATAGCCTCAGCTCCGTATACCAAGGAGAAGGGCGAACATCCGGTAGGGGTTTTATATACAGCTCGATAAGCCCACAAGGCTTCATGAACCTTTTCTCCCCATTCCCGCTTTCTGTTGCCGACTATCTTGGCAAGCAATTTACAGAGGGTTTTGTTGAAGGCTTCTGCCAACCCATTTGCCTGTGGATTGTATACTGAAGATGTTCTCCAATCAATATGAAATTTCGCCGCCAAGGCATATATTGTTTTATTTCTGAATTGTGACCCATTATCAGATATGATTCTATGAGGAGTCCCAAATCTGTATATTATGTTCTGCTTGACAAATTTGGCGACTGATTCTCCGGTTACCTCCCTCAACGGGATAGCTTCAGCCCACCGAGAGAAATAATCTGTGGCAGCCAGTATGAACTTGTGGCCTTGAGATGAAGGTGGGAATGGCCCCACAATATCCATACCCCATTCGGCAAACGGCCAAGTTGGCGCAGTGGGAGTGTAATACATTTGGTGATTTCCTTGGTATAGGGCCAAATGCTTGACACTGATGACATGTACGGGCATATTGGATGCAATCTGCGTACATGGTAGGCCAGTAGAAGCCTTTTAGCTTGATATTGATTTTCATCTTTTCTCCTGCTTGGTGTGCACCACACAGCCCGGAGTGAACTTCTTTCATGATGATTTTAGCTTCTTTGGGGGATAAGCATCTGAGGAGGACTGGTCCTTTCTTTTCATGGACCAGCTTATATAGTTGATCTGCTATTGTTTGATATGATGCAGCCCTTCGTAAGAGCTGAATTCTTTGTGCTCGATCAGGAGGTAGCCAACCTTTCTTGATTCTGATAATCGGCTCACGCCAATCTTCAGATTCATTTGTTGTATCTAGCTCTGTATTATATACTTCTTCGATTGCAGCATCAGACTCATCGTTGAGGATACTCGGCATGAGCCTTCTGTGGCGGACACTTATGTCCAATTCCCCTTCAGGAGGCAATTTTATAGCAGAGGCCAATTTGGCTAAAGCATCAGCCTGAGAATTTTCACTTCTCGGCACATGGGATATGTCGAAGAAGTTGAATTTTTCTTTGAGCTTCATAACAGTGGTATAGTATGGGAGCAATTGTGGTTTACGGACCTCATACTGGCCCAATATTTGTCGGATGACCAGCTGTGAGTCACCATAAACTTGTATGCCTTTGATTCCCATTTCGAGAGCCAATCGAAGCCCAATAATTAGAGCTTCATATTCAGCTTCATTATTTGTGAGCGGCTTCATGAGAGCACAAGAGTTATATAAGATCCCTCCATATGGAGTGACTAGGACGATTCCTGCCCCAGTAGAGACAGTGGTGGAACCATCAGTATAATGAAGGGTCCGGGAAGCTCCATCGAAATATAATTCCCAAGAGGGTAGCTCAATTGTGGCAACCTCTTCGAGAACTAAATTTTCATTTGCAGGAGAAAGAGTTTCTTCTTCTGGGAGGTTTATAGACAAAGGGGAATCTTCTGGCACTGGGTGTGCGGCCAAAAATTCGGCCAAACCTTGCCCTTTGATTGCCCTTTGTGGGATGTATGTGATATCAAATTCCATAAGGAGCAGAGCCCATTTCGCGAGTCTTCCTGACAATATGGGTTGCCTCAGCAGATATTTGATTGGATCATACTTGGAGATGAGTTTAATTTCATGAGCCAGCAGATAATGCCTCAATTTCTTCACAGCAAATACCAGTGCTAGGCATACTTTTTCCATTGGAGCATACCGGAGTTCCGGACCAATTAGCTTTCTGCTAAGATAATATAAAGCTTGCTCTTTATCATCTTCATTTGCTTGTGCCAATAGAGCTCCCAGAGAAGCATCCATAGCTGCAATATAGAGTACAAGAGGCTTTCCAATAACTGGCGCCCCTAGGACTGGAGGAGTGAGAAGATACTCTTTGATTTGTTCAAGAGCGTCCTGACATTCTTGGTCCCAGATGAAGGGAGCGTCCTTCTTCATTAATTTGCCGAACGGCATGCATCTTCCTGAGAGATTAGATATGAATCGCCTGATATAGGCTAATCTTCCTTGGAGTGACCTTAGCTCTGTCAAATTTTGAGGAGAAGGCAGTTGCTGGATCGCCTTGATTTTATCGGGGTCTATTTCTATTCCCGGTATTTGACGATGAAACCCAGGAACTTGCCACTTGAAACCCCAAATGCACATTTCATAGGGTTCATCTTCAATTTGAATTGACGAAGCCTTTCAAAAACACGGCGAAGATCATATAGATGATCCTCCCGTTTTTGGTTTTGACGACTAAGTCATCCACATAGCATTCAACCACATCATGGATCATTTCATTGAATATCTTAGTCATGGCTCTTTGGTATGTAGCCCCTGCATTTTTCAAACCAAAGGGCATCCTTTTGTAGTTGAAGATACCTTTGGGTGATCTGAATGCAGTATGATCTTTATCTTTGATTGCCATCCGGACTTGATTGTAACCGGAAGACCCGTCCATGAAAGACAAGGCTTCATATCCGGTGGTCATATCCACCATAGTTTCAGTGATTGGAACTGGGAAATCATCCTTGGGACATGCTTTATTCAAGTCCCTGTAGTCAATGCATATTCGGATTTGACCATTCTTTTTCTTCACTGGAACAATATTGGCGAGCCATATTGGGTATATGCATGGCTCGATGAAGTCTACTTCAGAAAGCTTGTCGACTTCAGTATTTACTTTCAATTCTAGTTCATGCCGCATACGCCTTTGAGCTTGTTGACAGGCTTGGCCGTGTGCAGTATGGATAATTCATGTTCAGCAACTGATGGCTCCAGTCCTGGCATTTCTTTATAATTCCAAGCGAAACAGTCTTGGAATTCCAGGAGAAGAGTTTGATAAGATTGCCTCTCTTGTTCATCAAGAAGGGCACTGATAAAGATTGGTCGGGGATCTTGTTGATTCCCGAGATTGAGTTCAATTAATTCATCAATAGTGGCCCGTCCACCATCTTCAATTTCTTGGGGAGCTGGCTGAAGATCTATGAAATCTTCTGCGTCATCAGAATTGGTGACGTGAACTTCATGGAGATCTATATCTTCAGAGTTTGTGGATGAAGATTGCATGCAGAATTCTTCTGGTAGCTCTTCATTTGATAACTCATTTAATAGAGTTGAAGTAATATTTTGAGAGTTGGAGTTGGAGGACTCCTGATTATTCTCCGTGCTGCAGACCTCTGGTGATGATCCGACAACATTGACTGTATAGGAGGATTTGGTATCATAACCTAATCCTCTGGTATCCCTTCCAGAGAATGGAGGTTGCCCCCGGACTTGAGGAGGTTCCCAAAGTTGCTTGAAGAAATTTCTCCGGGAAACATCTTGTACCTGAGGAATTTTCTGCTTTCTGCACATCTCCTTAATCTTTTCTGGCATATCGGCCATTTCTTGTATTGATTCCAGTTGGTTATTGGAGCTGTCTTTCCAACCAAAATCATCCTCTGTATAAGTTGGAAGGATTAATTCCCCTTTGTAGAAGAGGATTGGCTTTGCTGCTTTTCTTGCATTCTTTCTTTTTTCTTTTCTTTGATGAGTGACGACGAAAGTTTTTAATCGCCGGACACTTTGTTCTTGCTTTAGAGAGCAGATCTGCATGCAGTTGGATGGCAGAGGAATGCTCCCATTGATAACTTGACTTGCATGATCAGCTTCATAACTGATGCTCCGCCGTTCCGGGCGGGTTGGTTTACTTTGAGAAGTATTTGCAGGTAATTTGGCAAGGCTTTTATTTACCACAAAAAGCTCGCCAGTTTCATTGTCTTCATTTGAGGACTCAATTTGCTTACTTTTCCCTTTAGAGAGGGAGGAGGGTTGAAGATTTGGTCCTCCAAGATATAAAGGGGCATCAGTCAGGTTGCATTCATCTTCCCGAAACGGGGCTTGATCAGCAAAGACTGTGTGCTGCTTCCCTTCTTTTGCATATTTAATGCATTGATGGAGAGTCGATGGAATGACCCAATTCTCATGTAGCCAGGGTCTTCCAAGCAAGACTCTATATGATGTGTTGGCATCAATGATGAAGAAGGTCACCCTGGTGACAAAATCCCCCAGAGTCAAGTTGACGGTGACCTTTCCGATGGCTTTTTCCGAATTCTGATTGAATCTTGCGATTTTCACATCCTTGACCCTTTGCATATAGGGCATAAGATATAAAGATTGAAAGGTCTTGAAGGGCATTAGATTGATGGATGCCCCTGGATCAACCAGGATCCGATTCAACTGCATGTTATTGATCTTCCCCTTCATATATAAGGGGCGATTGTGATATGGGGAAGATAATAGCAGATCTTCGTCAGTGAAGGTGACATTTGCCGCCATCGCTTCATATGCTTGAGCTTGAAGATCCGCCATATGGGCTTCATAAATTTCTGGCTCTTGGAGTATCTTGACGAGAGTTTCTCTCAAGTCTTTGCTCCAGACAATCGCTTCCCAGACAGTAATGTTGACGGGAAGTGACTGTAATTGCTGAAGAATTTTGCCGTCAGCTTCGGAGCGTATCTGGTCCAAGTGGGAGAATTCCCTTGATGAGGACCCTGAAGGCTCTTTCGATTTGACGGGCTTCTTTTGAGAGATAGGAGCCAATAGCTTCTCATTAGGAAGAGGAGGAACATTGTCCGGCTCATTTGATGAAGCATATGGGCTTGAGTTTTTATCTCCAGATTGAGGAACCTTGTCAGATAGTCCTCCTTCTTCATCAGAAGGATCAAATATATAAGAATCCGCCCGGATTTGAGGTTCGGGCAGGGGCTCCGCTTCTTCGCCACGAAAGAGTATGGCCTTATGTGGCTGCTTAGTAGTAGAAGATGCCGCCTTTTGATGCCTACCACGACTCTTCTTAGTATGACGATTTGAATTGCCTGAGGTCGACGCTGGTATACAAGCGTCGTTGGTTTATCTCCCGCTTGCGCAATAGTATTGCTTGTGGGAGTTTGTAATTCCTTTGGAGGAGGAATGAACACCATATAGCAATGGAAAGAGCTGAACATAGAGTCCAACTGTTCCATGGTGATTTCTTCATCTCCATTGAAGAGACTCAGATTCGGCGAAGGAGGGAGGTCACCTTCTTGGAGTGCTTCATGTTGAACTTGCAATAACCAGTTCCGGAGCCGCCTCTTTCGCTCGATTTCTTCCCAAGGGATATATTGGTCGAGCGTTGGTTTATTAGAGGGCTCGGAGACTTCATATTCTTCCAGCTCATTAATCAGCAGCTGGAGCCTTTGGACAGCCGTCAGCTGCTGAGGAGCTTCTGCTGCCATAGCATCCTCCATTTGTTTTTTCATTTTTCTTTTTTCATTTCTTTTTCTATTTTTCTCTCTATTTTTCATTTGTAGAGCTTCTAGTGAATTCATCACTTCTTGCTCTGAAGATGGCTCAGGAATGTTTCTTTTGTTAGGGCGACCCTTGGCGATAGATTTGCCGGGTCTCCTAGAATTTCTTGACTTTCGCGGGCCAACAGTGACCCATTCAGCTTCCGAGGGTTGTGCCTGAAAAGTTGAGTTGATTGCTTCTTCAACAATTTCAGGAGGGAGTTGGTGGCAATCATCTACGAACTCCTCAGCTTGCTGCGAGATTGGTTTCGCGGTAGCATTTTCTGATATTCCGTTTCTATATTGAAACAGGCCAACTCTGAATTGCTCAACATCAGCCTTGCTTCTATGCCGTCCATAGCCCAACTGGCGATGATAATATTCACATAGATCTTGATATTGTGCTTGGAACTGTGGACTTGGATCATATATTTGTGGTGAGGGGGTCAGGAAATTTCCCTCCTGATCAATTATTCCCTCATGGATCTTTGTTTCGATTCAATCATGGAGATCTGGGCAATCTTTGGTAGAGTGCATGACTCTGGCATGATATTCACAGTAGAGATGTGACTCCCTTTCCCTTTCGGAAGTATAAGGCTCAGGATCAAGTACTTTTATCAACCCTCTGATCTTAAGCTGATTGAATATGGCTTGAGTATCTTTTAGATCAAATGAGCGTTGATGTAGAGGATGCCAATCATCATACCATCGGCTGGATAGATATGGATGCGGCATAGGCGGTTGTCCCTCCGGTTCAAGAACCCAGAGGATGATGCATTGATGACATTGACCGAATAAGGTCCAGGATTGTATGGCTCATTTGATGGTGGCTGAATATGAGGTTGTGGGGGATTGACCAGAAAATTACCCATATTGATGAGTCCTTGCTGGATCAGCTCTTCCACTTCATGCTTGAAATTTGGACAGTCTTCAATGACGTGTCCCAGCAGTTGATGATATGGGCAATAGTTGGGTCTCAATTCTTCCGGGACTAGATAGTCCATATATCCTGATCGTAGACATAGCCGGAAGAGGGGCAGTGTATGCTGGCGACGGAAGGAATATGACCTTGCCGGCTCGACAGGATTTTGAGGATTTTCAAGGAACCACCCGATCGGGTCTTGAAATGGCGGCATAGGGGGCAGTTCTGGATATGCCGGCGGATAAAGATAAGCAGGTTGGAAGGCGTGGGCTTCCTGAATAGGCACATCCTGACGCCTCTCCATGCTTTGCATGATCTGGCGCAGCTCCTGTTGGCTTTGTTGTAATTGCTCGAGCTGCCTTTGTACTCTTTGTATTGTTTTCCTTGTACCCCGATGCCTAGATCTTGGCGGAGAATGGGCTCCAGAAGTATCTTGAGGTGGGTTACATGAAGACCCAACCTCAGGATTCCTCGAGCTTGTGGCGAGTTCCGCCGTATGTATAACATTGACAGATTGTTCTGGCCAATCCGAAGTATGAGGCTGTGGAGGATCAACCAGACCATTTTGCATAGATATACGGCCTTCTTGGATTATCTTCTGAGCCTCGTTCTTGAAGACAAAGCAATCTTCAATTGAATGCCCCACCATACGGTGATACGGGCAATAATTGGGTTGATTGATCTTGCCTATATCCGCCGGCTTCTTTGGTGTCGGCAGCGATATTAATTGATTATCGAGGCAGAGATCGAAGAGTTTTCTGGTATGCTCTTTTCTGAAAGAATAAGGAGCCTTCATACGCTCGGCCAATGTAGGCGGAGGTATCTTTGGTTCCGGTTTCTTTCTTGAGGTAGTGGGGGTTACTGCCCCCTTTGTTTCATCACTGGGCAAAAAGTCGATAGCATTGACTTCTTTTGCAGGCGAATTGCGCTCTTTAGGGAGTTTACCCTTTTGAGCTGTATGAGTTGATTGCTCGGCTAAGAAGCCTTCAATTTCTGCCACAGCCATATTCAACTGGTCAAAGCTTCTGATATTTGCAGCCAAGAGTCTTTCTTTAATTGTTAAGATGAGGCCTCTGCGGCAGATAATTACTGCATCTTGCTGGATGGGAGGATTGTCGCATTGCATGCTAAGCTCCCTCCATCTTTGAATGAAGTCTATTGCTGACTCCCCTTTCTCTTGTTTGAGAGAGCATAACTCAGCAAGGGAGACCTTCCTTTCCGCTGTTTGGAAGCGATCATAGAATTTTGATTGCATATCAGCCCAGTCGAGAACTGAGCCAACCTTGAGCTTTGCATACCATTGGAATGCGACCCCTGTCAAAGATGTAGCAAAATATCTGAGGAGATATGATTCCTCAGATGCAAGATCGCCCATGGCAATTATATAATGTGCCACATGCTCCCGAGGTGTCCCATGCCCATCATACTTAGGCAACTTTGGGATTTTGGGACATGATTCTGGCAGCTTCTTGAGTTGATGATGTATAGGGAACGGGACAGAATATAAGCCCGTAGCCTGAATACCCTCGCCCTGCTGGGCGAACATATCTTCAACCATCTTCTTTATTTCACGCCTTTGAATTTGCAAGGCTTCTGTTTGAGGAGGCATGATATTAGATGGGTCGTTGATATCCGGACCCGTAGCTTGAGGGAGAAGACCAGTTGAAGAAATTGCTGGATTATGTAATGAGATAAATCCCTCTGGATGCTGGTTTTGTGGTTGATGTTGAGCAGCAACCGGCTCTATGGATGGTCGATGGCTTGAAGTTGCCAATCGTCTCATCTCATTGACAAGTGAGGTCATTTCAGACCGCCACTGTTGCATGACTTCATATTTGTCGTCGTCCGCCATTGCATGGAAATTTTCTTTTGTCGGCAAGTTGATGACGGGATGACTACCAGAGGTAGAGGGTCCACCTTCTTCAAGTTGAATATTTGTTTCTTCAAGGAAGGGAATTTGAGTACCCTCATGTTGAATATCAGTTGGAAGAGAAGTTTGATTAGAGGGCCAATTTGCCCGCCAGGTTGGTGAGTTCTTCTGACGAACTGTCTGACGTTCGGATGGACATCTTCTGTAGGAATATTGGGGGTGGCTTCCGCGATTTGTTCCGCGAGTTCGCCAGCTTCCCTTCCAGTAGTATAACATGAGAAGATTATAAGCTTGGGCGTTTCCCGAGCTGCCCAAGTGACACGTCGCCTTTTTGACGGACGAGCACTGGTGCTAGGAATTGCCTTTGGCTTACAGAATTCTGGGATCCACGATATGCGGTCGAAGACCGATACGCGAGCCCTGGATTGTTGAGTTGGAGTTTCTTCGACTACCCGGTTATTCTCCGGGCCTTGAGGATTGTAGTTTGGCTTTCTGTATATGCCTTTCCTTTTCCATCCTCTGGGATGTTCAGATCCAGCATATTGAAGAGAGGCATCTTCGGTGTTGCTTTTTCTTTGAATCACCTTTGATGCATTCGCCTGATTCTTCTTCAACTCCTGGGCTTTATTCTTTGGAACCCAGATTTGTTTCAACTTGGCAAAGCGCCGCGTCTTTTGCTTGACACCGACTTTCACCATGGAATCTTCATGTTTTCCTCGGAACCACCGTAGAGCTGAGAAGCGGTTCGAGGTTGGGATATTTGGAACATACCTATCACGAGGAGTGGTAGGTGGAGTACCATCAAGGCGCACACGCACATTTCCAATCATGACGGACTTGCCGGATCTGGAGATGGCAGCGGGCGGCCTTTGGTTCTTGTGGCGCTTACTTTGCCCCTGCCGTGAGGAGGCAGGAGCCACAATGGTAGAAGAGATCATATGGACCGAATAGGTCCGAACTTGAGTTGAATGGGGTTTACCCCCTTTGACAGCATCATTCTTCATGGGCATTTGGGTGCCCTTGTTGACAGTAGCAGAACGAGCCTTAACACGTCCGCCGTTGTTGGACTTCTTCTTTGTTGGTTTGTGGGAGGAAGATATTTGAGCAGCTTCCTCCTCTTGATGGGCCGGAACCACTCCCAGAAAGAAAGGGGATCCGACGACTGCAGGGAAATCTCCGAATATAATCGGAGTCGCCAGGTAGCCGAACCTAGCATGGTTGTTGACGACGAGCGGTCCATAAGTGACGGCCATCTTCAACAATTTGTGATTTGTTTCTTTTCAAGTACCTTCAAAAGGAAATAGCAATATCAGGATTTTCATAAACAGCATATAAGTCTCATCCTTTTTACTATGAATGGTGAGAAGAGGTCCCACCGGGCGTGCCAGCTGTTGACACGGGGGAGGAAAAGGGAATGAGGGAGAGGTTATAGAAGAGAGAGTATATGCAGAGTACATCATTATGGATCATCGCATTCTTTTTGGTTTATTCATTTCATTCCATTGAGGGGTATTCATTTGTTTCGCATGCTTTGATTTTTATATCGCGGGGCGTGCCAGCCTGTCTAACAGACAGAAGAAAGAATCCGCGCAATGCGGAAGGAAATTTGGGTGTCCGTGAAACGGACGGGTATGGTGTCCGTGAACGGACGGGTATGGTGTCCGTGAACGACGGTATGGTGTCCGTGAAACGGACGGGTATGGTGTCCGTGAAACGGACGAGGGTGTCCGCGAACGGACGGGGTGTCCGCGAACGGACGGGTGCGCCGTTTTTTATCTGAACTTCTTGAGTCCCATGTCTATTCTCATCAGGCAATTAGGGTAGCATGTGCTGGACCTCCATCTCCATCGACCGGAATCGATGTTACATTTACATCGAGTTAAAACTCTTGGCATTATTTAATACCAATTTCTAACCCGAATACCATTTCATAGTAAAAGGACGAGAGAAATATACATGCTTTTTCTTAGAAAATCCTGATTATGACATGTTTTTCCTTTCTTTTGATTGTTTTGAAATGCTTTTTGCTTTGGATATTCCATTTTTGAAACGACTGCCTTTGTGGGAGCCCAAAATTTGATTCCTTTTAAAAAGGGGAGCGGGTATATACCCATGGACCGATTTGAGGTCTTTTCTCCTTTTTGCAAAAGGTTGATTATGGATTTTTATTTGGGAAAACATGGGGATTATTATCATGAACGGGTGCATGCCCGTGGATTTATGATTCTGAACTTGGGGGTATTATAACCCGGAGCAACACTTCCGTATTAGAAGGGTTATTGTGCGGATTTTTATAAGGTTCTCTTGTAATGCCGTTCCTAGGCAGAGTCCGAATTTGAGGTAGAGTTTATTTTCTCCTCATTTCATGCTTGTGCGGGTGTAATTTCCGGAGATCATATGGATGTATCTCTACGGAAGTTCTTGTCATATTATGATTTTCTGTCCGAAGTCCATTTCCACTCCGGAGAGCATATGGATGTATCTCCATGGAAGTCCTTGTCATATTGTGATTTTTGTCCAAAGTCCATTTCCACTCCGGAGAGCATATGGATGTATCTCCATGGAAGTCCTTGTCATATTGTGATTTTTGTCCAAAGTCCATTTCCACGGATATAGTTCTCGTGGAGGTGCGTATGTGCTCCCATTTGGAGTGTCTGAGCACAGTTCTTGTCTCACTTCCCTTTTTCTTTGGATGTGTGTATATTATCACAGTCCCCTTTTTTTATTTTTTGAATATGTGAACACGTCTTGGTGAGTCCCCACTTAGGCAGGGTGTCCTTGTAGAGATATTTTCATATTGGCATATGCTTGTATCCATGTATTCTCGGGAGAAACTTTACCCGAAGGGACTTTGCCTTAAAGAGATATATGTGTATAAATACAAATTTGCACTTTGTAAATATATTCTCAAACGGTATCTCCACTTGAGCAGAGTATCCGATGGGAAAGAGCCCCCCGTATGAACGGAGTCCCTTTTTTTTTTAGAAACATATACAAACGGGGCATATTTGTGATTATATAGATATATTCTCGGGCAGAGTCTCTATTTGGGCAGAGATTCCACTAAGAAATACATTTATATAAACATGAAGTTTGTGATTATACGGATATGAATTTAGAGGGAACTTTGTCCGGGCAAGATTTCTCCTAAGAAACATATGCGTACAGGCACAAATTTGTGATTTTATGGATATGTTCTTAGGGGGAGTCTCCATTTGGGCAGAGTTTCCCTAAGAAACATATACATAAGAACATAAATTTGTGAATATACGAATATGTTCTCGGACAGAACCTCCGCTTGGGCAGAGTTTCCTCTAAGAAACATATACATATAACACGAGTTTGTATTTATATGGATACGTCCCCTGAGAGGGATTTTTGCCTGGGCGAGATTCTCCTTAAGGAACATATTTGTATAATTACAAATTTATGATCTTTATATATGTTCATGGACGGAATCTCCACTTGGGCAGAGTTTCGTCTTAAGAAACATACATATAAGAACACAAATTTGTGAATATACGAATATGTCCTTGGGCAGAACCTCCGCTTGGGCAGAGTCTCCTCAAGAAAACATATACATATAAGCACAAAATCCACCATCCCAGAGTCTCGCTCGATGGGCGGGGAGAACATGGGTATTTAAATACCATGTGTCCATAGAGTCTTGCTCGATATGGACGGCATTTAAACCCCGGGAATATCACCCCACAGAGTCTTGCTCGATGTGGGGGATGGGGATTAAGAAGGAATGTTGATGACGATCACGCCGACCGCTCTCCTTTCCGCGCCTGGCCTATCGGGCTAAAGAAGGGGATTTGTACCTTCGAACACCAAGCAGGGGGGGTTGGAGAATGAGAGAGGGAATGAGCAAAGGCTCTTTTTCTATTTTTTGGGATTTTCCCAACAGGGCTTCGCCGAGGCAAGCAAAAGACCCCCCTTTCCTTTGGAATAGGGGGGGTATTTATAGGGGTTTCGGCCCCTTACATGCGTGGGAGAGAGGAGAGAGAGTGCCCCTAACCGATGGTGACCTCATGATGAGGTCACCATCGGTTAGGGGAGATTCCCCTTAACCGATGGTGACCTCATCATGAGGTCACCATCGGTTAGGGCCAACCGATGGTGACCTCATGCTTAGGTCACCATCGGTTAGCCCCTTAACCGATGGTGACCTCATGTTGAGGTCACCATCGGTTAGGGGGAGACCCCCCCTTAACCGATGGTGACCTCATTGTGAGGTCACCATCGGTTAGGGGGACCTAACCGATGGAAAGAGAGGGGAGAGAGGGGGGATTTTGTCTATAAATACCCCCCCTATACCCTCATTTCCAGGACTTGTTGGAGCCCGGAGGTGCTGCTGAAGTCCTGCTTGTTTTTTTGGAGTTTCGCCCGACTTCTCGGAGTTTTGCCCGATCGGAGGGTGCTTTTGCAAGCCTCGGAGTTCTTCCTCGAGCTTGTTCTTTGTGCTTGTTCTTTGTATTCGGTCTACAGACCTTGTGCTGCCGGAGGTGCTGTTGGAGTCCGGCTCCGTTTCCTTGGCGCTTCGCCCCAACTTCTTGGAGTTCTGCCCGATCAGAGGGTGCCTTTGCAAGCCTCGGAGTTCTTCCTCGAGCTTGTTCTTTGTACTTGTCCTTCGTACTCGGTCTATAGGCCTTGTGCTGCCGGATTTTTCCGTGCTTCGTACTTTGGACGGAGACATGTTCTCCTTGTACTTTCATTTTAACCGGGACTCCGGGCACTATTTTAAGGGCCGGAACTCCCCTGCTGAATTTTGGGGAAGGATCCCGCTAATAAGTTTGTAACTTAAATAACCTTGGGGTCATTTTAAATCACAACTTTTTGGCCTCTGAGCAGGCTGCTGATAATGTATTGTAACCAGGCCTGCTGATAACCAACATTTAATTTTCGTGGCCCAACGGCCCCTTTCATCATGTCCACGACTTGAACCGTCATCCGCCAAAATAGGCTTCAACTAGGCTAGTCGCCGGACCATCATCTGATGGATTTTGTAATTTCCGCTGAAATAAACGTGTCACACTTTTGCCGTTCAACATCCCCCCACGGGGAGGGGACCCGACAAAAAGAAGTCCCCGTTCAAGAAAGTGGGAGTACTCTCGCCGTGGAGTTACCACATTGGGAACTCTACTTTGATGGCGCTTCCCGGGTGCTCAAGCAAACTGACGGCACCACAACTTATACCTCCGGAGCGGGCATTGTCCTAGTGACTCCACAAGGGGGAATACTGCACAACTCATGTGCACTCATGAAGCCGTTGACCAACAATCAGGCTGAATATGAGGCGCTGATCGTGGGACTTCAACTGGCTGCCGAAATGGGCATCAAATGCATAAAAGTCTACGGAGACTCGCAGTTGGTCATCCGTCAAGTGCTGGGGGACTACGAAGTTCGGAAAAAGGAACTGATCCCCTATCATGCCAAAGTAATGAAGCTCCGCGAGAGGTTCTCTTTGTTCAAAATCGGACATGTCCCTAGAGGGCAAAACTCTCAAGCGGATGCGCTAGCCAAACTGGCGTCCGCCCTAAAGCTCCCTCCTGAAGGGGAGTTGGGCATAACTGTCCGACATAGGAGGCTGATGCCCAGTGTTCTTGAGGACGACTCCGACCCAGAAGATGTAGAGGTCAACGCCCTCGAAGAAGAAGCCGGTCAAGAAGAAGACTGGCGTCAGCCGATCATTCAAATAAAAAACGGTTGGCTGCCTTCAGATCGGGCCGAACGAGTCCGACTGCTGCGGCGGGCCACGTCATATCAAATGATCGGGGACCAACTATATCGGCTTGTCCATGAAAAAGACAAATCTGTCCTCCTCCGATGTCTCTCCCCCAGAGAAGCCAAAGTCATCATGCACGAAGTCCACTCTGGACTGTGTGGAGCCCATCAAGCGGGAGACAAAATGAAAATCAACATCAAGCTAAAAGGCTTCTTCTGGCCGACCATGTACACGGATTGCGTCCAGTACGCTCGTACGTGTCATCAATGCCAGGTCTTCAGTTCGGTGCCAAGAAAGCCGCCGAACGAATTGCATCCAACTGCCCCTACATGGCCCTTTGCCGAATGGGGAATGGACGTCGTGGGACCATTCCCACCATCCTCCGGCGGCCACAAGTTTATCCTGGCAGCCACCGACTATTTCTCCCGATGGGCAGAAGCAATCCCTCTTCGGGAAGTAACCGAGGTAGCCGTTGCCAAATTTGTCAAGCAACACCTGATTTACAGGTTCGGCACCCCTCGTCGGATCGTATCAGATAACAGTACGCCCTTCAGAAACAAAACGATATATGCGTTGGCGGCCAAATTCCAGATAGATTGGAGGACGTCAACAGTCTACAACCCTCAAGCCAATGGTCTGGCGGAAGTCTTCAACAAGACCCTTTGCAAACTGCTTGCCAAGATAGTCGGCAATCGCAAACGTGATTGGGGGGAGAAGGTGCACGAAGCACTCTGGGCATACCGGACGGTCTACAAGACCCCAACGGGGTGTTCTCCCTTCTCTCTGGTGTACGGAGCCGAAGCTATGCTCCCCATCGAAATCGAAATGTCATCCTACAGGGTAGCCGTCTACACCGGTCTTCAGCCCGAGGAACGACAAGAAATTGAAAGAAGGTTGGAGGAATTGTCCGACCTAGAGGGCAAAAGGTTGGAAGCATACAAATACCTCCAATCCTATCAAGCCCGCATGACTCGAGCCTACGACAAGCTAGTCAGGCCCCGTGTCTTCTAGAAAGGTGACCTCGTCATGGTCAAGCAAAGAGAAGTCATGGCAGGCAAATCAAGTGGCAAACTCCAGCCAAACTGGCGCGGACCGTACGTGGTCACCGGAGTGTATGAAGGCGGGGGATACACGCTGGCAACACATGCCGGCGATCGCCCCTTTCCACCACTAAATGGCAAGCATTTGAAAATGTAATTTACCCCTGAGCATGAATTCCCTGGGCTACCGCCCTCTGATCCCCTTATAGCCGAATCAGGCTAGGGTTGGGCATATGCGCCCATGTCAAAAAAAAAAAACAAGGGAAGGGACTGAAAAAAATATATATATGACGTCCCGGCAGACTTGATCGCTCCCCGAAAAGGAGTGCCCAAGGGCAAAAGTGCCTAGCAGAAAAAAGGGGGAATGATGACAAATTTTTCTCTTCATTAAAAAACTCCTCCTTGGTCAGCAAACCGCCCAGGTCGACCAAGTCAAACCCTTTAGCCAACAAACCCCCAGAAGGTCAGCTAAAAAACTCCTCCTTGGTCAGCAAACCGCCCAGGTCGACCAAGTCAAACCCCTTTAGCCAATAAACCCCCAGAAGGTTGGCTAAAAAACTCCTCCTTGGTCAGCAAACCGCCCAGGTCGACCAAGTCAAACCCTTTTAGCCAATAAACCCCTAGAAGGTCGGCTAAATCCTCCTTGGTCAGCAAACCATCCTGGTCGACTAAGTCAAATTCTCTAGCCAACAAACCCCCAGAAGGTCGGCTAAAAACTCCTCCTTGGTCAGCAAACCGCCCAGGTCGACCAAGTCAAATTCTCTAGCCAACAAACCCCCAAAAGGTCGGCTAAACTCCTCCTTGGTCAGCAAACCATCCTGGTCGACTGTTGACACGGGAAATTTTCATCATTTCCTCCATTCATTTTGATTCATTTGTTTCATTCCATTTGGGTATTCATTTGTTTCACATGCTTTGATTTTTATATCGCGGGGCGTGCCAGCCTGTCTAACAGACAGAAGAAAGAATCCGCGCAATGCGGAAGGAAATTTGGGTGTCCGTGAGACGGACGGGTGTGGTGTCCGTGAAACGGACGGGTGTGGTGTCCGTGAAACGGGCGGGTGTGTTGTCCGTGAAACGGACGGGTGTGCCGTTTTTTTATCTGAACTTCTTGAGTCCCATGTCTATTCTCATCAGGCAATTAGGGTAGCATGTGCTGGACCTCCATCTCCATCGACCGGAATCGATGTTACATTTACATCGAGTTAAAACTCTCGGTATTATTTAATACCAATTTCTAACCCGAATACCATTTCATAGTAAAAAGGACGAGAGAAATATACATGCTTTTTCTTAGAAAATCCTGATTATGACATGTTTTTCCTTACTTTTGATTACTTTGAAATGCTTTTTGCTTTGGATATTCCATTTTTGAAGCGATTGCCTTTGTGGGAGCCCAAAGTTTGATTTCTTTTGAAAAGGGGAGCGGGTATATACCCATGGACCGATTTGAGGTTTTTTATCCTTTTTGCAAAAGGTTGATTATGGATTTTTATTTGGGAAAACATGGGGATTATTATCATGAACGGGTGCATGCCCGTGGATTTTTGATTCTGAACTTGGGGGTATTATAACCCGGAACAACACTCCCGTATTAGAAGGGTGATTGTACGGATTTTTATATGAGGTTCTTTTATAATGCCGTTTCTGGGCAGAGTCCAAATTTGAGGTAGAGTTTATTTTCTCCTCATTTCATGTTTGTGCGGGTGCAATTTCCGGAGATCATATGGATGTATCTCTACGGAAGTTCTTGTCATATTTGTGTTCTCTGTTCGAAGTCCATTTCCACGGATATAGTTCTCGTGGAGGTGCATATGTGCTCCCATTTGGGGTATCCGAGCACGGTTCTTGTCTTGTCCTCCTTTTTCTTTGGATGTGTGTATATTATCACAGTCCTCTTTCCTTTTTTTTTGAGTTTATGAGTATGTCTTGACAAATCCTTATTTAGACAGAGTATCTCCGTGATGGTGTATTTATATGGACGTATGCTTATGTCCGTATGTTCTCGGGAGAAGTTTTGCCCGGAGAGATTTTACCTCGAAGAGGTATGCGTATATAAACACAAATCTGCGCATTGTAAATATATTTTCAAACGGTGTCTCCATTTGAATGGAGTGTCCGATAGGAAGGGGCCTCCGTATGAACGAAGTCCTTTCTAAGAAACATATACACAATAAGGCATATTTGTGATTATATAGATATGTTCTCGGGCAGAGTCTCTATTTGGGCAGAGATTCCACTAAGAAACACATTTACATAAACATGAAATTTGTGATTATACGGATATGAATTTAGAGGGAACTTTTGTCCGGGCAGGATTCCTCCTAAGAGACACATGCGTATAGGCACAAATTTGTGATTTTATGGATATATTCTTAGGGGAGTCTCTATTTGGGCAGAGTTTCCCCTAAGGAACATATACATAAGAACATAAATTTGTGAATATACGAATATGTTCTTGGACAGAACCTCCGCTTGGGCAGAGTTTCCTCTAAGAAACATATACATATAACACGAGTTTGTATTTACATGGATACGTCCCCTGAGAGAGATTTTTGCCTGGGCGAGATTCTCCTTAAGGAACATATTTGTATAATTACAAATTCGTAATCTTTATATATGTGTTCTCGGACGGAATCTCCACTTGGGCAGAGTTTCGTCTTAAGAAACATATATATAAGAACACAAATTTGCGAATATACGAATATGTCCTTGGGCAGAACCTCCGCTTGGGCAGAGTCTCCTCAAGAAAACATATACATATAAGCACAAAATCCACCATCCCAGAGTCTCGCTCGATGGGCGGGGAGAACATGGGTATTTAAATACCATGTGTCCATAGAGTCTTGCTCGATATGGACGGCATTTAAACCCCGGGAATATCACCCCACAGAGTCTTGCTCGATGTGGGGGATGGGGATTAAGAAGGAATGTCGATGACGATTACGCCGACCGCTCTCCTCTTCGCGCCTGGCCTATCGGGCTAAAGAAGGGGATTTGTACCTTCACACACAGAACGGGAGGGATTTGAGAATGAGAGAGGGAATGGGCAAATGCTCTTTTCCTATTTTTCGGGATTTTCCCAACAGGGCTTCGCCGGGACCTTACATGGGGGAGAGGCCTTGCCGAATGAGGGGAATGGGGGGCCTTTTATAGGGAGAAGGCCCCCTCTTACATTGGGTCGGAGAAGGCCCAACCGATGGTGACCTCATTGTGAGGTCACCATCGGTTGGAGGCCAACCGATGGTGACCTCATAGTGAGGTCACCATCGGTTAGATGGCCAACCGATGGTGACCTCATCGTGAGGTCACCATCGGTTGGAGGCCAACCGATGGTGACCTCATTGTAAGGTCACCATCGGTTGGATGGCCAACCAATGGTCAAATTTTTTTTTTTTTTTTAAATTTCTCTGTCAACATCGACCAAGTCAAATCCCTAGTCAGAAAACCCCAAGAAGGTAGGCTATCCCCTCAGCCAGTAAACCTCCATGGTAGGCTGTGCCGTCCTGGGCCCACCAATCATAATGGTGGGCTAAACCCAAAACGGCAAATCCCCTAGCCACGGCTCCGCAACCTTGCTTCGGACACCGACTTCAAAAAAAAAAAGAAAAGAAAAAGGGACTAAAAAATAGAGATGTCCCGGCGGACTTAGTCACTTCCCAAAAGGAGTGCCCAAGGGTAAAAAGGCTCAAAATCCAGCTGAGGTGAAAACCCGAAAGGGCGCCTCAGGCAAAAATGGATAACCCCTCGACGTGAAAACCTGAAAGGGCGCGTTGGAAAAAGCTAGGGGGGGCTGGCTTCTGTGAAAACCCGAAAGGGCGCAGGAGTCAGTAATGTGAAAAAAAAAAAATCAAAATCAAATCATCACTTATCAAGGCATGTTTCGCGCGGCCAGTAAACAAAATGCTAGGCCGGGCCCTTATTCTGCTTGGTAGGTAAACCGAAATGATAGATCAAGTCGTTTCCCTTTAGCCAGCAAACCCCAAGAAGGTAGGCTATCCCTTTGACCAATAAACCTCTGTGGTCGGTCAAACCTAAATCCCTAGCCAGCAAACCCCAAGAAGGTAGGCTATCCCTTTGACCAATAAACCTCTGTGGTCGGTCAAACCTAAACCTTAGCCAACAAACCCCAAGAAGGTAGGCTATCCCTTTGACCAATAAACCTCTGTGGTCGGTCAAACCTAAACTTAGCCAGAAAACCCCAAGAAGGTAGGCTATCCCTTGACCAATAAACCTCCATGGTCGGTCAAACCAAAACCCTTTAGCCAGCAAACCGGAGTGGTAGGCTGTTGTGCCATTTTTTTTTTTTCTGGCTTCCTACTGTCGAAGGAGGGAACGGAATAGAAGGAAGAAAGATATATACGCACAGGAGAGAGAGATACCTGGAAGGCCGGCCTCACACCTCTCCTCCTCAGCCGTTGCCTGCAAGAGACAGGAAGAGAAGGGCGGGTCCCTGCTGAGGGCCCCCTGCCCGCGGCCGCCCTGGCCGCCCCGCCGCGGCCCGGCGCCTGGATCACCGCGGCCCACCCCCCGCCGGTCGCCGTCGCCCGTCCGGCCGGCAGCCGCCCCGCCGCTGCCGCTGCCGCCCTGCCGCTGCCGCTGTCGCTGCCCCCCCGCCGTCGCGCTGCTGCTGCTGTGCCTGGGGTCCGCCGCCACCAAGCAAGAGACGAAGAGGAGGGGAGAGGCTGCGCCCCCCCCCCTTCCTGCTCTGTTTCGCACAGAGCAATCCGGGAAGGTGCCCGGCTCAAACAGGGAAAGGGAAAATGTGAAGAAAATGAAGATACGAGGGTTAAATCGCAATAAACCAATGTAAAAATTGCGTAAAACCCCCTATTTTAATGGGCAGAGCTCCGGGGAGAGCGCCAAACCTTCCGCCCGGGCGTCTTTTGCCCAGGCACTATAAAAGGAGGGGGGCGCCCCAGGCTAAAGGGGAGGATTTTTGGAGTTTTAAAATCAGAGCAAGGCTCTGGGAAAAGACTGCAAGGCGGTCTGGGAAAGGGTCTGCAAGGCAGCCCTAAAGAGTATCGTGCAAGGCACGATCCAATTTTCTCAAAGTCAAAGCAAGGTCCATTGGACTTCTTCTTATTGGGCCAATTTTCTTATTGGGCCTGGTGCTTCTTATTGGACCAGAATTGTACTGTCTCGCATTTAATCAAGACATTTTGTGCTTATTGGGCCAACAATTAGCGAATTAACTTGTGTGATTTATCGGGCCCATTGGGCTATTTTTAGTCATCCAATAATGCGTTATATGAATTATTTCATGTAATGTCACGTTTATTTAAAACGTAGCACTACGTAATTTCCTAGTCAAAATCAACCAAGTTTTCGACAAGTGTTAACAAAATATCTTCCAAATAATATTCTTTAATTTTCAATAACATAAAATCAACAAACAAGTTATGTCTCACATCAATTTTAACCCACCTTAAGTCAGTTCATGTTTAAAACAATTAAATAAATGAAAATGTTAAGCTAATTCCCCTTTAAATCAATCAAATAAATAAAAAATGTAAATTTAATTCACATAATTTAAATGTAAATAAATAAATCACGAAAATGCTTAAATAAATGAAATAAATAATTCTGAAAATACCAAAAAAATGAGAAAATACATTTAAAAATCAATAAAAATGAAATAAATATCAGAAAATTCCAAAAAATGAACTGCATGTTTGCAATGGTGTTCTTTCATGTATAATTCATTTCATTCAAATGTGAGTCACGTTCTTTTGTTTCAACAAGTTTGTCTGATGGTTAATCAAGGGTATTCAGTCTTTGTGCTGATATAATTAACACTAACCGCAGTTAGTGGGGGAGGTCAAATGAACTAAGCAAGACCATGTCCATATAAATAAATAAATATCCAAATAAATCAAATCCAAACATAAATTTAAAATTTTTAAAATGTTAAAAAATAATTCTCACAAAGATGGCGACTCCACTGGGGACCTCCCTTCCCTTCATCTCTCCATCAGACAATACCCTAACAATAAGATGTACTCACATAATACCTTTTCTGTGCAGGTCTTGCAATGGCGGCTCTGGCGCACACTCCGGGCGTGGTCTTCGGCCCACTTGTGGTCCAGGACCACATACGAAACGGCTACCTCACAACGCCCACCAGGTTTGGAGCTTTTCCCCCTGTGGTGGAATCTCCATACTTCCTGGGCGTGATACCGGCCGTCGTACCTACTGCTACCAAAGCTCAGGAAACAAGCAAGACAAAGGAGAAGCCTCAAGCTCAGGAGGCTGACTTGGTGCAAATGTTCACTACCTATGCCATCAACTTCACCGACACTCCAACCACGAAAAAACATAGAAAGCACAAGTGTGACAAGAAGCCCACGACCCGTGGCATTTCAGGCTCTGGAAAGACTGTCCGCATTGGCGAGCTCCGAATCCGCCTGGATGGCAGTGAGACCATGGTGATACCGGAACGGCATGTGGCTACCATTCCGGTAAGGAACAAATTCGGCATACTGCCTAAAGTGCGGCAGGATAAGCCGAGCTTTAAAGTGAAAGAAATAAGAAAGCAATGGGCGAAGGCTGAGGCCCGAAACTTTAAACCTGACAAATCTGGCTTTAGGAAACACAAAGCTAATGTTACAAGAGAAGAAGTGTATAACCCATCTCGGGTTAAACAAATGTGGGTCACCAAAGAAGAAGCTGAGGAGCTCCGGAAAATAAGGGCCCTGGAATCCCTTATAGGGCGAAAGAATGCAGGAGGGGTCATGAAGCAAGACCCAGACATGTGGCAGAATTTCAGAAGAAGGAAGGTCCACGAAAGACAAAGGGAGCCATCCCAAGAATCTCGGACTAAAGAGAGCACCCCTCCCCAACCGGTTCATCTGCAAAGAGGATATAAAAGGAAGGGGGTATACCAAGAAAGAAGAAGACAGGCAAGCCCGGAGACGGGGCAGAATTTCACGCCTGAAGAGCACAAAAGGGATGGAAATATCCCTAGAATATCAGTTTTCCAGCGCCTGGGTCCTGTTGTACGCCTGAGGCAGAAGAAGCGGAGAACGGTGAAAATTACTGAAGAAGGCGTGCGAGTATACACTTGCTACGCTTCCAACATCAACTTGCTGGCTATCGCCGACCAGGTAGAAACTTCAAATACAGAGCAGCATCCCGCGACAGTTGGTCGCAGGAGGGAGCAAGCTCGGGCCTGGCTTGACCGGGTAAATACAGAGGGTGACCTACCACTTCCAAATGAAGGAGGCGCGGGGGTGACCGACATTGCCACAACTTCAAATCTCCCGTCAGACCAAAGTCGGCCTAACGAAGGATATAATGTCAGGGTATCTCCATCACTAAATTTGGAAACAGTAATGCTAGAAAACCAAAAGCTCAAGGCTATGTTAGAAGGCCTTATGCAACAGTTGGGCATGGCGCCCCCACAGCCACCACAGCCATCACTACCACCACAGTCGGTACAGCAGGTGGTGCAACCTCAGCAGCTCCAACAAGCAGCCCAGCCGATACCGCCTATAATGGCGCCCCAGCCTGGGAACGCACAACCGGGTACGCCCCGGGCAGAGTTCACAAATCCAAACTCAAGCCACGAAGAGAATCAGGAGGTACATGTTGCAGAACAGCGGCATGGGTTGCCACCATTAAATACTACATTTGAAGCAACGATGGTTTCCCAAAGGGCCATGATCGAGCAAATAATTGAAGCAAAAATGGCTGAGCAGAGTGAGGGTTCCGCCACTTATGATTTGTATAGGGTACCCTACCCCGTACATCACCTCTTTAAAAAGCTCCCAGCAGAGCATCCAAAGGCACCAAAATTCTCAAAATTCAATGGGGAGGGATCACCTCATGAGCATATAGCTCATTATATGAGCATCATGGGAGAATTGGCGACTGAGGAGTCCTACCTCTTGAGGTATTTCTCGATGTCCCTGACAGGGCCAGCATTTCAATGGTATGCCCGACTGAAACCCAACTCGATAGTTGGTTGGGAAGACATGCAAAGAAAATTCTTTGAGCGGTTCAGGATGACAGAAAGGAGAGTCACCTTGGCAGAACTCATATCTCTAAAGCAAAATAAAAATGAGTCTGCTCTAGACTTTATCAAAAGATGGCGTGACATGAGCATGAAATGTGAGCAACCGCCGGCACATGAAGATGCAGTGAAGCTTTGCCAAAGGAGTCTGAAGCCAGAAATCAAGGAAAAGCTCTTAGGAGCTAATATCCGGACATTCGAACACCTCAACAATACAGTGGCAGAGATTGAAATCTTTTTTGCAGAAAATCCAACCACAGTGTTTGGAAAAGGCAAACCACCAAAAGACAAAGGCTCGGGGTCGCGAGAAGTGAATGCTGTGGACTTTTCATCGGCGCTCGGCAAAAAGGGGGGCAAGGGTGAGGCATCCGCTCCCCCAAACACCAAGAAAAATGAAAAAATGTCAGCACTTTCGTTGGGTGAGAGACTCAGTGCTCCCTATTCATTTACAAGGGAGCACACCAGAGAATTGCTTGACATATGCCTTCAGGAGAGTCTAATTACTCTCCCAGAGCCGAAACGCCCAGAAGAAGCCACAATGGTAGACAAGCCCAATTATTGCGCATATCACCGCATGCTGGGTCATACTTTAGAAAATTGTTATCTGTTCAAAAATCGGGCAGAAAAGTTGATCCAAGCCGGAATAATTGATATGGCCGAACACCTGGTGAATCCACCCCAACCACATCAGCAGCCGAAGCTTACATTCACGGCAAATGTGATTCATGCCGTAGTTCAAGCAGAAGAGGCACAAGTTGAGCAGTTGACAAAGCTCCTTGGATTTGCCGCATATCAACAACTGCCAGATGATATGGTAGAAAGGCTATTCTTGCAACATTCCATGACCAACAGGAAGAAACGGGCTGGGTCCAGGTAAATGCCAAGAAGAGGTCAGTCCCTAAAAAGTCTCAAAGAAAGCAACAGCCCAGAAGCTGTATCCCGGTGGCGCTGCCCCGCCCAATGGGATAGCAAAAGACAAGACTTTGCAAGAATTGATAGTCTTGCGGAAGAGAATCAGAAATCAAAAAAGGAATGAAAAGAGGAAATTGAAGAAAGAATCAACAGCCTGTGAAACCTCTACAGCAAATGGAGTCAATGGCCCCCTCAAAAGGCTCCAAGGGTTGATTGACGAACTTGAAGAATATCAACAGATGGCACCAACTAAAGCAATCCCCTTGGAAAAATACATACCATGGGAAGAACTGGAGCGTAAAATGCGCTTGAAGAAATGGCTCATCGAGCTGCGAGAGCATATGCAAGAACATGGGGATGCCCTCTCCTCTGTCGGTGAAAATGAAATGTTTTGGGGAACTGACTGCACCGTTGAAGACTTAGTCGAAAAAGTGCAGACATTCTCATGCAATATGACCTATGTGTTTACCTCTCAGCCGGGGGAACAATCCAAATCAGGGATCCGCTGTGTGCCCCCTGAAGCCAGAAAGCCATTCAAAACTTACCAAAGAAACAAGCCACCCCAGAAGGTTATATACTTCAGAGGGGAAAAGTCAGGGCCCGTCCCTGTACCTCAAACTAAAGGTGATGAATATATCTTCCCGTCATCCGATGAAGAGGAGGAAGATCTTGTTGTTGAAGATGGTATGCCAATTCCCACAATGGCGGCAAATGAAGGACCCTCTCAGGTGTCAACTAAAGAGAAGATAGAAGAGCTGGTACCTCTCGTAACTGAGAAGCTCTCTCTAGAAAAAGAACGAGAAGAGGGGATAAGTGGCGACGTCGCAATTCCCCTCCCATCACAAGCACCTAAAGGTTTGGCAAGAGTAATGCCCTCCTTTGAAAAATCCAAGGATAGAGCTAACCGAAAGGTTCTCCAAGCATTGGGGAGGTTTCCGACCAACCTTAGTATTTGGGATGCCTTAGCATTGAGCAAAGAATTGCGTGAGGCGTTCATTGCAGCGTTGCAGGAACCGGAAGTCTATGAGGCCCATGTGGCAGAAATGAAAGAAGATACATATGAAGCATTAACGGCTTCTGTGACCTTCACAGAAGATGATATGTTGCTACCCTCTCCCTGTCACAATAGGCCTTTATACATGAGGGGGGAGATAAATGGACGAGAATTAGACCGTATTCTGGTCGATGCCGGTTCCGCAGCGAACATTATCCCGTTAAAAACGTTTCACAATCTGTTCCTTACCCCTTATTTACATAAGGTGGAAGGAGTCAAGATAGCGGGATTCAATCAGAACTCTGAAGAAGCCTTGGGGCGCGTGGATGTGGACCTAGCCCTAGGCGATTTTGTAACAAAGGTTGTATTCTATGTGGTTGACACTAATACTTCCTTCAAAGCCCTCTTGGGGCGACCATGGCTACACAAAAACTTGGTGGTGCCATCGACTCTCCATCAATGCTTGAAATACACAAAAGAAGGCGAGCAGCATCGGGTCTTTGCAGACCTAGAACCATTTAAAGTATATGAATGCCACCTGGCTGACGCCGGACTATACTTTAAAGGGGCGACTGATCCCCCTAAGAAGCAAGATAAAGGCAAACAGATTGCGGGGACCTCCTCGAAGAGCAGCGGCAAAATAAGAGTCAATAAAGAAAGGGTGGCAGCGCTCATGCAAATCCAACAGTCGGGGGATGTAAGTCAAAAACCCCTCCAACTTCAAAGACCTATCGTCAGGTTAGAAGCTAACACTGTCAGCCGGTTGATAGAGGCCGGAATACCGCTGCCACAAGATCATACACAAGTGACAGCTGGACATGAAATATATACAGTTGAGCCAATAAAGTTCTTCATAGCTCGCCATAAAGATGGTAGACCGATTGTGTTCTACAAAGGAGAGCCAACACCCAAGCAGCCTCCACAAGATGACTTCGGTCGAAGACATGCCATGTCCGAGTCCCAAGAAATGATTGGAGAACTTGAAGATATGCCACAATACATCAAAGATATGTGCCAAAAACAAAATATCCCCAGACCCAGAATAGTCTGAGGGGTAAAATGTTTCAAGAACTGTGGTACCCTACAAATGTCAGGGGGCAACCGCCCTTCTCCCACAATGACCGAAGAGGTCTCGGGTGGGAGACGCGTGAAGACCCTATGGTGCATTATGCAGTGAACATGGTCAGCATAAACCCTGCTCCCATGAGCATGGGAATTGAAGAGCAAAGGGGGCAGAGCCCCATGGAAGATGAAAATGAAAATGTCCCTTGTCAAGAGCAAGAATGGGAAGTGTACATGACTAACACAGACGACGAAGAGGACTTCGTCGATTTAGAGCCTGCGCCCCGAGAATTGGAAGATGGTGGGCAGGCCACTGTGGATGAACTTTTGGAAATAAATCTGGGGGCACCAGACGATCCTCGTCCGGTGTTCATCAGTGCATTGTTAAATGATGAAGAAAGACAAGCATATAAACAACTACTCTTAGAGTTCAAAGATTGTTTTGCTTGGTCTTATAAAGAAATGCCGGGTCTGGACCCGTCTGTGGCCGAACATGAATTGGCTATTTTGCCAGAAGCCAAGCCTGTGAAACAAACTCAAAGAAGAATGCATCCAGAGCTGGAAAAGAAAGTTGTGGATGAGGTCAACAAAATTTTGGATGTCGATTTCATCGAAGACTGCATGTATCCAATATGGCTGGCCAATATAGTGCCGGTAAAAAAGAAGAATGGGCAGGTGCGGGTCTGCATTGACTTCCGGGATCTAAACAAAGCATGCCCGAAAGATGACTTCCCTCTGCCCATAACCGAAACAATGGTGGATGTCACCACGGGACATGAAATACTGTCTTTCATGGATGGAAGCTCGGGGTACAACCAAATTCGGATGGCCGACAAAGACAAAAATCACACGGCCTTCCGATCGCCTAAAGGCATATTCAACTACAAAAGAATGCCCTTTGGCCTGAAAAATGCAGGCGCCACCTACCAAAGGGCCATGACCAAGATATTTGATGAAATGCTCCATAACTTGGTCGAATGCTATGTGGACGACCTGGTCGTCAAGTCGGAAAAGAAAGAAAATCATGTAGAAGACTTGCGCAGGGTCTTCGAAAGGCTCCGCCAATACAAGCTGAAAATGAACCCTATGAAATGTGCCTTCGGCGTGTCAAGTGGAAAATTTCTCGGGTTCATTGTTCGCTACCGGGGCATTGAAATAGATCCCGATAAAATCAAGGCCATTAGAGAATTGCCTTCCCCTAAGACACTCACCGAGCTACGCTCCCTCCAGGGTCGTTTGGCTTACATCAGAAGATTCATATCCAACTTGTCAGGAAGATGCCAACCTTTCTGTAAATTGACAAAGAAAGGAGCCCCATTTATTTGGGATGAAGAATGTCAAAACGCCTTGAACAAATCAAAGAATATCTCCTCAGCCCGCCCGTGCTGGGGGCACCCATTAAGGGGAAACCTCTAATTCTATACATTGCGGCTATGGATGCTTCACTGGGGGCATTACTTGCTCAAGAAAATGAAGAAGGCAAGGAACAACCCCTCTATTATCTCAGTCGGATGCTAGTCGGACCAGAGCACCGATATGCACCAATGGAAAAGTTATGCTTGGCATTGGTTTTTGCCGTTAAAAAGTTAAGGCATTATTTGCTGGCGCACAAAGTTCAACTCATCTCTAGATGTGATCCTCTCAAGTTCTTACTCAAGCAGCCGGTCCTGTCAGGGAGGCTGGGAAAATGGGCACTATTGCTTATGGAGTTTGATATCTCCTTTGTGCCACAAAAAGCAATTAAAGGACAGGGAATGGCAGAGTTCTTGGCCGCCCATCCGGTGCCAGAAAACTCCCCCCTAAATACAGAATTGGTTGACGAGGAGGTGCTCCCCTCTCAAGAAACTTATGAGGCCCAAGAAGCACAAATTGAATACTGGCAGCTATACTTTGATGGGGCCGCGCGAGCTTCTCTGAAGGCTGATGGCACATCGACAAATGTGGCAGGGGCAGGAATTGTCTTGGTAACCCCGGAAAAAGGGATATTGCACTATTCATGTGCTCTTATGGAATCCCTCACAAATAATGAAGCAGAATATGAAGCCCTCATAGTTGGCCTGGAAATCGCCCTAGAAATGGGCATAAGATGCATTGAAGTGTTTGGCGATTCACTGTTAGTCGTCAGACAAATGTTGGGCATTTTTGAAGTCCGAAAAGAAGAATTGAAAGCCTACTTTGAAGCAGCTACAAGACTCAGCGACATGTTCTATCACTTCAAAATAGAGCATGTTAGAAGAAGTCAAAATTCACAGGCTGATGCATTGGCCAAGCTCGCATCCGCTCTCAAACTCCCTCCTGAAGGTGAACTGGCGATTACCATAAGAAACAGAAGACTGCTTCCGAGCACCCTAAATCGCCATGATGGTCTGACGACCTTTGAGGCGAATACATTGGAAGAAAATCAAGGCCAAGAAGAAGATGATTGGCGCGTTCCTATCATCAAAATAAAAAATGGTTGGCTACCAGATAAAAGGGGGGAGCGAGTGCAACTGTTGCGAAGAGCCGCTTCTTACAAGCTGATAAATGATACATTATACAAGTTTACACCCGAAAAGGATAAATCCCTACTGTTGAGATGCCTATCTCCGAAAGAAGCCAAGATGATCATGCGGGAGGTACACGCAGGACTGTGCGGAGCCCACCAATCTGGCCCAAAAATGAAAATCAATATACAAAGCAAAGGCTTTTACTGGCCAACAATGTTTGCAGACTGCGAGCGATTCGCTCGAGCCTGCCCCCAATGCCAAGCCTATGGGCCCGTGCCAAGAAAACCACCAAGCAAGCTCCATCCAACAACACCAACATGGCCATTTGCTGAATGGGGAATGGACATAGTGGGTCCCCTCCCTACATCATCCAAGGGGTATAAATACATTCTGGCTGCCACAGATTATTTCTCAAGATGGGCTGAGGCTGTACCTCTAAAAGAAACTACCGGAGAAGCAGTGGCTCGCTTTGTCCGACATCATATCATATACCGGTTCGGTGTTCCGAGTCGGATCATGTCTGACAATGGCACTCCATTCAAAAATCAGACAATAAACAAATTGATAGCAAAATTCCACATCGAATGGAGGACGTCAACGGTCTACTATCCTCAAGCCAACGGGTTAGCCGAAGCCTTCAATAAAACCTTATGCAAGCTCATGGTCAAATTGGTAAATGGTCGAAAGCGCGATTGGGACGAAAAAATGCATGAAGCTTTATGGGCCTATCGCACCATCTACAAAACTCCCACAGGATGTTCACCCTTTTCCCTTGTTTATGGGACTGAAGCAGTCATTCCTGTGGAAATTGAGCTCTCATCCTATAGAGTAGCTCTCCATTATGGTCTGCCCACTGATGAGGGGACCGAAATAGAAAGACGGCTTGAAGAGTTGTCAAATTTGGAAGGAAAACGCTTGGTCGCATACCAACGTCTTCGAAACTATCAGGCACGGATGTCCCGCGCTTTTGACAAGCTCGTGAAAGAAAGAGCTTTTAAAAAGGGAGACTTAGTCATGGTCAAACAAAAGGACGTCATGGCCTCTCGACCCAAGAATAAATTCATACCCAATTGGCTCGGTCCATTTGTGGTTGACAAAGTATTTGAAGGTGGCGCCTACACAGTGGTCGACCAAGAAGGAAATGTGATGTTCCCGCCCCTAAATGGCAGACACATGAAGCTGTACCATACTCCTGAGTGTGAGTACGTCTACACAATGTAACAGGTGGATCCGACTTTGGTACATACTGAAGATATGGAAAAGATCCGGTTACAAGATCTCAATAAAAAAAAAAAAGAAGAAAAGGAGGGGCTTAAAAACGAGGTGCCCCGGCAGACTCGATTCATTATTCCTCCAGGATGAATCGAGGGTAAAAAGGCCTAAAACCCAGCTGAGGTGAAAACCCGAAAGGGCGCCTCGGGCAAAATCGGGAAACCCCGCTGCATGAAAACCCGAAAGGGCGTGCAGGCAAAAGCAAGAGGGGGCCAGCCATGGTGAAAACCCGAAAGGGCGCCATGACTGGTAATATGAAAAAAATGGGGATACTCTCTCGACCTTTCCTGGAGCGAGATCGAGCTATCCCGCATTCCTTATAAGAGGGAGGACGCAAGAGTTGTCAATGACGAAACAACCCCTAAATTCATTCAAATGAATAATCAAATAAGGGGGCTATAACCGAGACAACGATGATTGTGTCTTCCCGCCCTTATAAGAAATGTGGGAAGTTCGAACTCTGCTCGAAGAAAGAGAGAGGGAGAACCCAACAAAAAAAAAAGAAGATACTCACCCCAAAAAAAAAAAAAGAAAGTCAAATCCCGAGCTTCTTTGGCTAACAAGCCGTCAAGGCCAGTCAAAAAGCTCAAAATCCAGACCTCTTGGCTAACAAGCCGTCCAGGCCAGTCAAAGGTTGAAATCCATGTCTTTTGGCTAACAAGTCGTCAAGACCAGTCAAAAGTCAAGCCCGAGCTTCTTTGGCTAACAAGCCGTCAAGGCCAGTCAAAAAGCTCAAAATCCAGACCTCTTGGCTAACAAGCCGTCCAGGCCAGTCAAAGGTTGAAATCCATGTCTTTTGGCTAACAAGTCGTCAAGACCAGTCAAAAGTCAAGCCCCGAGCTTCTTTGGCTAACAAGCCGTCAAGGCCAGTCAAAAAGCTCAAAATCCAGACCTCTTGGCTAACAAGCCGTCCAGGCCAGTCAAAGGTTGAAATCCATGTCTTTTGGCTAACAAGTCGTCAAGACCAGTCAAAAGTCAAGCCCCGAGCTTCTTTGGCTAACAAGCCGTCAAGGCCAGTCAAAAAGCTCAAAATCCAGACCTCTTGGCTAACAAGCCGTCCAGGCCAGTCAAAGGTTGAAATCCATGTCTTTTGGCTAACAAGTCGTCAAGACCAGTCAAAAGTCAAAACCCGAGCTTCTTTGGCTAACAAGCCGTCAAGGCCAGTCAAAAAGCTCAAAATCCAGACCTCTTGGCTAACAAGCCGTCCAGGCCAGTCAAAGGTTGAAATCCATGTCTTTTGGCTAACAAGTCGTCAAGACCAGTCAAAAGTCAAGTCCCGAGCTTCTTTGGCTAACAAGCCGTCAAGGCCAGTCAAAAAGCTCAAAGTCCAGACCTCTTGGCTAACAAGCCGTCCAGGCCAGTCAAAGGTTGAAATCCATGTCTTTTGGCTAACAAGTCGACAAGACCGGTCAAAAGTCAAATCACGAGCCCAGAGGAGCCTCAATCCTCTAAGCACATTTACGGCTCTCAGGGAAGCCCTAATTCCCTACCATTCATAAACTCAAATTCTCAACCCACGGCTCTCAGGGAAGCCTTTAATTCCCTACCGTACATAAATCCAAGCTCTAAATCCATGGCCCTTAGGGAAGCCTTAATTCCCTACCGACTATAAACCCAAGCTTCTGGCCAATACACCATCAGGTTGGCCGACCCAGTGAAAATCCAAATCCAAATTCTCACGGCTCTCAGGGAAGCCTTTAATTCCTCACAAGAGAAAAAAAAAAAGAGAATAAATAGGGGCTCAAAAAGGAGGTGCCCCGACGGACTTGGTCTACCACTTCATCGTGATGGATCAAGGGTAAAAAGGTCCTAAACCCAGCTGAGGTGAAAACCCGAAAGGGCGCCTCAGGCAAAAATGGGTAAACCCCTCAACACGAAAACCTGCAAAGGCGTGTCGGAAAAAGCTAAAGGGGGCCAATCGTGGCGAAAACCCGAAAGGGCGCTAGGATTGGTAATGTGAAAAAAAAATCATCAAAAAAAAAAATCAATCAAAATTATAAATCTGAGGGAGCTTTAATTCCCTCACCCAAAGCACGGCACTGGGGAAGCCTCAATTCTCTGATACAAACATGTTGTGGCCCCGGAGGAGCCCTAATCCTCTGAATCAAACAACTCATGGCTTTTGGGGGAAGCCTTAAAACCCCTGTTATCAACACACACTGTTGGCAAGATGTCAAAAAGTATGATGTATATAGTGAATAAAGGTCTCAATCCCAAGACAGGCCCCTGGGATAGCCCAAGAAGGAGAAAGTAAATAAAGGCCCAGTACATGTACTAATGCAAAAAAAAAACAAACAAAACAGAGTCTCCCGAACAAGTCTATGCCTCAGTAGCACTAGCCCTCAAGGAGTCAACCTCGACCTCTAGGGTAGCAATGGCAGCCTGGAGCCTGCTCTGCTCCATCTCCAAAGAAGATAGTCTCGCGGCCACGTCTACAGAACGCCGCATGTCCTCAGCAGCTGATTGGTCCAGGTAATGGGCCAGTATACGCAAAAGGGATGCACGAGCTGATTGTTCCTTCTGCGTAGAGAGAAGAGATGCATGCTCGTCCCGCACCAGGGAAATCTGACTAGCAGCACTTATAGCCTCGCCACGAAGGGTGACCAGTCGGGCCTCCAAAATCTCAAGAGTCTGTGAGGATCGCTCCAACCCTATGCATCCAAAGCGCAGAAGTTAAACCCACTTCAAGTAAAGAACAAAAGGAAACATTTAAGAGACAAGCAATAAAGGAGGGACCTGAAACAGCCCAAGATGGGTGTGAAGACACCTCCTCGGTGTCGGAAACACCGCCCATGGCGCTGGAAAGCTGTTGAGTCTCACCCGACAGGGGCTCAGTATTTTCACCATGGTCGTCAGGAATCGCACAAGTCTCCAAAGAGCCAGGTTCATTAGCATCCAATGGCTTCTCTACATCTAAAAGAACATGTGTGCAAAAGGCTAAGATCATGACGAAGACTCCTGACAAGCTGGAGATGAAAAGAAACATATACCTAAAAGGTACCCAGAAGGGCTGGCGGCGGCGTTTGCCTCTGTAGTCACCATTGGGAAGTCTAAGGCGGTAAGCTGTGGGGCATCCTGGCTGATCGTGGCTGTGAAAAAAGGGCGCTGTTATAAGAAGAACACGCACCAAAAAGAGTTGCCATATGGGATGAAATCCAGAAGAATGTTGTGGATACCTAGTTCAGAACAAAGGGACAAAGGCTGATCAGAAGTCTCCGTATCGTGGCAGGTCATAGGAAGACCCGATAGAGGAGCTGCAAAAAAAAAAAAACAACATGTGCAAATGTAAATGGAAGAGGGAAAATTGAAAGAAAACCCAAAAGCGGGCAGCAAGCAATGAAAGCCAAAATACCTGTGATATGGGGGGAAGTGGCACCAGTTGTGGCCAACCCAACAGTGCCTACAATGGCTAAAGGTACCTCTTGGTCTATGGAGGGTGGAGGATCTTGCATCATCTCCATCAAGTCGTCAAAAGGGATGCCTGAAAGAAGACAAAACATGGTTACATAAGGGGTTGAATAAGTCAGTGACTGGTGTTAAAAAAAAAAAAAAGGAAGAAGGGGGAAGAACTGGAAATAATAACTTACTGAAGCATGGATTATCAGGGTCCTCCATCGAGGGATCCCAGTCTGGGTCTAAAATCGGGATGTCGGTCACATCCACCTCATAATCCCAGTCATCTATGTCGTCATCCTGGGAAAACCCTTTGTGAGCAGCTAGGGTTGAGGGTAAAGCCACGTCATTCTGATCATTGAACTGAAGGGAGCCCGGTAGTTGATCTACAGACCCTGCCAAGATCAAAGAAAGAAAAGGACATGAACACGTACATACGTGGAAAGTAACAAGCAATGAAAATAGAGATCAGTCGCTAGTCACCAGTCTGCACTGTATCAGGTGAGACCCTAGGCGATGAATGATGAACAGAAAAGGGCAGGTCATCTGCATGAATAAGTATTGATCAAATGAGGTCAAGAAAGACAAATCTGACATATAGGCAAAAAAAAAATCAAGGGAAATATGACTACACTTACCCGCGTGCACTGCGCCAACTGAGTCTACGTGCATAGAGATGTGAGGAGAAAAGCTTGCCCCATCTATGGATGGAACAAGATAAATGAGAAAAACATTCTCTCGAAAAAAAGAACGCGAAAGGAAGGGTGTAGTCAGTACCTGCGCCACAAGGAGGAGAGCCGACCACCTCAGATGGGGGAGTGGGTGAACTAATGTTGGGCACCGTACGGGTCTCAGGCTGAGCTACACGGCGAGAAGGGCTCACAGTGCCTGAAAAGAAAAAAAAAATAAAAATACAGCAAATGGAAAGTTATCAGAAAAGTAGTTGGAGCACAAATGAATATAAATGTTTAAATCCTCACCTGAAGGCAAAACAAACTCAAGTGGCTGCGGAATTACTGTCTGAGGGGAAAGACCCAACTCTAGGGCACCTGAAGACACAGCCGACCACACGTCGCCCAGAGTGCGAGCCCTCTGAACTAGAAAAGCCTCACGGCGAGGCCCAAGAGTGGTGAGAGCACTGCTGAGATAAGCTATCCACTCTTTGGCCGGGTCATCGCTAAAAGTATCTGGAAAGAGTAAAGAATCTGTAGGTGCATCCTGCGGGAGCCCACAAGCATGAACAAAGTCCGACCACCATTCGTAAGAAGAAGCTCGATCCGGGGCAGCCACCCTCGCCCTTCTCTTCGAAGCACTTTTCTTGCGAGGCCGAGGAGTGCCGGCAAGCTCAACATCTCCCTCAGCCAAAGGACGCTTCTGCAACTTTTCCCTTGCCTTAAAGGCTTCTATCACCTGGGTAGCTAAACTCGGGAAATGTCTCTTCAAATGTTTCTCTCTGATATGGAAATGTGGGCGATCCAGTCTGCGCAAGTAATCTCTCTCAACATGACGAATGGCAGCAGAGCGCTGAGTGAAATTACCCCCGTGGCAAGCCCACCAATCAGCATACCTCAATGACACGTGTCCCCGCTGAGAAGGAGGTAAAATCGGAACATCTGTAGAAGGAGGTTCTTGCTGAAATAAATTCCACCACATACGGATTTGCAAGTGAACGGTCCGCAGGCGCAAAGCACGGGTCAACCCTGGAAACTCAAAATCTGAAGGAATCCGCTGATCATAACCGAAATTTCTTGCAAACCTGTGCGGGTAGTAGGGCTCCAGAATGGCAGTCTGACCCCCTCTAAAAGTCAACACCCCAGGGCGGGTACACTGAATCCAGCTCAAACGAAGGCACCTCGCAGCAAAATCGTGCACCACCTGCTGTGTCCATGGGTCAAACCAACCCGGCTGCCCTAAAGATGAGTAATCCGGGAAGGGTCTGAAATCAAGTGAAGAGTGGTCAAAGCTCAACTTCCCGGTCGCCCCGACGGGAATAAAACCCAGTGCATCTCGAGCAAGAGAGAGGAGACTGTCACCATCTCCGTCCAGCTGGTCAACAAATCTGAAAATAGTGGGAATAGAAACATCTCTGATAGTCCCTGCTGGCAGGCAACTAGGTAACAAGCAATGTGCCCAGGCGCTGATGTAGTGGGTAGCCATCAATATGGCGCTGTCCCGAGGCTGGGGATGTGAAGATAAAACTCCGAAAGAATGATAAATGCAGGCCAGGCAGCAGGAGCCAAAGCCAGCTGACATCCACATGCTAAACGGCAGGCCGGGTAAATAGCCTCCGGGCGCAAAAGAGACTCATCACCAAGAGGGACAGCGAAAGAGCACAACCAGTGAGTCAAGTAGGCAGCCAAATGTGTGATTTCATCAAGTTCCCAGGGGTTCTCTGTCCGGTGCGGAGACTCAAATATATGGGGAAATGCAGGCAGCTCCTCTCGAGGAATCTCATACATGTCATGACGGGTCCCCTGTGCTCGGGCAAATTCATTCACATAACAGAAAGGTCCACCATAGAAATACCTCACCCAAGTGTACAAACTGACTTGCGGAACGGTAGAAGCAGTGCTGGTATCATCGGTGTCATCAGCTAAAGAAGCAGAATGCCGTGCCTTGGCCAGATCATGCCAAACTCTCAACAAATATCTATAACAAAATTCCAGCACATATTGACCCTGGCCATCGGTAGAATCTCTGTGAAAATCATCTAAGACGACCTCTTCATAAGGTTCGCCTACAATGGGAAGCCCTGAAATGCGATGGAAAGCCCACAAGTCTATAGCAGTCTCACCCTCTGCAGTGCAAATAGTGTTCCATTGTGGATTATACCGCTCAGCCACAGCCTGTATCAAACCAGTGTAACATGGATATCTGTAAAGTGCCGCAGTCACTGCATGACGGATACCCACAAGATCAAGCATATGGCGATAATGCTGAATCACATATTGCAACCACTCTGTTGCCCCGGGGCGAGGAACATGTGACCGTCTCACACCCAGCTTGTCATACCAGCTAGGTCTCTTGCTCTGCAAAATATCTTGTAAAATACACTGGCCGCTGTAAAGAGTCTGCTCAGAAGGCTCGTCAGCTGAAGTCAAAAAGACACCAGCCCTGTGGCTAGAAACTGGAGCCCGGCTCCCACCTGCTATCATCCAGGAAGCTGCTCGTAAAGGGCGAGAAATGCTATGTGTACCTGTCAACTGCACATACCTTCCCAACTGTTTTGCTGAAGGTAACTCGTTCAGGCGAATGCCATGCCAAGGGAAAGCTGGATATGCATATGAAAATAAACCCTCCATGCTGTCACGATCAGAAAGAATGGCGCTCTCCAGAGCAAGCCTCTGGGCGCGAGTCAAGGGGACGGGGCCGTCATCATCATCACCCGGCCAGACATACGAAGACACAAATGCCATAACAGATTCATTTGAGGGAAGGTGCTGAGGATAATCCACAGGGCGCTGAAAGTAGAAATGTCCGTCACAATAGAGTACCCAGCCTGGGTCAATGGGTGCTGAATCGCCAGATGTCGCGTCAAGGTGCGATATTGCAATTCGGGCGTAACCCCGATCTAAATCAGAAAGCTTCTCAACTGTCACCAGGGTGGGTTCCATAAAAGGCATCTTCCGACGACAGGTGGGGGGATTCGGCAAGCTAGTACGAACAGTAGTAAGGCCACGTCCCCTACCATAAGAGCGACAGCCTCGGCCTCTCCGAGAACCCCGGCGCAAATCCATAATTGCCTGGGTATTGGTAGAAGCAAAAGGAAAATATCACTACGTGCTGGAAAACGCAAATGACGTAAATTTTAACAGCATGAAGCACTGAATGATCACAAGAATCACACGTGACAGCTGCCCGATGATGTGGCACGGGCTATCTGTCACGTGGGGGGCATTTGTTGTGCCATTTTTTTTTTCTGGCTTCCTACTGTCGAAGGGGGGAACGGAATAGAAGGAAGAAAGATATATACGCACAGGAGAGAGAGATACCTGGAAGGCCAGCCTCACACCTCTCCTCCTCAGCCGTTGCCTGCAAGAGACAGGAAGAGAAGGGCGGGTCCCTGCTGAGGGCCCCCTGCCCGCGGCCGCCCTGGCCGCCCCGCCGCGGCCCGCGCCTGGATCACCGCGGCCCACCCCCCGCGGTCGCCGTCGCCCGTCCGGCGGCAGCCGCCGCCGCCCTGGCCGCCCCGCCGCTGCCGCTGCCGCCCTGCCGCCGCCGCTGCCGCTGTCGCTGCCCCCCGCCGTCGCGCTGCTGCTGCTGTGCCTGGGGTCCGCCGCCACCAAGCAAGAGACGAAGAGGAGGGGAGAGGCTGCGCCCCCCCCCCTTCCTGCTCTGTTTCGCACAGAGCAATCCGGGAAGGTGCCCGGCTCAAACAGGGAAAGGGAAAATGTGAAGAAAATGAAAATACGAGGGTTAAATCGCAATAAACCAATGTAAAAATTGCGTAAAACCCCCTATTTTAATGGGCAGAGCTCCGGGGAGAGCGCCAAACCTTCCGCCCGGGCGTCTTTTGCCCAGGCACTATAAAAGGAGGGGGGCGCCCCAGGCTAAAGGGGAGGATTTTTGGAGTTTTAAAAATCAGAGCAAGGCTCTGGGAAAAGACTGCAAGGCGGTCTGGGAAAGGGTCTGCAAGGCAGCCCTAAAGAGTATCGTGCAAGGCACGATCCAATTTTCTCAAAGTCAAAGCAAGGTCCATTGGACTTCTTCTTATTGGGCCTGGTGCTTCTTATTGGGCCAGAATTGTACTGTCTCGCATTTAATCAAGACATTTTGTGCTTATTGGGCCAACAATTAGCGAATTAACTTGTGTGATTTATCGGGCCCATTGGGCTATTTTTTAATCATCCAATAATGCGTTATATGAATTATTTCATGTAATGTCACGTTTATTTAAAACGTAGCACTACGTAATTTCCTAGTCAAAATCAACCAAGTTTTCGACAAGTGTTAACAAAATATCTTCCAAATAATATTCTTTAATTTTCAATAACATAAAATCAACAAACAAGTTATGTCTCACATCAATTTTAACCCACCTTAAGTCAATTCATGTTTAAAACAATTAAATAAATGAAAATGTTAAGCTAATTCCCCTTTAAATCAATCAAATAAATAAAAAATGTAAATTTAATTCACATAATTTAAATGTAAATAAATAAATCACGAAAATGCTTAAATAAATGAAATAAATAATTCTGAAAATACCAAAAAAATGAGAAAATACATTTAAAAATCAATAAAAATGAAATAAATATCAGAAAATTCCAAAAAAATGAACTGCATGTTTGCAATGGTGTTCTTTCCATGTATAATTCATTTCATTCAAATGTGAGTCACGTTCTTTTGTTTCAACAAGTTTGTCTGATGGTTAATCAAGGGTATTCAGTCTTTGTGCTGATATAATTAACACTAACCGCAGTTAGTGGGGGAGGTCAAATGAACTAAGCAAGACCATGTCCATATAAATAAATAAATATCCAAATAAATCAAATCCAAACATAAATTTAAAATTTTTAAAATGTTAAAAAATAATTCTCACAAAGATGGCGACTCCACTGGGGACCTCCCTTCCCTTCATCTCTCCATCAGACAATACCCTAACAATAAGATGTACTCACATAATACCTTTTCTGTGCAGGTCTTGCAATGGCGGCTCTGGCGCACACTCTGGGCGTGGTCCTCGGCCCACTGTGGTCCAGGACCACATACGAAACGGCTACCTCACAACGCCACCAGGTTTGGAGCTTTTCCCCTGTGGTGGAATCTCCATACTTCCTGGGCGTGATACCGGCCGTCGTACCTACTGCTACCAAAGCTCAGGAAACAAGCAAGATAAAGGAGAAGCCTCAAGCTCAGGAGGCTGACTTGGTGCAAATGTTCACTACCTATGCCATTAACTTCACCGACACTCCAACCACGAAAAAACATAGAAAGCACAAGTGTGACAAGAAGCCCACGACCCGTGGCATTTCAGGCTCTGGAAAGACTGTCCGCATTGGCGAGCTCCGAATCCGCCTGGATGGCAGTGAGACCATGGTGATACCGGAACGGCATGTGGCTACCATTCCGGTAAGGAACAAATTCGACATACTGCCTAAAGTGCGGCAGGATAAGCCGAGCTTTAAAGTGAAAGAAATAAGAAAGCAATGGGCGAAGGCTGAGGCCCGAAACTTTAAACCTGACAAATCTAGGCTTTAGGAAACACAAAGCTAATGTTACAAGAGAAGAAGTGTATAACCCATCTCGGTTAAACAAATGTGGGTCACCAAAGAAGAAGCTGAGGAGCTCCGGAAAATAAGGGCCTGGAATCCCTTATAGGGCGAAAGAATGCAGGAGGGGTCATGAAGCAAGACCCAGACATGTGGCAGAATTTCAGAAGAAGGAAGGTCCACGAAAGACAAAGGGAGCCATCCCAAGAATCTCGGACTAAAGAGAGCACCCCTCCCCAACCGGTTCATCTGCAAAGAGGATATCAAAGGAAGGGGGTATACCAAGAAAGAAGAAGACAGGCAAGCCCGGAGACGGGGCAGAATTTCACGCCTGAAGAGCACAAAAGGGATGGAAATATCCCTAGAATATCAGTTTTCCAGCGCCTGGGTCCTGTTGTACGCCTGAGGCAGAAGAAGCGGAGAACGGTGAAAATTACTGAAGAAGGCGTACGAGTATACACTTGCTACGCTTCCAACATCAACTTGCTGGCTATCACCGACCAGGTAGAAACTTCAAATACAGAGCAGCATCCCGCGACAGTTGGTCGCAGGAGGGAGCAAGCTCGGGCCTGGCTTGACCGGGTAAATACAGAGGGTGACCTACCACTTCCAAATGAAGGAGGCGCGGGGGTGACCGACATTGCCACAACTTCAAATCTCCCGTCAGACCAAAGTCGGCCTAACGAAGGATATAATGTCAGGGTATCTCCATCACTAAATTTGGAAACAGTAATGCTAGAAAACCAAAAGCTCAAGGCTATGTTAGAAGGCCTTATGCAACAGTTGGGCATGGCGCCCCCACAGCCACCACAGCCATCACTACCACCACAGTCGGTACAGCAGGTGGTGCAACCTCAGCAGCTCCAACAAGCAGCCCAGCCGATACCGCCTATAATGGCGCCCCAGCCTGGGAACGCACAACCGGGTACGCCCGGGCAGAGTTCACAAATCCAAACTCAAGCCACGAAGAGAATCAGGAGGTACATGTTGCAGAACAGCGGCATGGGTTGCCACCATTAAATACTACATTTGAAGCAACGATGGTTTCCCAAAGGGCCATGATCGAGCAAATAATTGAAGCAAAAATGGCTGAGCAGAGTGAGGGTTCCGCCACTTATGATTTGTATAGGGTACCCTACCCCGTACATCACCTCTTTAAAAAGCTCCCAGCAGAGCATCCAAAGGCACCAAAATTCTCAAAATTCAATGGGGAGGGATCACCTCATGAGCATATAGCTCATTATATGAGCATCATGGGAGAATTGGCGACTGAGGAGTCCTACCTCTTGAGGTATTTCTCGATGTCCCTGACAGGGTCAGCATTTCAATGGTATGCCCGACTGAAACCCAACTCGATAGTTGGTTGGGAAGACATGCAAAGAAAATTCTTTGAGCGGTTCAGGATGACAGAAAGGAGAGTCACCTTGGCAGAACTCATATCTCTAAAGCAAAATAAAAATGAGTCTGCTCTAGACTTTATCAAAAGATGGCGTGACATGAGCATGAAATGTGAGCAACCGCCGGCACATGAAGATGCAGTGAAGCTTTGCCAAAGGAGTCTGAAGCCAGAAATCAAGGAAAAGCTCTTAGGAGCTAATATCCGGACATTCGAACACCTCAACAATACAGTGGCAGAGATTGAAATCTTTTTTGCAGAAAATCCAACCACAGTGTTTGGAAAAGGCAAACCACCAAAAGACAAAGGCTCGGGGTCGCGAGAAGTGAATGCTGTGGACTTTTCATCGGCGCTCGGCAAAAAGGGGGCAAGGGTGAGGCATCCGCTCCCCCAAACACCAAGAAAAATGAAAAAATGTCAGCACTTTCGTTGGGTGAGAGACTCAGTGCTCCCTATTCATTTACAAGGGAGCACACCAGAGAATTGCTTGACATATGCCTTCAGGAGAGTCTAATTACTCTCCCAGAGCCGAAACGCCCAGAAGAAGCCACAATGGTAGACAAGCCCAATTATTGTGCATATCACCGCATGCTGGGTCATACTTTAGAAAATTGTTATCTGTTCAAAAATCGGGCAGAAAAGTTGATCCAAGCCGGAATAATTGATATGGCCGAACACCTGGTGAATCCACCCCAACCACATCAGCAGCCGAAGCTTACATTCACGGCAAATGTGATTCATGCCGTAGTTCAAGCAGAAGAGGCACAAGTTGAGCAGTTGACAAAGCTCCTTGGATTTGCCGCATATCAACAACTGCCAGATGATATGGTAGAAAGGGCTATTCTTGCAACATTCCATGACCAACAGGAAGAAACGGGCTGGGTCCAGGTAAATGCCAAGAAGAGGTCAATCCCTAAAAAGTCTCAAAGAAAGCAACAGCCCAGAAAGCTGTATCCCGGTGGCGCTGCCCCGCCCAATGGGATAGCAAAAGACAAGACTTTGCAAGAACTGATAGTCTTGCGGAAGAGAATCAGAAATCAAAAAAGGAATGAAAAGAGGAAATTGAAGAAAGAATCAACAGCCTGCGAAACCTCTACAGTAAATGGAGTCAATGGCCCCCTCAAAAGGCTCCAAGGGTTGATTGACGAACTTGAAGAATATCAACAGATGGCACCAACTAAAGCAATCCCCTTGGAAAAATACATACCATGGGAAGAACTGGAGCGTAAAATGCGCTTGAAGAAATGGCTCATCGAGCTGCGAGAGCATATGCAAGAACATGGGGATGCCCTCTCCTCTGTCGGTGAAAATGAAATGTTTTGGGGAACTGACTGCACCGTTGAAGACTTAGTCGAAAAAGTGCAGACATTCTCATGCAATATGACCTATGTGTTTACCTCTCAGCCGGGGGAACAATCCAAATCAGGGATCCGCTGTGTGCCCCCTGAAGCCAGAAAGCCATTCAAAACTTACCAAAGAAACAACCACCCCAGAAGGTTATATACTTCAGAGGGGAAAAGTCAGGGCCCGTCCCTGTACCTCAAACTAAAGGTGATGAATATATCTTCCCGTCATCCGATGAAGAGGAGGAAGATCTTATTGTTGAAGATGGTATGCCAATTCCCACAATGGCGGCAAATGAAGAACCCTCTCAGGTGTCAACTAAAGAGAAGATAGAAGAGCTGGTACCTCTCGTAACTGAGAAGCTCTCTCTAGAAAAAGAACGAGAAGAGGGGATAAGTGGCGACGTCGCAATTCCCTCCCATCACAAGCACCTAAAGGTTTGGCAAGAGTAATGCCCTCCTTTGAAAAATCCAAGGATAGAGCTAACCGAAAGGTTCTCTAAGCATTGGGGAGGTTTCCGACCAACCTTAGTATTTGGGATGCCTTAGCATTGAGCAAAGAATTGCGTGAGGCGTTCATTGCAGCGTTGCAGGAACCGGAAGTCTATGAGGCCCATGTGGCAGAAATGAAAGAAGATACATATGAAGCATTAACGGCTTCTGTGACCTTCACAGAAGATGATATGTTGCTACCCTCTCCCTGTCACAATAGGCCTTTATACATGAGGGGGGAGATAAATGGACGAGAATTAGACCGTATTCTGGTCGATGTCGGTTCCGCAGCGAACATTATCCCGTTAAAAACGTTTCACAATCTGTTCCTTACCCCTTATTTACATAAGGTGGAAGGAGTCAAGATAGCGGGATTCAATCAGAACTCTGAAGAAGCCTTGGGGCGCGTGGATGTGGACCTAGCCCTAGGCGATTTTGTAACAAAGGTTGTATTCTATGTGGTTGACACTAATACTTCCTTCAAAGCCCTCTTGGGGCGACCATGGCTACACAAAAACTTGGTGGTGCCATCGACTCTCCATCAATGCTTGAAATACACAAAAGAAGGCGAGCAGCATCGGGTCTTTGCAGACCTAGAACCATTTAAAGTATATGAATGCCACCTGGCTGACGCCGGACTATATTTTAAAGGGGCGACTGATCCCCCTAAGAAGCGAGATAAAGGCAAACAGATTGCGGGGACCTCCTCGAAGAGCAGCGGCAAAATAAGAGTCAATAAAGAAAGGGTGGCAGCGCTCATGCAAATCCAACAGTCGGGGGATGTAAGTCAAAAACCCCTCCAACTTCAAAGACCTATCGTCAGGTTAGAAGCTAACACTGTCGGCCGGTTGATAGAGGCCGGAATACCGCTGCCACAAGATCATACACAAGTGACAGCTGGACATGAAATATATACAGTTGAGCCAATAAAGTTCTTCATAGCTCGCCATAAAGATGGTAGACCGATTGTGTTCTACAAAGGAGAGCCAACACCCAAGCAGCCTCCACAAGATGACTTCGGTCGAAGACATGCCATGTCCGGTCCCAAGAAATGATTGGGAACTTGAAGATATGCCACAATACATCAAAGATATGCCAAAACAAAATATCCCCCAGACCCAGAATAGTCTGAGGGGTAAAATGTTTCAAGAACTGTGGTACCCTACAAATGTCAGGGGGCAACCGCCCTTCTCCCACAATGACCGAAGAGGTCTCGGGTGGGAGACGCGTGAAGACCCTATGGTGCATTATGCAGTGAACATGGTCAGCATAAACCCTGCTCCCATGAGCATGGGAATTGAAGAGCAAAGGGGGCAGAGCCCCAGGGAAGATGAAAATGAAAATGTCCCTTGTCAAGAGCAAAAATGGGAAGTGTACATGACTAACACAGACGACGAAGAGGACTTCGTCGATTTAGAGCCTGCGCCCCGAGAATTGGAAGATGGTGGGCAGGCCACTGTGGATGAACTTTTGGAAATAAATCTGGGGGCACCAGACGATCCTCGTCCGGTGTTCATCAGTGCATTGTTAAATGATGAAGAAAGACAAGCATATAAACAACTACTCTTAGAGTTCAAAGATTGTTTTGCTTGGTCTTATAAAGAAATGCCGGGTCTGGACCCGTCTGTGGCCGAACATGAATTGGCTATTTTGCCAGAAGCCAAGCCTGTGAAACAAACTCAAAGAAGAATGCATCCAGAGCTGGAAAAGAAAGTTGTGGATGAGGTCAACAAAATTTTGGATGTCGATTTCATCGAAGACTGCATGTATCCAATATGGCTGGCCAATATAGTGCCGGTAAAAAAGAAGAATGGGCAGGTGCGGGTCTGCATTGACTTCCGGGATCTAAACAAAGCATGCCCGAAAGATGACTTCCCTCTGCCCATAACCGAAACAATGGTGGATGTCACCACGGGACATGAAATACTGTCTTTCATGGATGGAAGCTCGGGGTACAACCAAATTCGGATGGCCGACAAAGACAAAAATCACACGGCCTTCCGATCGCCTAAAGGCATATTCAACTACAAAAGAATGCCCTTTGGCCTGAAAAATGCAGGCGCCACCTACCAAAGGGCCATGACCAAGATATTTGATGAAATGCTCCATAACTTGGTCGAATGCTATGTGGACGACCTGGTCGTCAAGTCGGAAAAGAAAGAAGATCATGTAGAAGACTTGCGCAGGGTCTTCGAAAGGCTCCGCCAATACAAGCTGAAGATGAACCTTATGAAATGTGCCTTCGGCGTGTCAAGTGGAAAATTTCTCGGGTTCATTGTTCGCTACCGGGGCATTGAAATAGATCCCGATAAAATCAAGGCCATTAGAGAATTGCCTTCCCCTAAGACACTCACCGAGCTACGCTCCCTCTAGGGTCGTTTGGCTTACATCAGAAGATTCATATCCAACTTGTCAGGAAGATGCCAACCTTTCTGTAAATTGACAAAGAATGGAGCCCCATTTATTTAGGATGAAGAATGTCAAAACGCCTTGAACAGAATCAAAGAATATCTCCTCAGCCCGCCTGTGCTGGGGGCACCCATTAAGGGGAAACCTCTAATTCTATACATTGCGGCTATGGATGCTTCACTGGGGGCATTACTTGCTCAAGAAAATGAAGAAGGCAAGGAACAACCCCTCTATTATCTCAGTCGGATGCTAGTCGGACCAGAGCACCGATATGCACCAATGGAAAAGTTATGCTTGGCATTGGTTTTTGCCGTTAAAAAGTTAAGGCATTATTTGCTGGCGCACAAAGTTCAACTCATCTCTAGATGTGATCCTCTCAAGTTCTTACTCAAGCAGCCGGTCCTGTCAGGGAGGCTGGGAAAATGGGCATTATTGCTTATGGAGTTTGATATCTCCTTTGTGCCACAAAAAGCAATTAAAGGACAGGGAATGGCAGAGTTCTTGGCCGCCCATCCGGTGCCAGAAAACTCCCCCCTAAATACAGAATTGGTTGACGAGGAGGTGCTCCCCTCTCAAGAAACTTATGAGGCCCAAGAAGCACAAATTGAATACTGGCAGCTATACTTTGATGGGGCCGCGCGAGCTTCTCTGAAGGCTGATGGCACATCGACAAATGTAGCAGGGGCAGGAATTGTCTTGGTAACCCCGGAAAAAGGGATATTGCACTATTCATGTGCTCTTATGGAATCCCTCACAAATAATGAAGCAGAATATGAAGCCCTCATAGTTGGCCTGGAAATCGCCCTAGAAATGGGCATAAGATGCATTGAAGTGTTTGGCGATTCACTGTTAGTCGTCAGACAAATGTTGGGCATTTTTGAAGTCCGAAAAGAAGAATTGAAAGCCTACTTTGAAGCAGCTACAAGACTCAGCGACATGTTCTATCACTTCAAAATAGAGCATGTTAGAAGAAGTCAAAATTCACAGGCTGATGCATTGGCCAAGCTCGCATCCGCTCTCAAACTCCCTCCTGAAGGTGAACTGGCGATTACCATAAGAAACAGAAGACTGCTTCCGAGCACCCTAAATCGCCATGATGGTCTGACGACCTTTGAGGCGAATACATTGGAAGAAAATCAAGGCCAAGAAGAAGATGATTGGCGCGTTCCTATCATCAAAATAAAAAATGGTTGGCTACCAGATAAAAGGGGGGAGCGAGTGCAACTGTTGCGAAGAGCTGCTTCTTACAAGCTGATAAATGATACATTATACAAGTTTACACCCGAAAAGGATAAATCCCTACTGTTGAGATGCCTATCTCCGAAAGAAGCCAAGATGATCATGCGGGAGGTACACGCAGGACTGTGCGGAGCCCACCAATCTGGCCCAAAAATGAAAATCAATATACAAAGCAAAGGCTTTTACTGGCCAACAATGTTTGCAGACTGCGAGCGATTCGCTCGAGCCTGCCCCCAATGCCAAGCCTATGGGCCCGTGCCAAGAAAACCACCAAGCAAGCTCCATCCAACAACACCAACATGGCCATTTGCTGAATGGGGAATGGACATAGTGGGTCCCTCCCTACATCATCCAAGGGGTATAAATACATTCTGGCTGCCACAGATTATTTCTCAAGATGGGCTGAGGTGTACCTCTAAAAGAAACTACCGGAGAAGCAGTGGCTCGCTTTGTTCGACATCATATCATATACCGGTTCGGTGTTCCGAGTCGGATCATGTCTGACAATGGCACTCCATTCAAAAATCAGACAATAAACAAATTGATAGCAAAATTCCACATCGAATGGAGGACGTCAACGGTCTACTATCCTCAAGCCAACGGGTTAGCCGAAGCCTTCAATAAAACCTTATGCAAGCTCATGGTCAAATTGGTAAATGGTCGAAAGCGTGATTGGGACGAAAAAATGCATGAAGCTTTATGGGCCTATCGCACCATCTATAAAACTCCCACAGGATGTTCACCCTTTTCCCTTGTTTATGGGACTGAAGCAGTCATTCCTGTGGAAATTGAGCTCTCATCCTATAGAGTAGCTCTCCATTATGGTCTGCCCACTGATGAGGGGACCGAAATAGAAAGACGGCTTGAAGAGTTGTCAAATTTGGAAGGAAAACGCTTGGTCGCATACCAACGTCTTCGAAACTATCAGGCACGGATGTCCCGCGCTTTTGACAAGCTCGTGAAAGAAAGAGCTTTTAAAAAGGGAGACTTAGTCATGGTCAAACAAAAGGACGTCATGGCCTCTCGACCCAAGAATAAATTCATACCCAATTGGCTCGGTCCATTTGTGGTTGACAAAGTATTTGAAGGTGTGCCTACACGGTAGTCGACCAAGAAGGAAATGTGATGTTCCCGCCCCTAAATGGCAGACACATGAAGCTGTACCATACTCCTGAGTGTGAGTACGTCTACACAAATGTAACAGGTGGATCCGACTTTGGTACATACTGAAGATATGGAAAAGATCCGGTTACAAGATCTCAATAAAAAAAAAAAAGAAGAAAAGGAGGGGCTTAAAAACGAGGTGCCCCGGCAGACTCGATTCATTATTCCTCCAGGATGAATCGAGGGTAAAAAGGCCTAAAACCCAGCTGAGGTGAAAACCCGAAAGGGCGCCTCGGGCAAAATCGGGAAACCCCGCTGCATGAAAACCCGAAAGGGCGTGCAGGCAAAAGCAAGAGGGGGGCCAGCCATGGTGAAAACCCGAAAGGGCGCCATGACTGGTAATGTGGAAAAAAATGGGGATACTCTCTCGACCTTTCCTGGAGCGAGATCGAGCTATCCCGCATTCCTTATAAGAGGGAGGACGCAAGAGTTGTCAATGACGAAACAACCCCTAAATTCATTCAAATGAATAATCAAATAAGGGGGCTATAACCGAGACAACGATGATTGTGTCTTTCCGCCCTTATAAGAAATGTGGGGAGTTAGAACTCTGCTCGAAGAAAGAGAGAAAGGGAGAACCCAACAAAAAAAAAAGAAGATACTCACCCCAAAAAAAAAAAAAGTCAAATCCCGAGCTTCTTTGGCTAACAAGCCGTCAAAGGCCAGTCAGAAAGCTCAAAATCCAGACCTCTTGGCTAACAAGCCGTCCAGGCCAGTCAAAGGTTGAAATCCATGTCTTTTGGCTAACAAGTCGTCAAGACCAGTCAAAAGTCAAGCCCCGAGCTCCTTTGGCTAACAAGCCGTCAAGGCCAGTCAAAAGCTCAAAATCCAGACCTCTTGGCTAACAAGCCGTCCAGGCCAGTCAAAGGTTGAAATCCATGTCTTTTGGCTAACAAGTCGTCAAGACCAGTTAAAAGTCAAGCCCCGAGCTTCTTTGGCTAACAAGCCGCAAGGCCAGTCAAAAAGCTCGAAATCCAGACCTCTTGGCTAACAAGCCGTCCAGGCCAGTCAAAGGTTGAAATCCATGTCTTTTGGCTAACAAGTCGTCAAGACCAGTCAAAAGTCAAGCCCCGAGCTTCTTTGGCTAACAAGCCGTCAAGGCTAGTCAAAAAAGCTCGAAATCCAGACCTCTTGGCTAACAAGCCGTCCAGGCCAGTCAAAGGTTGAAATCCATGTCTTTTGGCTAACAAGTCGTCAAGACCAGTCAAAAGTCAAAACTTGAGCTTCTTTGGCTAACAAGCCGTCAAGGCCAGTCAAAAAGCTCAAAATCCAGACCTCTTGGCTAACAAGCCGTCCAGGCCAGTCAAAGGTTGAAGTCCATGTCTTTTGGCTAACAAGTCGTCAAGACCAGTCAAAAGTCAAGTCCCGAGCTTCTTTGGCTAACAAGCCGTCAAGGCCAGTCAAAAAGCTCAAAGTCCAGACCTCTTGGCTAACAAGCCGTCCAGGCCAGTCAAAGGTTGAAATCCATGTCTTTTGGCTAACAAGTCGACAAGACCGGTCAAAAGTCAAATCACGAGTCCCAGAGGAGCCTCAATCCTCTAAGCACATTTACGGCTCTCAGGGAAGCCCCTAATTCCCTACCATTCATAAACTCAAATTCTCAACCCACGGCTCTCAGGGAAGCCTTTAATTCCCTACCGTACATAAATCCAAGCTCTAAATCCATGGCCCTTAGGGAAGCCCTTAATTCCCTACCGACTATAAACCCAAGCTTCTGGCCAATACACCATCAGGGTTGGCCGACCCAGTGAAAATCCAAATCCAAATTCTCACGGCTCTCAGGGAAGCCTTTAATTCCTCACAAGAGAAAAAAAAAAAAGAGAATAAATAGGGGCTCAAAAAGGAGGTGCCCCGACGGACTTGGTCTACCACTTCATCGTGATGGATCAAGGGTAAAAAGGTCCTAAACCCAGTTGAGGTGAAAACCCGAAAGGGCGCCTCAGGCAAAAATGGGTAAACCCCTCAACACGAAAACCTGCAAAGGCGTGTCGGAAAAAGCTAAAGGGGGCCAATCGTGGCGAAAACCCGAAAGGGCGCTAGGATTGGTAATGTGAAAAAAAAAAAAATCAATCAAAATTATAAGTTTGAGGGAGCTTTAATTCCCTCACACAAAGCACGGCACTGGAGAAGCCTCAATTCTCTGATACAAGCATGTGGTGGCCCCAGAGGAGCCCTAATCCTCTGAATCAAACAACTCATGGCTTTTGGGGGAAGCCTTAAAACCCCTGTTATCAACACACACTGTTGGCAAGATGTCAAAAAGTATGATGTATATAGTGAATAAAGGTCTCGATCCCAAGACAGGCCCCTGGGATAGCCCAAGAAGGAGAAAGTAAATAAAGGCCCAGTACATGTACTAATGCAAAAAAAAAACAAACAAAATAGAGTCTCCCGAACAAGTCTATGCCTCAGTAGCACTAGCCCTCAAGGAGTCAACCTCGACCTCTAGGGTAGCAATGGCAGCCTGGAGCCTGCTCTGCTCCATCTCCAAAGAAGATAGTCTCGCGGCCACGTCTACAGAACGCCGCATGTCCTCAGCAGCTGATTGGTCCAGGTAATGGGCCAGTATGCGCAAAAGGGATGCACGAGCTAATTGTTCCTGCTGCGTAGAGAGAAGAGATGCATGCTCGTCCCGCACCAGGGAAATCTGACTAGCAGCACTTATAGCCTCGCCACGAAGGGTGACCAGTCGGGCCTCCAAAATCTCAAGAGTCTGTGAGGATCGCTCCAGCCCTATGCATCCAAAGCGCAGAAGTTAAACCCCACTTCAAGTAAAGAACAAAAGGAAACATTTAAGAGACAAGCAATGAAGGAGGGACCTGAAACAGCCCAAGATGGGTGTGAAGACACCTCCTCGGTGTCGGAAATACCGCCCATGGCGCTGGAAAGTTGTTGAGTCTCACCCGACAGGGGCTCAGTATTTTCACCATGGTCGTCAGGAATCGCACAAGTCTCCAAAGAGCCAGGTTCATTAGCATCCAATGGCTTCTCTGCATCTAAAAGAACATGTGTGCAAAAGGCTAAGATCATGACGAAGACTCCTGACAAGCTGGAGATGAAAGAAACATATACCTAAAAGGTACCCAGAAGGGCTGGCGGCGGCGTTTGCCTCTGTAGTCACCATTGGGAAGTCTAAGGCGGTAAGCTGTGGGGCATCCTGGCTGATCGTGGCTGTGAAAAAAGGGCGCTGTTATAAGAAGAACACGCACCAAAAAGAGTTGCCATATGGGATGAAATCCAGAAGAATGTTGTGGATACCTAGTTCAGAACAAAGGGACAAAGGCTGATCAGAAGTCTCCGTATCGTGGCAGGTCATAGGAAGACCCGATAGAGGAGCTGCAAAAAAAAAAACAACAACATGTGCAAATGTAAATGGAAGAGGGAAAATTGAAAGAAAACCCAAAAGCGGGCAGCAAGTAATGAAAGCCAAAATACCTGTGATATGGGGGGAAGTGGCACCAGTTGTGGCCAACCCAACAGTGCCTACAATGGCTAAAGGTACTCTTGGTCTATGGAGGGTGGAGGATCTTGCATCATCTCCATCAAGTCGTCAAAAGGGATGCCTGAAAGAAGACAAACATGGTTACATAAGGGGTTGAATAAGTCAGTGACTGGTGTTAAAAAAAAAAAAGGAAGAAAGGGGAAGAACTGGAAATAATAACTTACTGAAGCATGGATTATCAGGTCCTCCATCGAGGGATCCCAGTCTGGGTCTAAAATCGGGATGTCGGTCACATCCACCTCATAATCCCAGTCATCTATGTCGTCATCCTGGGAAAACCCTTTGTGAGCAGCTAGGGTTGAGGGTAAAGCCACGTCATTCTGATCATTGAACTGAAGGGAGCCCGGTAGTTGATCTACAGACCCTGCCAAGATCAAAGAAAGAAAAGGACATGAACACGTACATACGTGGAAAGTAACAAGCAATGAAAATAGAGATCAGTCGCTAGTCACCAGTCTGCACTGTATCAGGTGAGACCCTAGGCGATGAATGATGAACAGAAAAGGGCAGGTCATCTGCATGAATAAGTATTGATCAAATGAGGTCAAGAAAGACAAATCTGACATATAGGCAAAAAAAAAATCAAGGGAAATATGACTACACTTACTCGCGTGCACTGCGCCAACTGAGTCTACGTGCATAGAGATGTGAGGAGAAAAGCTTGCCCCATCTGTGGATGGAACAAGATAAATGAGAAAAGCATTCTCTCAAAAAAAAAAGAGCGCGAAAGGAAGGGTGTAATCAGTACCTACGCCACAAGGAGGAGAGCCGACCACCTCCGATGGGGGAGTGGGTGAACTAATGTTGGGCACCGTACGGGTCTCAGGCTGAGCTACACGGCGAGAAGGGCTCACAGTGCCTGAAAAGAAAAAAATAATAATAAAAAATACAGCAAATGGAAAGTTATCAGAAAAGTAGTTGGAGCACAAATGAATATAAATGTTTAAATCCTCACCTGAAGGCAAAACAAACTCAAGTGGCTGCGGAATTACTGTCTGAGGGGAAAGACCCAACTCTAGGGCACCTGAAGACACAGCCGACCACACGTCGCCCAGAGTGCGAGCCCTCCGAACTAGAAAAGCCTCGCGGCGAGGCCCAAGAGTGGTGAGAGCACTGCTGAGATAAGCTATCCACTCTTTGGCCGGGTCATCGCTAAAAGTATCTGGAAAGAGTAAAGAATCTGTAGGTGCATCCTGCGGGAGCCCACAAGCATGAACAAAGTCCGACCACCATTCGTAAGAAGAAGCTCGATCCGGGGCAGCCACCCTCGCCCTTCTCTTCGAAGCACTTTTCTTGCGAGGCCGAGGAGTGCCGGCAAGCTCAACATCTCCCTCAGCCAAAGGACGCTTCTGCAACTTTTCCCTTGCCTTAAAGGCTTCTATCACCTGGGTAGCTAAACTCGGGAAATGTCTCTTCAAATGTTTCTCTCTGATATGGAAATGTGGGCGATCCAGTCTGCGCAAGTAATCTCTCTCAACATGACGAATGGCAGCAGAGCGCTGAGTGAAATTACCCCCGTGGCAAGCCCACCAATCAGCATACCTCAATGACACGTGTCCCCGCTGAGAAGGAGGTAAAATCGGAACATCTGTAGAAGGAGGTTCTTGCTGAAATAAATTCCACCACATACGGATTTGCAAGTGAACGGTCCGCAGGCGCAAAGCACGGGTCAACCCTGGAAACTCAAAATCTGAAGGAATCCGCTGATCATAACCGAAATTTCTTGCAAACCTGTGCGGGTAGTAGGGCTCCAGAATGGCAGTCTGACCCCCTCTAAAAGTCAACACCCCAGGGCGGGTACACTGAATCCAGCTCAAACGAAGGCACCTCGCAGCAAAATCGTGCACCACCTGCTGTGTCCATGGGTCAAACCAACCCGGCTGCCCTAAAGATGAGTAATCCGGGAAGGGTCTGAAATCAAGTGAAGAGTGGTCAAAGCTCAGCTTCCCGGTCGCCCCGACGGGAATAAAACCCAGTGCATCTCGAGCAAGAGAGAGGAGACTGTCACCATCCCCGTCCAGCTGGTCAACAAATCTGAAAATAGTGGGAATAGAAACATCTCTGATAGTCCCTGCTGGCAGGCAACTAGGTAACAAGCAATGTGCCCAGGCGCTGATGTAGTGGGTAGCCATCAATATGGCGCTGTCCCGAGGCTGGGGATGTGAAGATAAAACTCCGAAAGAATGATAAATGCAGGCCAGGGCAGCAGGAGCCAAAGCCAGCTGACATCCACATGCTAAACGGCAGGCCGGGTAAATAGCCTCCGGGCGCAAAAGAGACTCATCACCAAGAGGGACAGCGAAAGAGCACAACCAGTAAGTCAAGTAGGCAGCCAAATGTGTGATTTCATCAAGTTCCCAGGGTTCTCTGTCCGGTGCGGAGACTCAAATATATGGGGAAATGCAGGCAGCTCCTCTCGAGGAATCTCATACATGTCATGACGGGTCCCCTGTGCTCGGGCAAATTCATTCACATAACAGAAAGGTCCACCATAGAAATACCTCACCCAAGTGTACAAACTGACTTGCGGAACGGTAGAAGCAGTGCTGGTATCATCGGTGTCATCAGCTAAAGAAGCAGAATGCCGTGCCTTGGCCAGATCATGCCAAACTCTCAACAAATATCTATAACAAAATTCCAGCACATATTGACCCTGGCCATCGGTAGAATCTCTGTGAAAATCATCTAAGACGACCTCTTCATAAGGTTCGCCTACAATGGGAAGCCCTGAAATGCGATGGAAAGCCCACAAGTCTATAGCAGTCTCACCCTCTGCAGTGCAAATAGTGTTCCATTGTGGATTATACCGCTCAGCCACAGCCTGTATCAAACCAGTGTAACATGGATATCTGTAAAGTGCCGCAGTCACTGCATGACGGATACCCACAAGATCAAGCATATGGCGATAATGCTGAATCACATATTGCAACCACTCTGTTGCCCCGGGGCGAGGAACATGTGACCGTCTCACACCCAGCTTGTCATACCAGCTAGGTCTCTTGCTCTGCAAAATATCTTGTAAAATACACTGCCGCTGTAAAGAGTCTGCTCAGAAGGCTCGTCAGCTGAAGTCAAAAAGACACCAGCCCTGTGGCTAGAAACTGGAGCCCGGCTCCCACCTGCTATCATCCAGGAAGCTGCTCGTAAAGGGCGAGAAATGCTATGTGTACCTGTCAACTGCACATACCTTCCCAACTGTTTTGCTGAAGGTAACTCGTTCAGGCGAATGCCATGCCAAGGGAAAGCTGGATATGCATATGAAAATAAACCCTCCATGCTGTCACGATCAGAAAGAATGGCGCTCTCCAGAGCAAGCCTCTGGGCGCGAGTCAAGGGGACGGGGCCGTCATCATCATCACCCGGCCAGACATACGAAGACACAAATGCCATAACAGATTCATTTGAGGGAAGGTGCTGAGGATAATCCACAGGGCGCTGAAAGTAGAAATGTCCGTCACAATAGAGTACCCAGCCTGGGTCAATGGGTGCTGAATCGCCAGATGTCGCGTCAAGGTGCGATATTGCAATTCGGGCGTAACCCCGATCTAAATCAGAAAGCTTCTCAACTGTCACCAGGGTGGGTTCCATAAAAGGCATCTTCCGACGACAGGTGGGGGGATTCGGCAAGCTAGTACGAACAGTAGTAAGGCCACGTCCCCTACCATAAGAGCGACAGCCTCGGCCTCTCCGAGAACCCCGGCGCAAATCCATAATTGCCTGGGTATTGGTAGAAGCAAAAGGAAAATATCACTACGTGCTGGAAAACGCAAATGACGTAAATTTTAACAGCATGAAGCACTGAATGATCACAAGAATCACACGTGACAGCTGCCCGATGATGTGGCACGGGCTATCTGTCACGTGGGGGGCATTTGTTGTGCCATTTTTTTTTTCTGGCTTCCTACTGTCGAAGGGGGGAACGGAATAGAAGGAAGAAAGATATATACGCACAGGAGAGAGAGATACCTGGAAGGCCAGCCTCACACCTCTCCTCCTCAGCCGTTGCCTGCAAGAGACAGGAAGAGAAGGGCGGGTCCCTGCTGAGGGCCCCCTTGCCCGCGGCCGCCCTGGCCGCCCCGCCGCGGCCCAGCGCCTGGATCACCGCGGCCCACCCCCCGCCGGTCGCCGTCGCCCGTCCGGCCGGCAGCCGCCGCCGCCCTGGCCGCCCCGCCGCTGCCGCTGCCGCCCTGCCGCCGCTGCCATGTCCCTGCCCCCCCGCCGTCGCGCTGCTGCTGCTGTGCCTGGGGTCCGCCGCCACCAAGCAAGAGACGAAGAGGAGGGGAGAGGCTGCGCCCCCCCCCCTTCCTGCTCTGTTTCGCACAGAGCAATCCGGGAAGGTGCCCGGCTCAAACAGGGAAAGGGAAAATGTGAAGAAAATGAAGATACGAGGGTTAAATCGCAATAAACCAATGTAAAAATTGCGTAAAACCCCCTATTTTAATGGGCAGAGCTCCGGGGAGAGCGCCAAACCTTCCGCCCGGGCGTCTTTTGCCCAGGCACTATAAAAGGAGGGGGGCGCCCCAGGCTAAAGGGGAGGATTTTTGGAGTTTTAAAAATCAGAGCAAGGCTCTGGGAAAAGACTGCAAGGCGGTCTGGGAAAGGGTCTGCAAGGCAGCCCTAAAGAGTATCGTGCAAGGCACGATCCAATTTTCTCAAAGTCAAAGCAAGGTCCATTGGACTTCTTCTTATTGGGCCAATTTTCTTATTGGGCTGGTACTTCTTATTGGGCCAGAATTGTACTGTCTCGCATTTAATCAAGACATTTTGTGCTTATTGGGCCAACAATTAGCGAATTAACTTGTGTGATTTATCGGGCCCATTGGGCTATTTTTTAATCATCCAATAATGCGTTATATGAATTATTTCATGTAATGTCACGTTTATTTAAAACGTAGCACTACGTAATTTCCTAGTCAAAATCAACCAAGTTTTCGACAAGTGTTAACAAAATATCTTCCAAATAATATTCTTTAATTTTTAATAACATAAAATCAACAAACAAGTTATGTCTCACATCAATTTTAACCCACCTTAAGTCAATTCATGTTTAAAACAATTAAATAAATGAAAATGTTAAGCTAATTCCCCTTTAAATCAATCAAATAAATAAAAAATGTAAATTTAATTCACATAATTTAAATGTAAATAAATAAATCACGAAAATGCTTAAATAAATGAAATAAATAATTCTGAAAATACCAAAAAAATGAGAAAATACATTTAAAAATCAATAAAAAATGAAATAAATATCAAAAAAATCCAAAAAATGAACTGCATGTTTGCAATGGTGTTTCTTTCCATGTATAATTCATTTCATTCAAATGTGAGTCACGTTCTTTTGTTTCAACAAGTTTGTCTGATGGTTAATCAAGGGTATTCAGTCTTTGTGCTGATATAATTAACACTAACCGCAGTTAGTGGGGAGGTCAAATGAACTAAGCAAGACCATGTCCATATAAATAAATAAATATCCAAATAAATCAAATCCAAACATAAATTTAAAATTTTTAAAATGTTAAAAAAATTCTCACATAGGCTAACCGAAATTTCTTTAGCCAGAAAGCCGCAATGGTAGGCCAAATCCAAATGGCAGATCCTACGATCAATTGCCCCAGGGTCCGGCCCCGGGCCCTAAAAGCAAAAAAAAAAAGAAAAGAAAAAGGGACTAAAAATAGAGATGTCCCGGCAGACTTAATCATCCTCCAAAGAGGGATGTTCAAGGGCAAAAAGGCCTCAGACCCAACTGAGGTGAAAACCCGAAAGGGCGCCTCAGGCAAAAATGGGTAACCCCTCGGTGTGAAAACCCGAAAGGGCGCACCGGAAAAAGCTAGAGGGGGCCATCCCCGGTGAAAACCCGAAAGGGCGCTTGGGATGGTAATATAAAAAAAAAAAGAGATGAACAAAAAAAAAATCATCAAATCAAAGTTGGGTTGCTGGACAAAGCCCCGAGAAGGCCAGCCCCAGCACCCAAAATGTTGCATCAGATCTTGAGGAATGCCACAAATGCAAAATTCAAGCAGAAGATGCCGAGAGCAAGCCTGGGAAAGGCCAATAAGGCAAATCTCAGGAAGAAGAAATATCAAATCAAGGTCGAGGAGCAAAGCCAGAAAAGTCAAGCCTTCTCGATTAAGGATCAGACTCAGGTTGCCGGGCAAAGCCCCGAGAAGGCCAACCCCAGCACCCGAGATGTTGCACCAGATCTGGAGGAATGCCAGAAATGCAGCGTCCAAAAGACATCGCTCGAACTTACCGGTCCGAGAAACCGAGTAGGGCGCAGGACAAGTCAAGCCAAGAAACACGGCGTCCAAAAGGAGGAGTCCCAAATAAGACCCTCAAAAGGTTACCTGAATGCAGACGAAGGTTGCAACAATGTCAAAAGAAAGGCATTGGCAGTAACCTAAAGTTTGTCATTCCTTGAATATAAGGTGCCCGAGACAAGCCCTCTGGGTAGCTGATGAAATACATACATCGGCTGAAAACAAAAAGGGACGAGAGGAACTATGGAGCCCCCTCCCTCTCACAAAGAGACATGGGGTCCTCCTCGGAGATCCGCCAGACTCGCCTGAAGAGCCAATAGCCTGGTCTGGGAATCCGCAAACTCCTGTTCCAAGGCGGTCGCCGTTGCCTCGGCCTCCGCCGCCCCCTCGGTCAGCGCCTGGTATGCGGCCTGACGATCGGCAAGACGCTTCGAGGCCTCCTCAATCGTCCGCTGGAAGCCAATAATATCAGCATGGCATTGAGCGCAACCTGCTCTCAAGGTCTCGACACGGCTGAGCACGCCCCCTCTCTGTGAGCGAAGAGTCTCGAATCTCTGCTGTTCTAGGGCAACCTCTGCTGAGAGCTCCTGGATCTTGAGGCGGGTCGCCTCCTGGCATCGCTGCTTCACCTCGTCCCAAACAGCGTCGACGGCAGCCATCCAGGGGTCTCGTGGGAAGCCCATCAAATGATAGGCGCGGGTATTCCTGTAAAGGAACCCCCGCACCCTTTCAAGGCATGGGGGGCTACTCTCCTCCATGGCAGATCGCGCAAGCCCCATCAGGGTCTCCAGTATGCCGCCCTGGTCCGCCATCTGGATGCTTTGAGGCTCACTCGGACAAAGAACGCCGTGGCTCGGGAAAGGGGCAAACCCCACAGGCGATGTTGCGACAAAAGGTGGCAGGGGTACATCGCCACTAGCGGCTGTCAAAGGTAAATGAATGTCAGCACGGCGCAGGAACAACGGGCCACAACAAAAGAAAAGACAAGGGGGAGGGAAATACCTGTCAAAGACTCGCTGGGTGCCGAAAGAAGTGGAGCCGTCTCGACGCCGTGAGAAGCACCCTCTGCCCCGGCCTGACTCGCAGCCGAAGAAAAGACGACCACTGAAGGACCCATCTCCATCATTTCCGCCACGATCTCAGCGCCGTCTGCAAAAAGGATGAACGCGCGCGTCAAGCGGGATATTCCCCTTCGCCCCGGCGAAACCTAAGATGAGCAATAAAAAGAAGTCCGCCCTTGGGCAAAAGCCCGTACCATCGTCCTCCCCAACTGTCCTCTCTAGAACTTCACCCTCCTCCCGCGGGGACCTGACGGGAAGCACAGCCGGGGAGGTGATCGTCACTGCAAGAGGAAAATGAAGTCATTTATCGCTTCCTCGAAAAAAAAAGAAGAGGAGGAAGAGGTGCAAAGGCGGTGTGGCGACTAAATGAAGGAACCAAGAGGTACTTACTCGCGCAATGCAAAGCCCGCGGTAAAGTTCCTCCCTCGAGCAGCCCCGGGGCAAAGTCCGAGAAACCAGGCAGCTCACCCCCGAGGCCGGAGACCAATAAACTATGAATCTCCTGAAGCGAGGGTGTCAACACTGCCCGATGCGAGGTGCCTTCGCCAGCGGACGCCTCCCCCGGCACGTACCCTAAGGAAGGAGACGAAGCGGTCAGATGATCAGGTCCATGGCTACAACGACGAGCCCAGAAAAAAGAAAGGGAGATGCAAAGGCGCGAGTGCATATACATATGTGTACATATATGAGCACTTGCCGGCCGCTCACCTGGCTCGGACGGAGACACCTGTGGGAGCCCCGTCATGTCTGGGGACGGCGTCCCATCAAACGTGGGATTGTAATTGTCCTCGGCAGGAGGGGTAAGGCCCTCGCGCGGCGTTGCCCCGGCCGCCTCTTCGCTCCCCGGAGTTTGTAAAGCTGCAGGAAGAGCGACAGCAGAATGAATATCCCGATCAGGGAGGAAAGGAAAGAGGGGATGAAAAACTCCCCGGCCGGCGAAACAAAAGGCTAGGCTCACCTCCTCCAACCGAAGCGGAAGGCTCGGGGGTCCCCTCCTGAGCGCCCGGCTGCGAGGAGCCGGCTTCCCTGCTCGCACGTCGCTTCCGACTGCGTGAAGTGTCGGGCTTCGGCAGTGCCGCCGAAGGAATAAAACTCTCTGTTCAATCCAGAAGCAAGGGGATCCCAATCAAAAAAAAAAAAGGGGAAGAAATGAGGGGAGAGAAAAGAAGAAAAGTACAAACGGGCAACAACAACAATGAACAACGTACCGGTTGGCGCCTGGGAAAAGGGTGGTGGAAGCACCACCCGATCGAAAGGGACCTTCACAACCTTTCCCGCCTCGACGATAGCATCCCAGAAATGCTGCAAGGTGGTCCCGTTCTCGATCCAGCTAATAAATTCCCTCGGGCCGACGCGAGCAATTGAATGGCGGAGATGTCGCTCCCAAGCTCCCGACACGTCATGAGGAATAAAAGCAGAAAGTGTCGTGTCTACTTGGTACCCACAGTCCAGCAAGAAGTGGCGCCACCAAAAGTAGACAAGGGGCGGCTCGCCGCTGCCCCGAGTAGTCGCCGAACTGCCCTCGGGACGCACCAGGGGCTCTAAAGCCTCTACGCGAGCTTTGCGTTCCGCTGGATCGGTGACCTGTGCCCTCGCTCGACGGCGGCCCACAGTCGAGACTTTCCCAACAAGCGCCGGGAACTCCTGCCGGAGAAACTTCGACGCGATCGAAGAGACGGAGGCGCCCGCCCGGGACAAGTAAGCGCCCTCCGCCGCCTTCACCACCTCGGTATGTTCCCGGAACGCCTTATTATGCCGGGTCCACCACCGGGCATATAGTATATCCACGCGACCATCCCGCCGCTGCTCGGGGATGAAGAACTCCTAAGAGGGGTCGCATCTGATGAAAAAGCACCACCAGCTGGAAGCCACAAGATGCCGATCCAGGCCCCTGTATGTCCTGTCAGGGAGTGCAAAATCGGCATTGGGAGGTACAGCCTGATCGTACCCAAAATTGCGTGCGAAGCGATGTGGGAAGTATGGCTCCATAAATAAGGATCCCCCTTTGCGGAAAAGCAAAACACCGAGGCGAATGCACCAGAGCCACTCCCTGCGGAAAGTGGCGCTCGGCGCGGGACTATGAGGGAGGCTGTAAATCCGCCCTCCCCTGCTCTCCTCGGCATAAGGGCGGAAATCGCGTGAGCAGCAAGCGTGGTCGAGTCCCGACTGCCCCACCAATGGCACAAAGGAAAGTCGTCGGCGCGCCTCTTCTAATTGTCGCTGGTGTGCCTGCTCCGGGCGATTCCGGAACATGAAGAGGAGCGGCATGGAGGGATTCTCCAGGCTGACATTGTGGCATAGCTCGGGCAAGAGAAGACCAGCCCAGGCGCTCAAGTAATGCGTCGGTAGGACGATACTTCTGTCACGAGGGGAAGGGCTCGCCGTCAAATCCCCCAAGCCATGGAAAATATTAGCCAGCGCCGCCGGGGCCAGAGCAAGCTGCACACCGCTAGCCAAGGAACAAGCCGGATAAATGACCTCTGGCCTGATGTTTCCTTCCTCCCCAAATGGGACGACGAAGGTACTTAACCAGTACACCAGGTACGCTGCTGTTGGAAGGTAAAAATGTGACACGTTTACGTCAACAGGAATTATAAAATTCATCAGATGATGGTCCGGCGACTTGGCTAGTTGAAGCTTATTCTAGGCGGACAATCGTTCAAGCTACGGACATGATGAAAGGGCTCGTTGAGCCGTGAAAATTAAATGCTGGTGATTGACCGGCCTTCTTACAACATTATCAAATAGCCTGCTCAGAGGCCAGAAAGTTGTGATTTAAAATGACCCCAAGGTTATTTAAGTTACAAAATTATTCAGTGGGATCCTTCCTCAAAATTTAGCAGGGGAGTTCCGGCCCTTAAAATGGTGCCCGGAGTCCCGGTTAAAATGAAAGTACAAGGAGAACATGTCTCCATCCAAAGTACGAAGCACAGAAAAATCCGGCAGCACAAGGTCTATAGACCGAGTACGAAGGACAAGTACAAAGAACAAGCTCCGGCAGCGCTCTCCGATCGGGCAGAACTCCGAGAAGTCAGGGCGAGGCGCCGAAGAAACGGGGCAGGATTCCAGCAGCAACTCCGGCAGCACAAGGTCTATAGACCAAATACGAAGAACAAGCTCGAGGAAGAACTCCGAGGCTTGCAAAGGCACCCTCCGATCGGGCAGAACTCCGAGAAGTCGGGCAGAACTCCGAGACAGAAGAAAAAACTCCAGCACCTGGGCATGATACCCTTGTAAATGAGGGTGTAGGGGGGTATTTATAGGCAAAATCCCCCCTCTCCTCTCTCTCTCCATCGGTTAGGACCCCCTAACCGATGGTGACCTCACAATGAGGTCACCATCGGTTAAGGGGGGGTCTCCCCCTAACCGATGGTGACCTCAACATGAGGTCACCATCGGTTAGGGACTCTCTCTCTCCTCTCTCCCACGCATGTAAGGGGCCGAAACCCCTATAAATACCCCCCCTATTCCATAAGGAAAGGGGGTCTTTTGCTGGCCTCGGCGAAGCCCTGTTGGGAAAATCCCAGAAAAATAGAAAAAGAGCCTTTGCTCGTTCCCTCTCTCATTCTCCAACCCCCCCTGCTTGGTGTTCAAAGGTACAAATCCCCTTCTTTAGCCCGATAGGCCAGGCGCGGAAAGGAGAGCGGTCGGCGTGATCGTCATCAACATTCCTTCTTAATCCCCATCCCCCACATCGAGCAAGACTCTGTGGGGTGATATTCCCGGGGTTTAAATGCCGTCCATATCGAGCAAGACTCTATGGACACATGGTATTTAAATACCCATGTTCTCCCCGCCCATCGAGCAAGACTCTGGGATGGTGGATTTTGTGCTTATATGTATATGTTTTCTTGAGGAGACTCTGCCCAAGCGGAGGTTCTGCCCAAGGACATATTCGTATATTCACAAATTTGTGTTCTTATATGTATGTTTCTTAAGACGAAACTCTGCCCAAGTGGAGATTCCGTCCATGAACATATATATAAAGATCACAAATTTGTAATTATACAAGTATGTTCCTTAAGGAGAATCTCGCCCAGGCAAAAATCCCTCTCAGGGGACGTATCCATATAAATACAAACTCGTGTTATATGTATATGTTTCTTAGAGGAAACTCTGCCTAAGCGGAGGTTCTGTCCGAGAACATATTCGTATATTCACAAATTTATGTTCTTATGTATATGTTTCTTAAGGGAAACTCTGCCCAAATGGAGACTCCCCCTAAGAACATATCCATAAAATCACAAATTTGTGCCTGTACGCATATGTTTCTTAGGAGGAATCTTGCCCGGACAAAGTTCCCTCTAAATTCATATCCGTATAATCACAAACTTCATGTTTATATAAATGTATTTCTTAGTGGAATCTCTGCCCAAATAGAGACTCTGCCCGAGAATATATCTATATAATCACAAATATGCCCCGTTTGTATATGTTTCTCAAAAAAAGGGACTCCGTTCATACGGGGGGCTCTTTCCCATCGGATACTCTGCTCAAGTGGAGATACCGTTTGAGAATATATTTACAAAGTGCAAATTTGTATTTATACACATATATCTCTTTAAGGCAAAGTCCCTCCGGGTAAAGTTTCTCCCGAGAATACATGGATACAAGCATATGCCAATATGAAAATATCTCTACAAGGACACCCTGCCTAAGTGGGGACTCACCAAGACGTATTCACATATTCAAAAAATAAAAAAAAAGGGATTGTGATAATATACACACATCCAAAGAAAAAGGGAAGTGAGACAAGAACTGTGCTCAGACACTCCAAATGGGAGCACATACGCACCTCCACGAGAACTATATCCGTGGAAATGGACTTTGGACAAAAATCATAATATGACAAGGACTTCCATGGAGATACATCCATATGCTCTCCGGAGTGGAAATGGACTTTGGACAAAAATCACAATATGACAAGGACTTCCATGGAGATACATCCATATGCTCTCCGGAGTGGAAATGGACTTCGGACATAAAATCATAATATGACAAGAACTTCCGTAGAGATACATCCATATGATCTCCGGAAATTGCACCCGCACAAGCATGAAATGAGGAGAAAATAAACTCTACCTCAAATTCGGACTCTGCCTAGGAACGGCATTACAAGAGAACCTCATATAAAAATCCGCACAATAACCCTTCTAATACGGAAGTGTTGCTCCGGGTTATAATACCCCCAAGTTCAGAATCATAAATCCACGGGCATGCACCCGTTCATGATAATAATCCCCATGTTTTCCCAAATAAAAAATCCATAATCAACCTTTTGCAAAAAGGAGAAAAGACCTCAAATCGGTCCATGGGTATATACCCGCTCCCCTTTTTAAAAGGAATCAAATTTTGGGCTCCCACAAAGGCAGTCGTTTCAAAAATGGAATATCCAAAGCAAAAAGCATTTCAAAACAATCAAAAGAAAGGAAAAACATGTCATAATCAGGATTTTCTAAGAAAAAGCATGTATATTTCTCTCGTCCTTTTTACTATGAAATGGTATTCGGGTTAGAAATTGGTATTAAATAATGCCAAGAGTTTTAACTCGATGTAAATGTAACATCGATTCCGGTCGATGGAGATGGAGGTCCAGCACATGCTACCCTAATTGCCTGATGAGAATAGACATGGGACTCAAGAAGTTCAGATAAAAAACGGCGCACCCGTCCGTTCGCGGACACCCCCGTCCGTTCGCGGACACACCCGTCCGTTCACGGACACCATACCCGTCCGTTCACGGACACCATACCCGTCCGTCTCACGGACACCCAAATTTCCTTCCGCATTGCGCGGATCCTTTCTTCTGTCTGTTAGACAGGCTGGCACGCCCCGCGATATAAAAATCAAAGCATGCGAAACAAATGAATACCCCTCAATGGAATGAAATGAATAAACCAAAAAGAATGCGATGATCCATAATGATGTACTCTGCATATATCCTCTCTTCTATAACCTCTCCCTCATTCCCTTTCCTCCCCCGTGTCAACAGCTGCCAAATAAGTACGGTCTGAAAGCTGCCTCGGATTCCAGCCACGACCCTGAGGCGCGTAGAGATACTTCACGTTGTCCTCCAGGGTGACTGATAACTGCGAATAATCTGCGGGGTCGTAGCTCTCGCTGGCAAACTCCTTGTGAAAGCAGAAAGGCCCGTTGTAGAAAAAGCGGAGCCAAGCGTCGCAGCTCACCCTCACAGTCCCTTTGGAAGCGCTGGGACATTCATCTCTACCACACCGGGCTAAATCCCGCCAGACTTTCATCAAATAACGGAAGCTGTGGGATAGAACGTAAGAGCCGGCGCCGGTGGACTGGTCCCAAAGGAGGTCATTCAAACACACCTCCTCATAAAATTGGCCAGAGATCGGGAGACCAGAGATTCTGTGCAAAGCCCAAAGATCGAGGCATGTCTCCCCGTCCGCTACGCAGAAGGTATTGAACCTCCGGTTGAACCGCTCCGCCAGGGCCTGCAGAAGCCCGGAATGGCACGGATAGCTGTAAAGAGCGGCGACAACAGCATGAAGAAGGCCAACCTAACCTAGCAGCTGGCGGTAATGGTAAAGAATGCCCATCAACCATTCCGTGGCGCCGAAGCGGAAGCAATGAGACGAAATGACGGACCACCGGTCATACCAGCCAGCGGCCTCCTTACTCATAATCCGGTCCAAGAAACATGACCGGTCGTAGCCCTCCGACACGAACTCGGGGCCGGAAGGTAGGGGGATATGCCCGGTGAAGGTAGGATCGGTCTTGGGCAGCCCGTGTACTTCCCATAAGCCCTGCGCAAGCATGAGCTCCCTGACCCGGTTAACGGGTTCCGCACTAAAAAGCCCCAGTTGGCCCGCCTCTGGAAAATGCGCCTGTGCAGTATAGTCGACAGGAAAACTGGGATAGTGAAAGCTGCAAGTCCCCATCATGCTGTCGCGGCCGACCAGAATAGCCCGCTCCAGTTGAGCTCGCTCGGACAAAAGAAGTCCGTCGGGACCCTCCCAGTTGACCGGGACAAAACCCTGGATAAAAGGGAACAAATGCTCGTCCAGCGGAAAATGTCCGGGATAATCACCGCCTCTCCGGTAGCGGTACCCCCGCTCGGTCCGGTCCACCCGGCGCATGTCCACGACGCCCTCAGGCGGCGACGACCCCTCCAGGGGCCCGAGAGCGCATACCTTGACGCCCTTGTCGAGTCGCTCCGGATCGTCCTCCCTCAGCGGGGAAAGGGTGAAGTGAGGCATTGGATCCTCCGTTCGCTGCACATCATCCTCTGAACGACGTGATGCCCGGCTACTCTCCCCACGATGCTTGGCGGAACGAGGCATCGTCAGTCCTGCCAAACGAATTGTTCGAACGTCAGATAAAAGAGCGTTGCAACAAGACAGAGGAAGGCGAATGCAAAGAAAAAAAGCAGCACGTTTCGGAAGGGCCACGGGATACCCGCCGTCGTCTACGTCTCCGACGGATATCCCGTGCGGGGCATTTGTTGAACCCGAAATAAATCGGGATTTAAACAAACCCCGGGCGATAAGATGCACCCTGGGGAAACCCGAAACGGCCCAAGTCGCGCTCCGAGATATAGTGCGCACCCAGAGCATCGTGGGGACGAAGCAAGGCACACCTCAGACAACAGAATCTGGTGAACGAGCCTTCGTTCAAAGCCGCGCACGATCCTGACGCGTCGAGAACGATGAAATGCACGTGTCCCTCGAAAACGGGGACAAACGCACGTGGAATGGCCGAAGACGCACGGGCGACGCACGTGTGCACGTGCACGGCACGCGTCGACCAACACCACAGGAACGGGAGGCCCACAGAGCTCTCTCCCGAGAAGAAGAGGAGGAAATGGCCAAGAAGATGGAGGCCCACCCCCATTTATAGGAGGGGGGCCAGGCGGTGGCACCCCCGCCAGTCCGCGGGGATGCACCCCCGCCGGTTCGGCGGGGTGCACACCCCCGCCGGTTCGGCGGGGGCTGCACCCCCGCCGGTTCGGCCGGGGGCTGCACCCCCGCCGGTTCGGCAGGGGGCTGCACCCCCGCCGGTTCGGCCGGGGGTTGCACCCCCGCCGGTTCAGGCAGGGTGTGCACCCCCCCCCCCCGCCAGTTCGGACGGGGTGCACCCCCGCCAGTCCGCGCAGGGAGTGCACCCCCGCCAGTCGTGCACCCCCGCCGGTCAGTGCCTCTGCCTCGGCGCTCGCGCCTGTCCTCAACGCTCGAGCCCGAACACCCCCGCCGGGCCGTGTACCTCCGCCGGTATGCCCCCCGCGAATCCTATAAATAGGGGGGCATACCCCCATTGCAACGGCACGCCATTCGGCCTACGCGAACGCGCCTACAAAGGAAAGATCCCGCTGATGCGAAAAACCGCAGAGCCCCCTTACGAACACTTCGGCTGGTCCGTGTGCGAGCTTACATAGGCCGCACGTGTCAACACCCGTTGGTGCTTTGTCTCCGTGGCCGGGCCCTCCTGCGCTCGCCCCATAGAGACGCCACAGGTTGTTACGAGACCCCCGTTGGCCATGTTTAAGTCCTCCGGTGTCATAAAATGACATACGTCGAGGTCCCATATGTTTAAGTCCTCCGGTGTCATAAAATGACATACGTCGAGGCCGCATATATTTAAGTCCTTCGGTGTCATAAAATGACATACGTCGAGGCATATGTTTAAGCCCTCCGGTGTCATAAAATGACACACGTCGAGGCCCATGTGTAAGTCCTCCGGTGTCATAAAACGACACTCGTCGAGGCGCGTATTCAAGTTCTCCGGTGTCATAAAATGACATACGTAGAGGCATGTTACCTTGTGGAGGCACAAACACCCCATTAGTAACAAAAATGTACTCCTTACCATGTAAACGTCCGACGGAGGCACAAACACCCTGTCGTCGACGTCCATGTACATAACTTGTTGTATACACGGCCAGTGGAGGTACAAAACCCCATTAAAGGCGCAAATGTAAATGTCATAAATATAAATGACATGATCATGCTTGAATAAAATTGTGGAAATTTATTTGTCATCTGCCTTTTCTTCTTTAAAGTTTGGCATACGGTCTTTTAATAAACATTACGCATTCGAAGGTATTCGAGTGTTATACTCGATGTAAATGAAACATCGACTTCGGTCGGTGGGGAACGGTCCAGTACACGACCACTCCAATCGCCCTGAACGCGAGCGCACGCGGAAATAAATGAAATGAAATTCGAGGGTATCAGGGTTCGCACCCAATACACCTCGCAAAATAAATCTTTGTCTGTTTCCCGTAAACAGTCTGGCACGCCCAAAATTCATCATTTCAGAAAAGAAGTGAGGAAAAAATAAAGTCGAAGGGAAATTAAATCCGCGTTCCAACACCTGTCTAGCAGACAGAAGAAAAAAGTCCGCACAATGCGGAAGAGGAATTTTGGTGTCCGTGAAACGGACGGGTGTGGTGTCCGTGAAACGGACGGGTGCGCAATTTTTTAATCTGAACTCCTTGAGTCCCATGTCTATTCTCATCAGGCGATTAGGGTAGCATGTGCTGGACCTCTGTCTCCATCGACCAGAATCGATGTTACATTTACATCGAGTTAAGATTCTTGGTGTTATTTAACACCAATTTTTTAACCCGAATACCATTCATAGTAAAGGACGAGAAAATATGCATGCTTTTTAGAAAATCCTAATCATGACATGTTTTTTGATTATTTTTGAAATGCATTTGCTTTAAGTATTTCATTTTATGAAATGACTGCCTTTTTGGAGTCCAAAGTGTGATTTTGAGAGGGGGACGGGTATATACCGGTGGACCTATTTGAGGTCTTTCTTCTTTTTGAAAAGGGTTTATTAGGAATTTGTTTATTTGGGAAAACATGAGGATTGTTATTGTAAACGGGTATATACCCGTAGATATTGATTCTGAACTTGGGGTTATTTATAACCCGAAGTAACACTTCCGTATTAGAAGGATTGCTGTGTCAAATTTTTTTTATATGAGGTTCTTTTACTATGCCCTTTTTGAGCAAAGTCCGAATTTGAGGTGGAGCTTCTTTCTTCTCACTTCTTGCTCGTGCGGGTATAATTTCCGGAGAGCATATGGATGTATCTCCATGGATTCTTTTTTGTCAGATCGCAATTCCTGTCCAAAGTCCATTTCCACGGGTATAGTTCTCGTGGAGGTGTGTATGTGCCCCTGTTTGGAATGCTTGAACACAGTTCTTATTTTATTCCCCTTTTTCTTTGGATGTGTGTATATCATCACAGTCCTTTTTGAAGGCGTGAACATGTCCTGGCGAGCCTCTGCTAAGGCAGGGTGTCTTCATAGAGGTATATTTATGTGAGCGTATGTTTATATCCATGTATTCTCGGGAGAAACTTTGCCCGGAGGGATTTTGCCTTAGGAAGGTATATGTGTATAAACACAAATTTGCATTTTATGGATATATTCTCAAAAAGGTGCCCTCGTATGGACGGAATCCCTTTTGAGAAACATATACACAATAGGGCATATTTGTGATTATATACATATGTCCTCAGGCGGAGTCTCTATTTGGGCAGAGGTTCACTAAGAAACACATTTATATAAACATAAAATTTGTGATTATACGGATATGACTTAGAGGGAATTTTTGTTCGGCGGGATTCCCCCTAAGAGACATACGCGTATAGACACAAATTTATGATTCTATGGATATATTCTTAGGGGGAGTCTCCATTTAGGCAGAGTTTCCCCTAAGGAACATATACATAAGAACATAAATTTGTGAATATACGAATATGTTCTTGGGCAGAACCTCCGCTTGGGCAGAGTTTCCTCTAAGAAACATATACATATAACACGGGTTTGTATTTATATGGATACATCCCCTGAGAGAGATTTTTGCCTGGGCGAGATTCTCCTCAAGGAACATATTTGTATAATTACAATTTTGCGATCTTTATATATGTGTTCTTGGACGGAATCTCTACTTGGGCAGAGTTTCGTCTTAAGAAACATATATATAAGAACACAAATTTGTAAATATACGAATATGTTCTTGAGCAGAACCTCCGCTTGGGCAGAGTCTCCTCAAGAAAATATACATATAAGCACAAAATCCACCATCCCAGAGACTTGCTCGATGGGCGGGGAGAACATGGGTATTTAAATACCATGTGTCCATAGAGACTTGCTCGATATGGACGGTATTTAAACCCCGGGGAATATCACCCCACAGAGACTTGCTCAATGTGGGGGATGGAGGTTAAGAAGGAATGTCGATGACGATTCGCGCCGACAACTCTCCTCTCCGCGCCTGGCCTATCGGGCTAAAAAAGGGATTTGTACCTTCGCACACCAAGGGGGAATTGGAGAAGGAGAACGAGGAGGAGGTGAGCAAATGCTCTATTCTATTTCTTTCTAGAATTTTTTTGACAGGGCTTTGCCGGAATAATCTCCCATCCCCTTTTCTTTTGGAATAGGGGGAGTATTTATAGGGGTTTACCCTTACATTGCGTAGGAGGAAAAGGAGAGAGCCCCTCCCCCAACCGATGGTGAGTCACCATCGGTTGGGGGAGGTTAACCGATGGTGACCTCGGATGAGGTCACCATCGGTTAGGGCTCCTAACCGATGGTGAATCACCATCGGTTAAGGGGCCATCACCCCTTAACCGATGGTGACCTTAATGATGAGGTCACCATCGGTTTAAGGGGAATGTCCCCTTAACCGATGTTGACCTCACATGAGGTCACCATCGGTTGGGGTCCCCTAACCGATGGTGATTCACCATCGGTTAGGGGAGAACCCCTTAACCGATGGTGACATCATAGGGATGTCACCATCGTTAAGGCTCCCCTAACCGATGGTGACATCATGTGATGTCACCATCGGTTAGGGGTCTCCTAACCGATGGAGAGAGAGGGGGAGGTTTATAAATACCCCCCCCCATACCCTCATTTACATATGTGCTGTTTTTTTTTGGTGAAGGTGCTGCTGAAATTGTGCTTCTCTTCTTGGAGTTCTGCCCGATCGGAGGGTGCTTTTGCAAGCCTCGGAGTCTTCCTCGAGCTTGTTCTTTGTACTTGTCCTTCGTACTCGGTCTATAGACCTGTGCTGCCGGATTTCTTCCGCGCTTGTACTCTGGACGGAGACATGTTCTCCTTGTACTTTCATTTTAACCAGGAATTCGGACGTCATTTAAGGGCCGGAACTCCCCTGCTGAACTTTGGGGATGAATCCCGCGGATAAGTTTGTAACTTAAATAACCTTGGGGTCATTTTAAATCACAACTTATTTGGCCTCTGAGTAGGCTGTTGATAATAATTGTAACCAGACCCGTTGATCACCAGCATTTAATCTTCATGGTTCAACGACCCTTTCATCTTATCCATGACTTGAACGATTGTCCGCCAAAGATAGGCTTCAACTAGCCAAGTCGCCGGACCATTATCTGATGGATTCCGTAATTTCTACTGATGTAAACGTGTCACACTTTTACCGTTCAACAAACCTCCATTTAGGCAGAGTTTCCTTTAGAAAACATATACATATGAGCACAATATTTGTGAACACATGGATATATTTTCGAGCAGAACCTCTGCTTGAGCAGAGTTTCCTTAGAAAACATATACATATGAGCACAAACACTCACCCTTCCCAGAGACTTGCTCGACGGGCGGGAAGAACATATGCATCTAAATGCCTATACCCATAGAGACTTGCTCGATATGGAGGCATTTAGAGCACAAGAACAAATATGTTTAAATACCTTATGCCCATAGAGACTTGCTCGATATGGAAGGTATTTAAATACCGAAGAACACGATTTAGTTTTTACCCCCACAGAGACTTGCTCGATGTGGGGTATGGGTTGCATTATGATTTTTTTGGAAACCCTCCATGGAGACTAGCTTGGCATGGAGGGAGATTAAGGAGATGTCGTTGCCGGATGGAGACGATCTCCCTTTCTTTTGCGCTTGCCGAGGGCGGATGCTTTCACTCCGAGCGGGAAGAGCGGATACCTTCACACCGAGCGGGGAGCCTTCAAGAACAAGCTAGAATTTCGAGAAGAGCTTTTTTGCCTTTTTCTCCTCTTTTTTTCTAGAATTTCCTTCCAAAAAAGCATCCTCTTGCCCCTAGGGGGCTACATGGATTTTTATAGGGGTTTCAGCCCCTTTACATGCTAGAAATGGGGGATTCATCCCCTTAACCGATGGATAGTCCCATCGGTTAAGGGGTCTCCTCCTTAACCGATAGGAAGTTCCATCGGTTAAGGGGGAATTCCTCTTAACCGATGGGAGGTTCCATCGGTTAGGGGTCTAACTGATGGAACCCTCCATCGGTTAAGGGGGATTCCCCCCCTAACCGATGGACAGTCCCATTGGTTGGGGGGGAAATCCCCTAACCGATGGTAGGTACGAACCGATGGAAGGTCCCATCGGTTAAGAGGGGGGGGGGCTCCTGAATGCTCCGTTTGCGTCTACCAGTTGAATGGAAGGGAGAGAGATGTAACGTGTATATCGAGGAACAAATAACCGAGTATCAGTGATAGGCTATTAGACTGTGTGTGATAGATAAGGAAATCCGTATGCGTTTAGATCTGGTATCTCCAAAGGATCCCTCATATCCTCTTTACGGTATAGATCATAACACACGTACATATGGTTTTAACATGTCAAAGACATCTCTTGTTTTATAACTGTCGAGTGCCTTATATTTCTTTCTTTTCGAAGAATCCTATTACATGGTCTTTTATTAATGTCTTATAATTTGTTGATTTGAACATGAGACCTCATCCCTAGTGTGCGTGAAGACTAACTACTGGGACACTTCGTAAGTACCAAAGATGGATAACGACCTCTGTGAAGTAGTTTCAGAAGCCAATTTACGGAAAATATTGTCTTAGAACTATCAAGTCTTGTAGAAGTCAACCTAAAAAGGACGTATCCAGTGCACGAGATTTTCACGTGGGGAAAAGATGATGTATAGTTGTATACAGTTTTATCTTGATAAGTTAATAAGTTGTTTTCAGTTTTGAACAAACACACAAGGACAACTTTACTGTTGCTCCTCAACCCTTGCCATTTGTCGGAGAAATCAACTAACTTGGGTTAAATGACACACACCAAAACTTGTCAATTGAGCTAATAGTAGAAAGGGGATGGCTGGACATATCGATCACAAACAAGTCTGATACAAACTTGGGTATCAAGCCAAGGTTGTCTCGCTATATTCTGAAGACATGTTTCTAATTTTCGACAGTTTAATTGGTATGTGACCCATGATACGGTATTCTACCCCCAGCGCACGCCTAGCGGCTTCAATCGATGGGGGATTTTCCGCCCTCACCACAGCTCTTACTCTTTCGAGGATAAGCCAAAAAAATCATCACCCACAGGAAGTGAAGTAGGCTGGACCTGCCGCCATTCTACACCATATCCATGCAAGGTATCCACTCAAACGGTGGAGATCAGCTGTCATTAAGAGGTGGCAAATTACCTGCAAAAATACCAACAACTAACAAGGAAAGACAACTAGTTAAGAGGAAGCAAATGAAATTCAAGCCAAAAAAAAAGGAGAGATGAAATCCACTCTTCCTCACCTGGCGAAGAGTTTCTCTCTTCCATCTCAGGACTCGAGGGTCGAATAAAGTTCGCTGCCCAGCATAAAGTCCTTAAGAGGAAGAGGGAAG